>PVHT021183666.1:31091286-31187685 GCA_004024745.2 Catagonus wagneri
GAGATACCACAGATCTAAGAAAGAATTCACCAGGTAGGTACTTTTGATTTTATCAGAGCTAAATTTAAATTAAACATCTGTAAATGATGTTAACATTTTCTTTTCTTTTTTTTTTTTTGGTCTTTTGTCGTTTCAGGGCCGTACCTGCAGCATGTGGAGGTTCCCAGGCTAGGAGTCTAATTGGAGCTATAGCTGCCAGCCACAGACACAGCAACGCGGGATCCAAGCTGCGTCTGCAACCTACACCACAGCTCATGGCAACACCGGATCCTTAACCCACTGAGCGAGGCCAGGGATTGAACCCACAACCTCATGGTTCTTAGTCGGATTCATTTCCGCTGAGCCACGATGGGAACTCCAACATTTTCATCTTTTATCAGTGGAACTTACTAGCACCCTTTTTTTTTAACCACTTGGCCATTTGAGTCAGAAAATACATTGTAGCTAAAATTATAGAAGACTACAGATTGAGCAGATTATGTTTCTTAAGGCTTTACAGAGGAAAGTTAAATGATTTTTCTTTTCAGTGAAAACTGACTTTTTTCAAACTCTAAAAGAGTGTGCACCATGGTTAAACACACACACACACACACACCTCACTGTAAGTAGTAATAAAAGGTGTAGACAGATTCTCTTTATCCTCTGTCAAGTCATTGTGAAGACTGAAGCTTCTGCTGCCCCAGGGCCACCTCTTGCTGTCCTCCAAGTACCTGGATGGTTGGTGACACAGCCAGGCCTGCCCTTCCCCTGCCTGGGGCAGCCTTTCCTAGCCCTCACAGCCGAATCACCTCGGACCACAGCTGAAGAGTCACCTCCTTGTTAAAACATCCTTTGACCCATGAGGATAAGTATGGGCTACTTCTCTGTGTGCCAAACATGCTGTGGGCGTGCTCTGAGCAGTGCTCTGTGATACTCAAGTGCAAATTTTTCTTTCCACATCAGGCAGTAAGCCTCTGTGGTCAGGACACGACTGTAATCAACATTATAAGCCCAGCACTCAGACCAGAGCCGAGCATAGAGTGGGTGCGCTGAAAACATTTGTCGGGTAAATAAGTGACTAACTGAATGAATGAGTCAATGGATGAATGAACAAACGAATGGTGAAGAAAGCAAGTAAATAACAGAATGAGTGAGTGAGTGAGTGAATGAGGAAATGCATGAGTGAATGAAAGAACAGGGTCCTTGTTAAACAGGAAGCCTGCAATCGAGTCACTCTTCCAGCCGACTTGAACCTCTCTAGACGCCTCCTCTCGCTTGCTTCAGAGGGAAAGGAAGCTACCTAAGGGCTGCACCCTGGGCACCCATGCCGGTCCCTCTCCGGGTCCCCCCTCCGCACCGCCACCGTGAAATCAGGCTGCTCCCAGCCCCGGTCCCCCCCTCCTCCCCTGCCACAGCGTCACTCACAGCTCAGCCGCACGGCCTCTCGTGCCACATCCGGATCTCGGCTGAGACGGGCCAGGGTCACCGCAGCCTTCTGCTGGACTCGCTCACAGGCCGCCACCTCGGCGGGCGTCCCAGACCTTGGCTTCTCGGACAGCATGCCCATGATAAGCTGGACCCCTGGGTGGAGAGCAAAGACCAGGTGAAGAGCGGATAGCTGCCTGAGCAGGGAGACCTCCTCTCCTCGGGGCCAGCTGGCTGGATGGCTGTGGGTTCAAGCAAAGGCTGCCGGGATGGTACAGGGCTCTCAAGCACAGAAAGAGCCTGGACAAGGCCACCTCATCTACTCCCTCTGTCCTGGGGGCATCTCTGATCCCATGGACCTAGTCGCTATCCTTGGAAGGGACAACTGGAGGACATCCTTTTAATTTTTGTTTAATGCTCTTACTGAGCTTTTACTACATTCCTGCTGCTGTGCTAATAAATACACAGCAAATGCATGATCCCCAAAAACCTCCTCATAAACTCTCTGTTGTAATTCACTCTGAGGCCCGGAGAGACGTGAAGCATCTTGCCCAGGGTCGCACAGTAAGTAGTGGGGAGCTGGTATCAGAACTCAGATAATCAGGTTACCTTCCATCACCTCGTCACTCCAGATGATGGCTGCGTCTGAGACAGGTCGGGACACAGTGGGTCCCCCTGGAGGCAGGTGACCCAAACCTAAGCTGGATAATCACTAGATCAAATGCTTGAGGGGGGTTCACGTACCGGGAGAGGGTGGAGTAGTTGGCTTGAATCTGGCCAGCCGAGAACCCCCCTGTCCTCCCTCCTCTGAAACCAGATCTGTCTTCCGGTATGTCCCGCAAACCCACACCCACTCCCACCTCATCCCTTGCCTCATACCTTTGCAGGGGATATTCTTTCCCCTCTCATCCTCCATATAAACAGTTCCCATCCTGCAGGCTGGAGTAAATCTCCATCTTCTGTGCAGAGTGGCATCTGCCTTCTTAGAACTTCAACCAGACATGGCCCACAGATGTATTTTTGCTTTGTTTTCCTGCTTTACGGTGTCTACTTTTTTTTTTTTTAATGTTTTGGCTAACATGCTAATTGGGAGATTTCCATAAAAAAACAGATTTCTGGCTTCTGAAAAATTCTTTCCTGATCTGAGAACACTGGGCCCATATTTCTGCATATCAACAATTTGTTGACGTTTATAAGGTTACTTATTTATTTATTGTTTGTTTGTTTAGGGCCAAATCTGCAACATATGGAAGTTCCCAGGCTAGGAGTCGAATCGGAACTACAGCTGCCAGCCTACACCACAGCCACAGCAACACCATATCCAAGCCGCGTGTTGGACCTACACCACAGCTCATAGCAATGCTGGATCCCTGACCCACCGAGCGAGGCCACATCCTCATGGATCCTAGTTGGGTTCATTAACTGCTGAGCCCGGAAGGGAACTTCCAGGTGCTCCTTTACATGAGATCAACCTAGTCCCCGCCGAGCCCACAGCATCCATTTATGTTACCTGAGTGGGTCCTCTAGGCATCTAAGTTTGCAGCCTCTGACTTCAAGACCACAGAGCCCTACAGGTCCTTCAAGTTCCAACCCAAGGCCTCCCTCTCCCCCATTTCACAGCCAGCACCTGAGGTCTGGAGAGGGGAAGCAAAGTGCCACTCCCAGGCCAGTGCTTCAGTCACGTGCCTCTAAATCCTCCTTGAACCAGATTCGATGTCTAAGTCTCCCAGAACCCAAATCAGGGGGCTGTAATTTTATTGTGGATCCTGAGACTGTGCAGTCCAGGGCAAGGGCCATTTCTCGCTCTGGTGAGCAGCGTAAGTGCCGCATTTCTCCCTCCTACAGCCTCGGGGATGCGGCAGGCTCTGCCTTTCTCAGCCCTGTAGCTCTGCCACCACACATACTGTGCTTCTCTTCAACCCCCTCCCTGGCCACGGAGTGGAACATGGTCTTCAAGCTTCATATGCCCACAAGGTCCCTAAGACGGAGTCAAGGCCGCTAACGTCCTGAGCGTATAGGCCATGCCTTATGGGGACACAAACAGTGGGCCCCAATGACAATTGCAGATAATGACACAGGATGAAGAAATTCTACTAACTCCTCCTGGTCCCAGGAAGAAGTCATTTTCCAAACCCCAGCTGCATACCTGGAGTCTGACAATAGTTTCTCATAGGCTAGCGGCTGAGCCCGCAAGGAAAGGGTTTTTGTGTCTTTACTAAATAAGTATATATCTAAGGTACTCTGAACAGTGCTTGGCTCAATAGTGCTTGGGAATGAGTATCAAATAAATGAATGTGATTCACAGAAAATTCACACAAAACGATGCCTTTCAATTAGTAACAGCGCAATGAGGAATGGGGAACGCGTGTGTTTGCTCAAACAGCGGGGCGACCTGGGCAGAAGCGGCTGCCCAGGGCTCCCAGCTCACTCGTCCTCATTAATGCCTCTGGTTTCCAACCGGGTGCTAATTGCTCCCTTATTTCTCAGTCCAGGGAAGCTTTCACTGCTTGGTTCCCAGCTGCAAGACAGCTGACCTGTCCTCCAGCAGGAAACCGCTTAGAGCAGTTTCTGGGCCAGTGAAACCCGGACCTTAGTGACACCTTCTGCGTAAGACGAGAGCAGGAGCCAAAGGACAGAGATGCTCTCCAGTGAGGCACTGAGGGATCCAACTGGTCCTGACCTGCTCCCTGGCCCCACACTGTTCCAGGGCATGATTTACAGTTGGAACACATCCTTTTTTTTTTTTTTTTGTCTTTTTTGCCATTTCTAGGCCTGCACTCGCAGCATATGGAGGTTCCCAGGCTAGGGGTCTAATCAGAGCTGTAGCTGCTGGCCGACACCACAGCCACAGCAACGCGGGATCTGAGCCATTTCTGCAATCTACAGCACAGCTCACGGCAATGCTGGATCCTTAACCCACCGAGCGAGGCCAGGGATCGAACCTGCAACCTCATGCGTCCTAGTCAGATTCGTTAACCACTGCACCATGACGGGAACTCCTGGAATAGGTTTTTACTTTTGGATTGTAATGAAATCTCAGTCTTCTCACCACCACCCTAGTTAAAACAGCAACTGCTACCCTTCTACCTTGATTTATCTTAGCCTTTTCCCTGCTGTATTTTCTGCTCCTGGCATTCTCTGTCTTTTGTTCAGTGTCTGCCTCCCCCTAGAATAAAAACCTCAGAGAAGCAAGCAAACACTTATATACTGGCCCAGCTGCCTGTATGAGCACACATACATGTTCTCCCGCGAGTGTGGAGAACCACGTGTACAAATTCACAAGCCTACACGAAGGCCTTTACACCAACACCGAGGTGCCAGGTCCTATAGAGCCAGGTAACCCATACAGCACGCACACTGCTGGAAAGACGGTACCGTTCTCCTGAACGATGTCCGAGGCGCACTGCTCCAGGACAGACATGTTCGCCAAGATGGTCACGATCTGGAAAAGAGAATGGAGAAGCTAAGGAAACGGGCACACCCGAGCCAAAAGGCGCGCTGTGCAAACAGACGAGCCAGGGGCTACACAGGCTTCCTTTAGCCTGCGATTGCTCGTGGTCCACCTGGCCCATCCTTCCATGATGTCTTCCGCCATCCTCCTGGGCTTCTGCCTCCCAGATGTGTTTCCCCAGTGACCGATGGTCATTCATCAGCATGTGGTCCCGGGGACGCCGCCGCCCCCGGGACACTGCTGGAGGGTCACCTGAGGATGGAGTCTCGATCTCCTTTCTGCAGGGTCCCTTCAGCCCCAGCCCTGAAATGCAGATAGAACGGGCAGGTTTCTGGCTAGACCCTGTCCTGGATTGGGTTCCCTCCATCCCAGCTTCTTGCCCTGATACTGAACCCCACTCGCTCTCAACCTGAAATGAATGGAGACTAAGGTTAAGACGGAAATAGTGACTAGGAGACTAAAGGCTGCATTATGCCGTGAGCTTCAGGTACGGTGCGGAATCTGACGAGCGTGCTTGCTCAGCCACACTTTTCCAGGTCTGCAGGCTGCAAGCTTTGCTTGTCAGTCACGGCTGAAGGGCTCTGCCTGTAGGAAAGAGAGGCTGATCCCAGGTAAACAGGGAGCCCTGGTTACAACATCATGGCTGGGCAGTCAGCAGCACTCCCCATCTCCGCCCCCTCGGCACAGTCAAGGTTGCACAGAGAACTCACAGCACAAAACTGATGAAGGGTGGACTGGGAAGGGACCCCCCTGTAGAACCCAAACTCTGTGGGGTGGCAAAGACACAAATGTGGTGCCTGTTAACTCGGATACCAGCCATTGCTCGACATAAAATTTACCAAAATAAAAATCCACCCACTTCCAACGGAAGTGGACAGCACGCTCAAGTGGTAATTAAAAATCAGTAATAGGGAGTCCCCATCGTGGCTCAGTGGAAACGAATCTGACTAGCATCCGTGAGGACTCAGGTTCGATCCCTGGCCTCACACAGTGGGTTAAAGATCCAGCGTTGCCGTGAGCTGTGGTGTAGGTTGCAGACGCAGCTCAGATCTGGTGTTGCTGTGGCTGTGGTGTAGGCCAGTGGCTACGGCTCCAATTCAATCCCTACCCTGGGAACCTTCACATGCCATGGGTGTGGCCCTAAAAAGGCAAAATAAATAAATAAAATAAAAATCAATAATAAAGTAACACTTTTCCTTGGTGCAAGTCTGTCTGTCTTGAAAAGCTTCTTCAAAGTCTGTCACACAGTATAACCGGAGGCCGTGCCCCTACCCCTGGGGCAGCAGCTGACAGTCTCCTGACACAGCTCAGGCAGCTTCAGTTCTGAAACTGGATAATGCATAATAATGCAACGTAACACTAACCAATAAAGCTGATTATCTAGATTTTTTTTTTTTGTCTTTTTAGGGCCATACCCGTGGCATATGGAGGTTCCCAGGCTAGGGGTCGAATCAGAGCTACAGCTGCCAGCCTACACCACAGCCACAGCAACATGGGATCCAAGCTGTGTCTGCAACCTACATCACAGCTCACGGCAACGCCAGATCGTTAACCCACTGAGCGACACCAGGGATCGAACCCGCAACCTCATGGTTCCTAGTCGGATTCGTTAACCACTGAGCCACGACGGGAACTCCTGATTATCTAGATTTTAATTGATTCAATATCGGTATATTACTCTGGATAACAAATGCATAGAACACATCTCTTAAACAGAAAGAAAAAATTTGCCACATTAATATCTATCCTCTCCCTTCCCCACTAAACACATGCTGGAAAGGGCTTGCTTTTTTTTTTTGTTGTTGTTGCACAGGCAGAGTGTGGAAGTTCCAGACTCAGGGATCAAACCCGTGCCACGGCAGCAACCTGAGCCACAGCAGTGACAACACCGGATTCTTAACCTTCTGAGCCAGGGATATGCCTTCTCAGGCTGCTGTAGCCTCTGTGCGTGTCAGCCCTTCCAGCTGGGACCTGGAAGTGACCTAGGTAGGCAAATATGACAGGGTGGAGGGCCAGGGGGCCAGGGGAGGAACAGGACGAACCCCAGAAGCTTCATCCTAAAGGCCGCTCTGCATCATGAGGGGAATAACAAGCTCCTGTCTGCATTTTAGAAAGACAAGAGGTCTGAAGGAGGGTTACTCCTTAGAAGCTCTCCCTCACCCTGTTTTTAGGATTGTGAGTGTTTCGGGCTGAGTGGAAGGAGTGGGAAGAAAAACAGTTAAAAAAAAAAAGGAGCATTTCCAAGAGGCATAAGGTGCACACTCTTTTCTTTTTTTCTTTTTTTTGTCTTTTGTCTTTTTAGGGCCACACCCATGTCTTATGGAGGTTCCCAGGCTAGGGGTCTAATTGGAGCTACAGCCGACGGCCTACACCACAGCCACAGCAACGCGGGATCCGAGTCGCATCTGCAACCTACACCACAGCTCACAGCAACACCAGATCCCCAACCCACCAAGCGAGGCCTGGGATCGAACCTGCGTCCCCCATGGATACTAGTCAGGTTCATCAACCACTGAACCACGACGGGAACTCCTAAGGTGCACAGTCTTATGAGGACGGAGTCACCAAACCAAGTCTGTGCCAGACTGTAGTTCACGTGGCCTTCCCTGGGCCGCGGGCGGTAGCAGCGACATGGCCTTGGTTCCTGCCGCGCGGGCGCTGCTCCCCTCCAACCACTGCCAGCCTGGCCACTGAGTAAAGACACATCCTTGACACACAGAACCACAAGGAAGGGAGGGAGGAAGGAGGGAGGGAAGGAAGGAAGGAAGGAAGGAAGGAAGGAAGGAAGGAAGGAAGGAAGGAAGGAAAGAACAGAAAGGCCAAAATGAAAAAGGAAAAGGAAACCTTTGTCTGCAGCATGAGGCTCATTACACGGCAATTACTAGCTGTGTCGCAGGCACAGGTAGGTCTTTGTGTCAGACTAATTTAGATCCTGTTAATGAAAATTACTTCCTCTTTCCAGAACCTGTACCCCATGTGGTTTTCTGAGGTGCAGATGAAGTGTTCAATTAAGCACAATTTGAATAAATGCCAATTAGGCCCTGCTCTGAGTCCCCCCCCCTTTTGGAACATCCTTGTGCATACGGTGATGTAGGCAGGAAAAGAGATCAGCAGCATTTCTCCTCACAGTCACGGGCTGGGATTTTAGGGACAACTGGTTTACCTTGCTGGCTACAAGATAGCAGTGCTGTTGGGGGACAGAGCACAGCAGCTAGAGAAACAGCTCTCCCCGGCCCAGGCTAATTCATTCCTGTCTGATGATTGTCAGTTACATCCTATTCCTCCTCAGTGAGAGGGTGCTCAGCCCTCCGTCGTTATTTGGTAAATACAGAGAGTATCGGCTCCAGAAGAGGCCCTAGGTAAGAGCAGTGTAGTACCACGGCCAAGTGCAGGGACCAGCCTAGTCCAGATCTTGGCTCTACCATTATTTTCCATCTGATCTTGACCATGTTACTTAACACTTCTGTGCCTTAGCTAATGAAGTATATTTGTTTCCTATTTTTTTATTTTTAGGGCTGCAGCAGTGGCATATGAAGGTTCCCAGGCTAGAGGTCTAATCAGCTACAGCTGCCAGCCACAGCCACAGCCACGGCCACAGCAATGCAGGATCCAAGCCGCGTCTGCAACCTACACCACAGCTCATGGCAACACAGGATCCTGACCCATTGAGCGAGGCCAGGGATCAAACCCACAACTTCATGGATCCTAGTTGGGTTCATTAACTGCTGAGCCATAAAGGGAACTCCTTGTTTTCTATTTCTGCTAAAAAAAAAAAAAAAAATTACCAGAAACCTAGTGCCTTAAACTACACAGTTTTAAAAACTAGGTCCTGCAGTACAGCACAGAGAACTACATTCAATATCTGTAATAAACCGTAATGGAAGAGAATATGAAAAAGAATATTTTCTGTAGTACAGAAAATAATACTGTAAATCAACTACAATAAAATACATTTTTCAGAGTTCCCATTGTGGTGCAGTAGAAACAGATCCGACCAGGATCCATGGGGTTGCAGGTTCAATCCCTGGCCTCGTTCAGCAGGTCAAGGATCCGGCATTGCTGTGAGCTGTGGTGTAGGTCGCAGACACGGCTCAGATGTGGCATTGCTGTGGCTGTGGCGTAGGCAGGCAGTTGTAGCTCCGATTAGACCCCTAGCCTGGGAACCTCCACATGCCGCCAGAGGGGCCCTAAAAAGCAAATAAATAAATAAAATACATTTTTCAAAAAACTGACATAATCTCATCTTGCAATTCCAGGGGTCAGAGTCCAACAGGGGTCTTATGGAACTAAAATCAAGGTGATGACAGAGCTGCATTCCTTCTGGAGGCTCAGGGGAGAATCTGTGTCCTTGCCTTTTCCAGGTTCCAGAAGCCATCCACACCCCTTGGCTCCCGGCGCCCCACTGCTCCGACCTCTGCTTCCTCAGTCACATCTCATTCTCTGACTCTGCCCCTCCTACCTCCTTCTTATAAGATTCCTTGTGGTTACACTGCGGCCACATGGAGGATCCAGGATAATATTCCTGTACCAAGATCCTTAATCACATCTGACAACGTCCCTTTCTCCAGCTAAAGTGGCCTACTCACAGGCTGTGGGGATTAGGCTGTGGACAATTCTTGGTGGGGACATCATGTGGCCTACTTACAGAAGATGAAAATAAGATAATTCATAAGACTGTCATGAGTAGTCAATGACTTCGTGCTTTGTCAAGCACTTGGAACATTTGTTAAATGAGTATAACTTGCCCCTTTCAGAGCCTGAAAGGGCTCCAGCCTTGAAAGACTTTGTCAAGTACCAACCAGTGCAACACCCGGTGTTGCCCAGATGGGCAGCTAATGCAAGATCCCTCCCAAAGGGAAGCAAGACTTTGTGCTCATTACTTTCTGTGGCACTTTTTAAATTCTTTTTATGGCCACACCTGCAGCATATGGAAGTTCCCAGGCTAGGGGTCAAACTGGAGCTGCAGCTGCAGGCCTTCACCACAGCCACAGCAACGCCAGATCCAAGTCAGATCTGTGACCTATGCTGTAGCTTGTAGCAACACTGGATCCTTAACCCACTGGGCGAGGCCAGGGAATGAACCCACATCTTCATGGACACTATGTCTTTTTTTTTTTTTTTTTTGGCTTTTTGTCTTTTTAGGGCCATACCTGCGGCATATGGAAGTTCCCAGGCTAGGGGTCCAATCAGAGCTATAGCTGCCAGCCTGCCCCACAGCCACAGCAATGCCAGATCCGAGCCGCGTCTGTGACCTACACCACAGCTCATGGCAACACCAGATCCTTAACCCACTGAGCGAGGCCTGGGATCAAACCCACAACCTCATGGTTCCTAGTTGGATTTGTTTCCTCTGTGCCACGACAGGAACTCCTATGTCAGGTTCTTAACCTGCTGAGCCACAACAGGAACTCCTCTATGGCATTTTATTTTATTTTATTTATTTATTTTTTGTCTTTTTGCCTTATCTAGAGCCGCACCCACGGCATATGGAGGTTCCCAGGCTAGGGGTCTAACAGGAGCTGTAGCCGCCGGCCTACACCACAGCCACAGCAACAGCAACGCGGGATCCGAGCCACATCTGCAACCTACACCACAGCTCACGGCAACGCCGGATCCTTAAGCCACTGAGCAAGGCCAGGGATCGAACCTGCAACCTCATGGTTCTTAGTCGGATTCGTTAACCACTGAACAACAAAGGGAACTCCCCCTCTGTGGCATTTTAAAAGCATTTTCCTCTGGCCTCCCAAAGATCTTAAGAGCATCAAGGCCAATAGCAAATTGAGCCAGAGTTACAGGGGTAATTCCATGTCACTGATTCAAGAAGAAATGCCCCGGCGTGGTAAGCAGGAAGGTGGCAAAGCCTTTTGGCATCGGCAAATACATTCAGCCAAAGGCTTACGCTGTGCTGCTGGCTCCAGGAACACGTGTCCACAAACCCATCTCAGGTTGGTCTCACATCCCCAGCAACGTCTCAGCAGTCAGCCCTGATCACACGCTGACTCTGCCCCGTCCCTTTCCTTTGCTCTGTCATAAACGAACCCCGAAGACCACATCACGTAAAAGACAAGTGAGGAATACCCGAGACACCCAAACAGAGACAGGTGCTCTGATCTAACAGAATTTACAATTCAGAAAATCTGACAAATATTTCATGAAAAGTGATGACTGTTTCTATGCCATGCAGTAACCAGGGCAGAACGGCCAAGAGGTCATAGAACTATAATAAGTACTTCTTTAATTGCTAGATGACTATTTAAAGCTCTGTCATCGGAGTTCCCATCGTGGCTCAGCAGAAACAAATCCGACTAGTAGCCATGAGGACACAGGTTCGATCCCTGGCCTCGCTCAGTGGATTAAGGATCTGTGAGCTGTGGTGCAGGTTGCAGACTCAGCTTGGATCCTGTGACACTGTGGCGATGGTGTAGGCTGGTGGCTGCAGCTCTGATTCAACCCCTAGCCTGGTAACCTCCATATGCCGTGGGTGCGGCCCTAAAAAGACAAAAAAAAAAAAAAGTAAACTTCTGTTCTGTGTTAACTCTAAAGCTCTGGCACCATGTCAGTGGCAGAATCCCTTCAAGCCTCTAAGGCAAGCCCGAGTGTTTGTCTGTCCTGCCGTCTTCCCCCCACACCACCTCCACCGTCAGACAGCAGCAAGAACGAAGACAAGGACGCTGGGCTGAAGGATGGAGGGTCTGAGAGGGAGGGTGTGGTCTCCTTGAAGGCGCTTCCTCCCCAAGGCCGGGAGCCCAGCGGGTCCAGGAGAAGGCCCCGCCCTCTCGTCCCTTCCTCGCAGGGGGAGCCTCTCCCTCCCTCCGATGAGAGAGCCAGTGGGTGTGGAGACCCGGACAGCCCCCGCCTGGGCCCCAGCACAGACCCTGCTCCCATCCTCCAGTACCTGGGTCTTCCCACGGACAGGCCCGGCATTCCCACCTTGCTCTGGAAGGGGCAAGGAAGGAGGGCTGGGTGCTGGGCCTAGGATAGGCCTGACGGGGATGGGGGGCGGTCACGGGCGGTTGTAAAAGTCCCAACAAAGTGTCACAGAGAGGGAAATCTAGGAGACTTTGCAAGATCACTGTAAGTTTAATAAATTGCTCCAAAAAGCCATCGGGACAAGGCAGACTTGCTTGACTAGTGGAGGTGCGAGAAATGCCTCAGGTCATTGGGTGGGGGGATGGGATGAGGGCTGCATTCAGGTTCAGACCAAGGGCAGGAGTTCGAGGACCGGCCCTTCTGCTGATCTGAATACACACCTTACCGGACACCAAGGAGGCGCTGCGACTCCCATAAACAGGAAGAGGCGGGCTTTTCCGACCCCAGTCCCCCTGGATGATAAAACTGTAGCCCACCGGATCCTGGGGCAGAGCTTCCCTGCCTGCCCGCTTGCATCTCTCACAAGCATCCTGTCCTAATCAATCTGCTCCTTGCCCATCGCTTCGTCTCTCACTGAATTCCTCCCGCGCAGAGACAGGAAGAACCTGAACCTCAGTGAGCCCAGACACAGGGTGAGTGATTCTAATTTAAAACCGTGGGTTCGAGTCCCAATCTGGGTTTAGGCCGGGTCTAGGTTTAGGCCGTTAGTGCTGTCAGTTGCAGGGCCTCAGAGGCCATAAAAATACCTTAGATGTAGGTACCACACTGTTGGTGAACTAAGCCAAAACTCTCTCCCTGGGAATTGTATCAAGGTCAGGGCGTCAGCCTCACAGTATTAGAAAGCATCAGAAACGGTGGCTCAGCAGTAACGATCCCGACTAATATCCAAGAGGACTCGGATCTGATCCCTGGCCTCGCTCAGTGGGTTAAGGATCCAGCATTGCTGGTGAGCTGTGGTGCAGGTCGCAGACAGGGCTCGGGTCTGGGGTGGCTGTGCCCAGCAACTGTAGCTCCAATTTGACCCCTAGCCTGGGAACTTCCATATGCCGCAGGTACAGCCCTAAAAAGCCAAAAGAAAAGAAAAGAAAAGAAAAGAAACACAAGTTGATGTTCTCTGGGCTTAGTTTTCCCTTGGCCTTGTGGGGAGGGGTTTCTGGAGCAGACCAGGACTGGGTGTGAGATCCTGGCTTCCTCCTAACCTCTCCAGATAGGTAGATATGCATATACATTCTAATGCAAATAAACTCCACTCCTTTAGGTGGCTTATGGTCGCCCCCCCCCTCCGCCTCCTACACACACACTACAATCTGCAGAAACCCACACAGATTGAAACAACACACACACTGCCTTGACTCTCACCACGCTACACTCATCACCACATTAGCCACATATCCAGGCCCTACCTTTCTGCCCAATCCCTGTCTGGACCCATCCCAGTCCCTGGTTCTATCAAGAGATCCCTGGTCCATTCATTACTGAGTATCCACTTTGGTTCTGAAAAAAACAGTGCCTGCCACATCAAGAAACAAGGGAGCCATCAAGCCATGACATCACAGCCTGGCCAATGGTGAGCCCTGAGGGAACTCAGGATAAAAACAGGATGCCCGCCATCAAGCCATCAGTCACTGCAGCCCCCCACCCACTCAGTGCACCTTGAAGAGACTTCAGATGAGAAAGCACAGGGTACTGGCCCCCGAGAGCTAAGGTGTATATCAAAAGAATGACTTCAGGGAGCCCAGATTTTTGCATCTTATACTTGAAAAGGCACTAAATTCCTTAAGGTGAGATACCTGGTTTTCTCCAACAGTGATTTTCTGATGTGATTACCTGGCCAAAAACTCCAATATCCTGTCTCCTCCCTTACCTCTTCAGAGCAGTCTCTCAGACTTATCTGAGATGCTGTGTCCCAGGTTTAAGTACTCAGTTTTGTCTGCTGAATAAAACATAACTCTCAGTTCTTAGGCTATGCATTTTTTCAGTTGACAGTTTTAACTTTTTTGGGGGGGTGGGGGGGTGCGCTGCATCCGCCACATGTGGAGGTTCCCAGGCTAGGGGTCTAATCGGAGCTACAGCTGCCGGCCTACGCCACAGCCACAGCAATGCGGGATCCCAGCCGCGTTTGCGACCTACACCACAGCTCACGGCAATGCCGAATCCTTGACCCACTGAGCGAGGCCAGGGATCGAACCTGCAACCTCATGGTTGCTAGTAGGATCTGTTTCCGCTGCTCCACGACAGGAACTCTGACAGTTTTAACTATTATTTTACAGGCTTTATGTCATCTAATCATTATGTCACAAGGAAGAGGAAATACTAGTATCCCTATTATACAGATGAGGGTTTTGTGGCTCAGAGAGGTGAAGCAACTTATCTAAGGTCACACAGCTAGGAAATGGAATCAGGACTTGAACTCAGGTCTGTCTGAACCCAAAACCTGTACTATTTCTGCTAGATCATATACGTACATGATGCAGCTTTACAAATTATAGAGGGCTTTTGCAATGTAAGTCAAAATTGTAATACCTCATAACTGGCACTCTGGTAAACGAGCTCCTGATAAATGGTATTCACAGTAAGATCTCAGAAGTGCTACAAAATCTGGAATTGGAAAATGCCAAGCAGACAACACGGCTTCATGGGAATAGAAAATACCAGCACCTTTCACCTCTGTGGAAGCAATTAATTTCTAAAAGCCGTAAAGTCACACTCCATGAAAGTCTCTGCTGCGGGTTGGACAAGATAACTATATCCTTTCCACCCTAGGCTGTCACTGCTCGCAGGCAGGACGAAGGTGAGCCAGCCCGTCCCTCCACCTGTTAACACACCTGCAGCTGGAGCCCCTGGGCATCATGACCCCCAGAAAATACTTCCTGGGGATGAAAACAGGCCGCACAGGTGGCTTATTAGGAAGAGGGTGCTTCTGGACTCATCTGACCACATCCAGCTCCCCCAGACCAGCAGCGGGGGTGAAAGAGCCCGGGCCCAAGGCTGCCCTCACCCCATCCACACTCCTAGTGGGTACAGGACAGCCACGGCCATCCAGGCTCCACAAATGAAGTGGACTCGGCTTGCTGGGATGATGGAGAGGTTCTCACTGAGATGTTCGGAGAGGTGGGCAAATACAGACGCAAGACCCGGAGGCTCGGCACAGCACTGGCGTCACCGGCAGACGCATTACCGGAAGCCTCGCCGGGCATTTAATCTCCTAAGTGTTTCGGGGGGGGGCGGCGGTAAGCGCTTCAAAGTCTAATTCATCTTCCTTGTCATCATTACAGGGAGCCCTCTGATCACCTTAATCCTCCCTCTGCCACGGGAAAAAGCCATTTGTTTCTTTAATGGGTCCACTTTCACTAGCTAAGTGGCTGCTCGGAGTCAGGCGGAAGGTGAAGCCATCCCGAGAATGGTGGGAAATGAGCCTGGCTCAGAGGGGTGGGGGGACGGTGGGGTGGGACATGGACAGACGTGGGGAGTGTGACAGGAAAACATCAGAACTGCCATCTGCCTAGAGCTTGACTACATTGTCTCCCCACCCTGGGCCCCCTCCTTCCTAGGAACCAACGAGGTTTCTGGAGGGGACCAGTTCCTCTTCATGAGAAGGGTCTTGGCACTTAGAAGAGTGAGACATCTAAGCTGGAGGAGATCACCCCACTTTACAGACCAGGCAAGTCCCCTCTGAGGGCTCCCCATTCGGGGCCGAGTACCATACTTTCAAAGGCCAATAATAATAACATTGATGACGGCCCCCATCTATTGAATAGTTCCCATGTGCCAGGAACTGTACCAAGAGTTTGTACCATTAGTTTATTCAATTCTTACTTTATCTCAGTGAAGTATATACTATTCAACCCCATTCACAGATGAAAAAAGTAAGGCTTGGAATCAGTTGCGCAAAGTCACACGATTGTGCAGCAGAGAAGTTTTGAACCCATGTCACCTGACCTCCAGTCCCCTGTTCTTATTGCCTCACTGCTGGATCTTGTATGCAATAACCAGAGCCGACTACAGGGGAGGCACTTGAGGGTAAAGGGACCTAAAATCATGACAAGGAGGTGAGAGAGGCAGCAACTGGAGGCATCGAGCTGAAGAAGAGAGGAGGAGGAACAAGATGGATCAGGCAGAGTGAGCCCTCCAGCCTCTTCCTCACGGCCAAGGATGGTGGTTGCAAAGGGCAGGGCCCCCTCAGGAGCCGAGTGGCCAACGGCCCACCCAGTGGGCCACCACTTGTCACCTGTTGGTACTGTCATTCCTTGCCTCGATGGGGCTCATCCAGCTCTAAGAAGTGAGAGAGAAAACCAGAAAGGAAGTCTGGAACTATATCACGGCTTGGAAGACCAAGTTGAAGATTTTGGATAATTCGTTATCTGTGCTCTTCCTTGGAACATCAAGCTTGAAAAATAAGGATATACATCACTTATTAAGGACTTAGGAGGAACAAAGCATTGCATCAGGTGCTTTGTACATATCATCTCACTCACCCTCACAATGACCCTGCAAGGTACGGACCTAATCAACAGGTGAGAAAACCAACACTCAAGACGCTGTGACTCGCCCCAAATCGCCCAGTTAATAAGGGGCCCCAGACAAGATCGACACCCAGTCTCTCTGACCCCACGGCTCTGCTAGCTCCTCTTCATTTTCAGAGATGGCGGCAGACAAGAGTCCAAGACCAAGGTCTATGTCAGGCCGGGATGTAACGCCGGCTAGCTACTTGTCAACCGTGTGCCTAGGAGATAGTCTCTTGAACCTCCACTAGCTTTTCTGTAAAACGGGGCAGATATCACCAGGGTAGCATAGAACCATCATATGCAAATGCTTATATACTAGAAATTCTCTTTGCATGGGAGTTTCTATGGTTGGCTGACCTTTCACAGGTGATTCCCTTTTTTTTTTTTTTTTTGCTTTTTATGGCTGCACCTGCAGCACGTGGAGGTTCCCAGGGTAGGGGTCTAATTGGAGCTGTAGCCGCCGGCTTTTGCCACAACCATAGCAACACCAGATCCAAGTCGCATCCGCAACCTATACCACAGCTCACGGCAATGCCAGATCGTTAACCCACTGAGCGAGGCCATGGATCGAACCTGCAACCTCACGGTCCCTAGTCGGATTCGTTAACTGCTGCGCCACCACGGGAACGCCTCACAGGTAATTCCAAAGACAAAAAAGAACCGCTTTGTCCCTCTCACATCCTAAACAAGCCATTAGAGAATTTTACCAAGGGTGACATCTCTGGGCTAGAGCTGAAGAAATCCAGGGGAAGTACAGGACATGAGTCGTGCCCTCAGAGGGATAAACTGACATGAAATAACTGGAAAGAAGTCAAAGTCACTGGAAAAGTCAAACACTGCATTCTGAGGTGTGGCCTCTAAGAAAGGGAGGATCCCGGGGGCTGCAGCCATCCGGGAGGCTTCCCCGAGGTTGCCGGGGTAGCAACTGGTACACCAAGCCGTGGCAGCTTTGACTGGGTGCCGAGGCTGGCAGAACCAGGCGGGGCTGGGGGCCTGGCACGTGGACAGGGGTGAGCTGGGTGGGAGGCTGGGGGATCATCTAACACAACACTCAGGTACCTGCTGGAATTTGCAAAGAACTAAAACCCCCCTGATCCACCCATCCCCACCTCCGAGAGGGAAATGTGAGGTTGAGTGCAGCAGAGGTGGAACAGGACAGAAATCCATAATCTCAGAGCCTCAAAGGCCCTTGAAAACCCCCTCGGTTCAGCGTTTGCAAACATGTTCAGCAGTCAGATCCTTTTTCCCCCAAAACAGAACTTTGCATGGAGCACAAATACACAAAAGACTGAGATGAATACAGGAGCTGAGACCCAGAATCAAGGCTCTGCTCCAAGCCTCTGTTTCACGGACGCCAAGAAAGGAAGAAATTCACTGCAGGTACATCAGACAGGCAGGCGCCCTCAGGGCTGGACACAGACCTTTGGAGGAGGTCCAAAGATTTTCCCATGGTGCCTTTCTGCCTCCCAGGATGGACCAGTCCCGATGGAGATGGAGAAGGGCCCTCTAGTGGTTGGGATGGGTAAAGGGGGTGGGGAGCCGGCTGGTGCAGATGCTCTAAAGGCAACAAGGTGGGCTGAGAACAGATTCCTCTACCTTCGCTCCGAATGACCAACGGGACCCAGGGGTGCTGCAGGCCACACTGCACCCCCAGAACCTAAGCCATGGCCTCCTGCCCTCGGTCACCTTGCTTACAGGTTCTGGGCCTGGTCCCCCCGCGCACTCACCTGGTCCCGGGTGTAAGGTGTATCTACTCTCTGCTTGTCGCCGCAGGCCTCCAGAAGGACGCGGATGGCATTCAGCTGCAGGAGCATCTCACAGGCCATCGTGTCCAAGAAGGTGATGTTGGCAAGGGCCGCAGAGGCCAGCAGGAAGACTTCCCCGGACGAGGCCTCTTGGCACAGTTCTGTGCGGTGAACAGGAAGAAACAGCTTCATTGCCAAGCACTTTCCTATCAGTTACCTCACTGGGTTCCCACAAGAGGTCCGGGAGGAAATCTGGGCAGGTGTTAGAATTCTCACTTTACAGACAAAGAAAGTAGTTACTGGAGACAGAAGCGTTATCTGTCCACAGAAGCAGCAAGGCTGGGCTCTGAAACCTGATAAGTGAGTCCTAATCACTCCTCCAGCCAACAACAGGTATTTACTGAGTGAACACCATGGACCAGGGCCCTGCGGGCTTCTGATGGGCCAGAGAACAAAAGAGACCAGGTCTTTGCCCTGTTAAGCTTACATCCTAGCAGTGAGCAAGAAAGACAAAGACAAATACCATATGATATCGCTTATATCTGGAATCTGAAATACGGCACAAATGAACCGTTCCACAGAAAAGAAGCTTGTGGACTTGGAGAATAGACTTGTGGTTGCCGAGGAGGAGGGGGTGGGACGGACTGGAGTCTGGGGGTAATGGGTGCAAACTATTGCATTTGGAGTGGATAAACAATGAGATCCTGCTGTAGAGCACAGGGAATTATAGCCAGTCACTTGTGATGGAACACTATGGAGGATAATGCGAGAAAAAGACTATATGTATATATGTGTGGCTGGGTCACTTTGCTGTACAGTAGAAACTGACAGAACACTGCAAATCAGCTATAATGGAAAAAATAAAAATCATAAAATAAAATAATAAAAAGTCAACATAGGATTTCCCTTGTGGCTTTGCAGGTTAAGGATCTGGCACTGTCACTGCAGAGCAGCTCAGGTGGCTGCAGTGCTATAGGTTCAATCCCCGGCCTGGGAACTTCCACATGCTGAAGGCTTGGCCAAAAAAGAAAAATAAAAGGAATAAAAATAATTACAAATTCTAATAAATGCGAGGGAGAAAATAAACAAGTACAAAAATGGAGAATAACTAGAGGCTCACTGGGTGCATAAGGAAGTTCTAAGAAAATGACGTCACAGCTGAGAACTCAGGGGGAAAATTAAATGAACAATTCTGGGGGAAGTCTTGTTCCAAGCCAAAAGAACAGCTTATACAAAGGCCCTGAGGTAGGAAAGGGCTCCCAGTCCATGAGCACCTCTAGTAACACACACTCGAAACTGCTGCTGAATTCGCCTTGAGAAAGAGGCTGAAGTTAAAATACAAAGACGCTACCTCTCCAGCTGCGATCAGCAAAGCATCAGGATTTCCTTCTAGTCCCAAGATAAGGGTCAGAAAAGTCCTACACCAAGCCCCCCAACGTCAGGCTCTTTCTCTCTGATCCCGGCGGCCATAACCAGTCCTCGTCATATTCCCCCACTTGGCATCTGCCATGTACCGAGGGTCTCTAGGCGGAGAGGACCACCCCCAACCCCTGCGTCCCTCCCTGCTCTAACACCCCCCACGGGCTCCACGTGGCCCAGAGTGGACTTCCCGCCTCATCACTTCAGTCAGGAGGGCGACGCCCGCCTCCGGGCAAGGCCGCTCCCAGGCCCAGGTGTGGTCCCTAAACAGCTGAGATGCTGCCGCCAGAGCAGCAGGTAGGCCCACGAATGAAGAACCTTGTGATCCCCTCTTTCCAACCAGTGCTTTCTCCTCTGATTTTTTCGGAACCACTAGGGCCAGCCAATCCCTCCCAGGCCACACCTCCTGAGGTCTAGGATTTGAGGCAAGACCACACAACTCACAGCCCACTCTGCTGCAAGGTTTCTTCTAGGTCTACACAGCCACCATCGTCCTTACTCAGTCCCCTCTGCGGCCGACACAGCAATTATTAACACAGCCGTCTAAGTGCCTTTTAATTTGGATGCACATTTATTGGACCTACAGCCTGAGTCACCTGGGATGTGTTAGGAAGATTAAATTGAGGATTCCAGTGACTCATTTATAAATGCTTCCAGGGAATGGCAAGAAATCGGAGGACTATTTCCCACCAAAGAACAGAGCTCTGGCTTCCTGCCCAGAAGATAGATACCATCTGCTGACTCTCAGAGCAGATGCCATGATGCATCTTCCTCGGGGTGAGAGAAACAGGCAGATTCTTCTTCTCTGGGGAGAAATCCAGCCCAGGCAAAGAAGTAGGATGTGACATGCGGCAATAATGAAAGGTTGCTTGGAATATATATATGTTTTGATGCATTATTTACTATTATTTATAAACTGGGAGATTGTCTATAAAACTTAGGATTTTTGCCTTTTTTATTTTTTAAACTGGGCTTTCCTACTTGGCAACACTGGACTGGAGTGTATCAGTGACTGCCGCTCTTTAGTCTCCACACATGCTTTGTTCTGTTTCTTTTTAGGGCCGCACCCACTGCATATGGAGGTTCCCAGGCTAGGGGTCGAATCGGAGCTACAGCCACCAGCCTACACCATAGCCATAGCCATGTAGGATCCGAGCCGCGTCTGTGACCTACACCACAGCTCATGTCAATGCTGGATCCTTAACCCACTGAGCGAGGCCGGGGATGGAACCCTCGTCCTCATGGATACCAGTCGGATTCGTTTCCTCTGTGCCACAAAGGGAATCCTCATTCATGCTTTTAAACTCAAGACTCAACTCTCCTTATTTTCTTCTTCCATCTGGCCTCTTCCATGCTCTTATGTTTCCTGACTGAGCACCACACTCCTGGCAGAAATGAATCTGAACACTGTTCTGTGGCCTCGAGAATGTTCCTCCACCACTCTGGGCCTTGGTTTCTTCTCGTACAAAAAAAGGCATTAAACTTTACGGTCTCTTGAGTTCCCTCCAGCCAAGACTCTCAGCAATGGGCTTCTGCGTTTTCTCAATGTTGAATAAATGTGGATTTTGACAGGTTAAGTTCTCCCAGCCTGGCCTGTGGGTACCAGGGCCCCAGAAACTAGAATCAGCCATAAAGTCAACTTTACTGATGCCCTCTAAGAGCAAGTACTCACAGATCTGAAAATTCTAAAGCTAGAAGGAGCCTTGAGAGAAACAGGGCCCAAATCCTTGTTTCAAACAGGAGGAAAAACTGTAAAGTGAGCTTGGTAATATGACAGCAGACTCGCACAGAGCCTGCTCCAGTGCTGCTGATCAACGGCTATTTGTTGAATGAACGAATCCAAGACAAAAATCCCAGCCCAAGTGTCCAACTCCAAGTCCACTGTACACCGGCTGTTCCTAAATTTGTGCTATTTCAGTATTCCTGACCCCGGTTTGGGTAACACTAAGTGCCAACCTTACAGTTTCTGATAAAATCAATTTTTCATTAGTTTCGATAAGATACAGATACAGAGGCAGTGACAGAAGACAGAGGTTGAAGTAGAAGCCCAGATCATTGCCAGTACTTATTTAAAAAAAAAAAAAAAGGATGTGGTTTGCAAAACAAGCTTTCTGAGGACTGTCATCCAGGCAAGTCATTCCACCTGGCCGTTTGGCAAAGGGCAACTGGAGGAAGAGTATATTCTAGATCCCGGGCTATGGTTCCCCCTCCAGGAGCGCACATGTCTGAACAGGGGACCCTACAAGAGTCAAAGTTCTCAGGGCCCCAGGAAGCGCTGCCAGTGGTGGGGCTGCAGGCAGCAGGTTGCAGTGAACAGCTGCTGAGAAGCCACTGGCCCCCAGTCAGTGCTGCCCCAGGCACTGGGTAAAAATACTGAGAGGTCGGGAACCAAGCCAAGGCCAAGGCGCTGAATCGCAACTTTGAGGTCCCACTCCTCCCCGGGACCAGTCCTGGTCTCTGTTCTGAAAGACCAGTTAAGCCAATCCGACCTCAACTCAAGGAGCTTCTCAGAGGGCTGCAAGCATTTTCATGGACGACAACGGAGCTCTTTAAAGCCTGACTGTGATGCTTTCATGGTGGGGTTTCGGCTAGTGTGAGCTCTGCGCAGGCGATATGTGGGGTGCAGTGGGGGGGGGAGGGCAGGAGCCCCTCCTGTCCCTTCCTAAAAACAACCACGACAAGGCCCTTCACCCAAAAACCCCCCTCCCCGGCCCACCAGCCCTGCCCCGAGGACTCACTGACGAGGGCTGTCACGATCTCCTCCATGCTCTCCGGGAAGCTGCTGAGGTGCTGGGTGAAGGGCAGGTGCGGGGAGGTGACCTGGGCGACCACGGCCGCAGCCTCGGCCCGCGTGGCCTCTGAGTGACTGTCGTCGGTCAGGATGTCGGCCAGGCACAGAACGCCATCCACCTGCGCACAGGGAGGGGGCACAGCCTGTGCGTCATGACCGTAGTGAGAAGACTCAAGGCCCCTCCACAGCCTAGCCTGGATCCCCAATGACGCTGGGGGCTTATCCTCCGGCTCCAAAGAGATCCGTGACTGCCCATGGGCCTCTTAGATAGCAGGCGTCAGGGGCCAGGCCAAGGAATTCAGCACCGTGCATTGCAGTGGGAAAAAAACAGGCGCTCAATCCCACACCCCTAAGCTCCCGTCCCAGCTCCCTCTCACTTGCACCGGTTTCTCTCGGTTTCTCGGTCTGAGCTTTGTTGCCTCACCCGCCAACAAGGTGTTAGGAATTAAAGAGCTGAGGCAGGGGACGATGGGTCCAGAAGAGACGCTTATCAAGGGTTGCTCCCCTCCCCCCACCCAGGGTCAGCTCAGCGTCTTTCCTTCCCGTCTCGTTTATCCTCCAACATCCCCCACACACACCCTGACAGAGAGAGGGGCTTTTCTGGAGGCCCTGCTCGCTCGGCCCCACCAGAGAGAAACAAGCCTGGGCACAGTGGGACCTGAATGCCAGCTAAAGACTCCAGGTTCCCAGTTCTGCCCCAGCCAGACCTGCTCTTGGCATAACAGCTTCTGCTTATTGAGCACTTAATAGATGCCAGCACCTGGAGTTCCCATCATGGCTCAGTGGTAATGAACTCAACTAGTATCCATGAGGACTCGGGTTCGATCCCTGGCCTTGCTCAGTGGGTTAAGGATCCGGCGTTGCCGTGTGCTGTGGTGTAGGTCACAGACGCAGCTCGGACCTTGGGTTGCTGTGGCTGTGGCCAGCAGTTGTAACTCCGATTGGACCCCTAGCTTAGGAACCTCCGTATGCCGCAGGTGTAGCCCTAAAAGGCAAAAAAAAAGAAAAAAGAAGATGCCAGCACCAAAGTGCATGCGTTGTGTGTGACATCACTGATCCTTATAATAGCCTCTGAGGTCTGTGCTATTCTATACAGTGCATGTGCTATTACATCATTCACCTTTATAATAGCCTTCTGAGGTCGGTGTTATTATTTTCAATTTACAGATGAAGAAACTGAGACACAGAAAGGCTCATTGACTTATCTCAGATCACAGACTTTAAAAGTAGTTGGTTTGGGGGAGTTCCCATTGTGGCCCAGGGGTTATGAACCCAGCTAGTATCCATGAGGATGCGGGTTCAATCCCTGGCCTCGCTCAGTGGGTTAAGGATCTGGCATTGCCGTGAGCTGTGCGGTAGGCTGCAGATGTGGCAGCTACAGCTCCGATTCGACCCCTAGTCTGCCGTGAGCTGTGGTGTAGGCTGCAGATGTGGCAGCTACAGCTCCGATTCGACCCCTAGTCTGGGAACCTACATATGCCGCAGGTGCAACCCTAAACACACACACACACACACACACACACACACACACACACACACACACACACACACACACACACACGTGGTTGGTTTGGGATTTGAACCAAAATAGTCTACTGTCCAAGCCCATGGTTTTGAAGAGGCATCACACTGCCTTCTGAGACGTGACACCTGAGCTCAGATGCCAGCCCCCGGCAAGGCTGAGCAAGGGGAGACTTGTTGTGAGAAAAGGGGGCAGCAACGTGTCATGATCAGCTCCGCAGCGCCCCTGCAGCCCCCCAGATGCCCCAGGACGCCTGCCTGCCTGAGGACCTGCCACCGAGGGCCTGGGAGACCTTCCCTTGTGGGGGTCAGGACGGGGAGGGAGCCGGGTGAGGTGAGGCGAGGCGAACCCCGCGCCTCTGGTCCCACACCTGCCGGGCCCAGGCTCCCGTCCCTACCCCATTATTTCCTGCCACTCAGCTTCAGGGCTCTCCAGAGTCCGCATCTGGTTTGACTGATTACCCTCGCCGAGTCCCAGGGCCTTCCTTAAATGCTCTTGGGAGCTGTAAGGTCCATTAGCTTTGAAAGCCGTTGGCCACCTCAGACGCAAAAGAGACAAATGTGGAAACCGGAGCCCAGGGAACGGTCTGCAGTAAAACTTACCTGGATGTGCTTAATGCACGAAAGCAAATAGCAGCCCAGGCAGCCCCCGCAGGACTGGGTTCCTGCCAGCTGTTTGACTACCAGCCCTGTGGAGAGGCGCCTCACACGGGATGGACTGGGTGGAGGGTGGGGGCGAGATGGGGTGGGGGGTTCTCCGGGCCTGGAAACAGGAAGCAGCCCTGTCACTGCCCACCTGAGGGACCTCTTAGGCCTGTCTGGTTCGACCCCCTCCTCCTTCCAGCATCACCCAGAGCTGGAGCTAAGGAGCCCCAGCGTCCCTGATGGGGGAGGGAGGGTCTCAGTCAAGCCAGCTCCTTAACCTCATCTTGGGTGCAGATGGAGCTGCCTCCCATACACGGCTGGGGACACTAATCAGACCCAAAGCCAGTATCCAAGCCCTGCTGAGGGACGGGCCAATCCGAGGGCACCGGGGAGGCCGGGGGGGGGGGGGTTGATGGTCCGGAGAGGCCGAGCCCCGACTGCCGCCCTGCACACCCACTGAGCACAGTCTCCCGAGCGCCGGCTGAGGGCCGCGCCTCGCGGTGGAGCAGAGGGGCAGAGGCAAGTGACTCGATCACAAATGACTGTCACGCTGGAGTTCCCGTCGTGGCTCAGTGGTTAACGAATCCGACTAGGAACCATGAGGTTTCGCGTTCGATCCCTGGCCTCGCTCAGTGGGTTAAGGATCCGGCGTTGCCTTGAGCTGTGGTGAAGGTTGCAGACGCGGCTCGGATCCCGCGTTGCTGTGGCTGCGGTGTAGGCCGGCGACTACAGCTCCTGTTAGACCCCTAGCCTGGGAACCTTCATATGCCGGGCAGAGGCTCGGCAAAAAGACAAAAACAAACAAACAAAACAAATGACCGTCACGCAACATGACTTCCGGTAAGGATGCCACTTCCTGGAAGCCCCCCTGACTTAACGCTCACACCCCAGCTGGGCAAGATGGCCCTCCTGAGACGCCCACTGCACGTCGGCTGCCATCACGGCGTTTATCGCACTGAATGGCCCTGTCTGTCCAAGTGGTGTCTGCCGACCAGCAGCACCCAATTCGCTGGGAGTGTCTTCCAAGCACATTCCTGGGCCCCGCCCAGACTCTGCAGCCAGACGGTTTGGGGAGGCCTGGAATCTGCTTTTTAACAAGGTCCACACCCACTTTATGCACCAGCAATTTGGAGAAGTGCCCCTGGGATGTGATTCTCTGCACCTTCATCTGTCTGTCTGTCTCTGCCCACCGTGCCCCCGGGAGCTCTGCAAGCCTGGGGAGCACGGCCTGTGCACTCGTGGCTGCTCCAGGCCTTGCACGTAGCAGGCTTTCAGTAAAGGAGAAGAAACGCAAGAAAGGAGAACTTGGCTGAAGACTTGAGGAGAAAAGCTGTCTTGGGAACGTGGGTTCCACAGATTCCTGACTCCAGGAAAGTGACCCTGACCCCTGCCTGGTGTGGATCCTGGTCCCTTCTTTCCCCACAGAAGAAGACCTGTAGTGTCCTGTCAGTGCAGCCTGCCCACTGTCTGGCTTTCCTGCTAATTTTTTGAGCTGCTCCAGATCTCTTCTGACGATTGTTAATTATGAAATATATCAGCCCTTCAAAAAAGAATACATAGGAGTTCCCGCTGTGGTGGCATCTCAGGAGCCCTGGGACGTGGGTTTGATCCCTGGCCCAGCACAGCGGGTTAAGGATCCAACATTGTGCAGCTCTGGCTTAGATTGCAACTGTGGCTCAGATCCAAGCCCCTGGCCTGGGAACTCTACATGCGGTGGGATGGTCAAAAGAGAAAAAAAAAGAATACATACATATAGCAAATTTATATGGTATCAAAAATGATAAAATGAACACCTGTATGTATATACGTACATCCAGAAATTCTAATACTAGGAATAAAATAAAACCAGGAAACTCCTGTACACCATTCTTGATCTCACACCTCTGCTTTTTTTCTGCTGGAGGAGCCACTACCCTGAATTTTGTGCTTATTATCCCCTTGTTTTCTTTAAAGATGTATTGCATATATGCATTGTTTAGTTTTACAAGGTTTTGAACTTCACATAAATGGGATCATACTGGGTACAGCAATTTGCTTTTTTCCCCCAACCAGCATCATGTTAGGGAAACTTCTGTTGCTACATGTGGCAAAGGGTCATTTACTTTTACTGCTGTGTGGTATTTCACTATAGAAATCGATTGTAATTTGTGTATGCATTCTCCTGCTGACCAACATTTGAGTCACTTCCCAGTTTTTGCTATAATATACTGTGCTGCTGTAAATATTCTTCTCAACGTCTTCTTGTGCACACAGGCTAGTTTCTCTTGGGGTCTCAATCTAGGAGTGGAATTATGAGCTCAGAGGGTCTGCACAGCTACAGTGCTGCTGGTGCTGCCAAACTGCTTTGCAAAACAGTTGCAGCAATTTAGATTCCCTTAACACCACGTATAAATTCACTTAACAGCATATTCTTGCCAACATGTGGTGCCATCACATTTTAAGTTCTTGCCATTTTGATAAGCGCGTAAATTTTTCTTTTAACCGGCATGTCTCCACTCACTATAATGAAGCTGACAGTGTTTCTGTATATTTCTGTTTTGCTTTGATTTGATATGGTTCTGGTTTCGATTTTTGCCATTTGAATTTACTCTCCTATGAATTCCCGTTTATGCATTTTGTTCGTTTTTCTATTTGGTGGATTGTCCTGGGGGCCAATTTCTCAGGTCTTTGGCTCTGACGTTACCGACCCGCCACTTAGCCTCCTGCCAGCGGGCTGCTCACCAGCTAAAGTTGGTCTCTGTATCCATCACCGTCTCAGCACCTCCAACCCAGCCCAGCCCAGCCCATCACGCTGGGAGGCCTCAAAGCGCCCCCAGCCCCACCCGCACTGGTCTCTGGGTTTCCTGGTGCCGAGATCAATTCCCATAGCAGCAGAACACACACAGGCTCTAGAGTCACACTTACCTTGTGCTGAATCCTGTCTCCATATCTTACTAGCTCAACGAATTTTAGTACCTACTTTGTGCCTTTATATAAAAAAAACAGGAACAAAAACACTAACCCCAGAGTATACCGGGATCTGGTGTTAACTAAGAGAATGCATGTACAATGCCTGCCACATGGTGGCGCCATCACCCCAACTCATCCCCATCTGCCAGTTGCAGTCATCTCTCCTGGTCTTGGGGCTGGGAGGGAGTCCTAGCTCACTAGCTTCTCTCTCTTTTTTCTTTTTTTCTGTCTTTTTGGAGGATCCCAGGCTAGGGGTCTAATCGGAGCTACAGCTGCTGACCTATGGCCGCAGCCACAGCCACAGCAACTCAGGATCTGAGCTGCATCCGCCACCTACACCACAGCTCACGGCAACACCGGATCCTTAACCCACTGAGCGAGGCCAGGGATTGAACCCGCATCCTCATGGATACTACTCAGATTCGTTTCCGCTGCGCCACGACAGGAACTCCCTTATTTGGCATTTCTGAATTACCTCCCCATGTTGAAAACTCTCTCCGTTGGGGTCTCCATGGTACCCCTCTTTGGGGCTCACCCTAGCTAACTGCTCCTTAGCCCGAGGTTTTGCCATCAGCCAACTCTGTACCACTTCGGTCAACGGCACCCAAACCCAAAAGGCCTTACTGACGCACTATGACGGCCCCCAAACCCAGCCTTCCAGACCCAACCTTCTTTCCCCAGAACCACGTGGACATCTCCAGCCAGCCACCGAGTCTCTTTACGTCCAGTTCTCACCTCCCTGGAGAGTTCACAGACCCAGTTCGCTTACATGTTCCCTGCGTTCCGCCTTCACTCCATCTCAGACCCAGGTGAGAAGCCACCTCCTCTGTGAACACGCACCTGCCTCCTAAGACAGGGCGCCCCTGTCCTCCCAGCTGCCACAGCACCCTGACCACACTAGAGCACTTATCTTGCCGGGCCATCCTCATCACCTCCGTGCCCGTCTCTGCACTAGAGCTGAGCCGCTCAGAGCAGCTGAAACTTCGCTGGTCTCCGGCGCTCGGCTGAGGCCTGACCCACAGCGGGTGACCTGAGAGGTGTGGGCTGAACGATGAGGAAACAGAGCCCAGGAGGGGAAGAGACCGCCCAGGCCACGCAGCACGGTAACGCCAGGGCTGCGACTCCCACGCTGGTCTCCCCACCCGAGGCCCTGTGCCCGCTCTGTGCGGCCTTTGGGGGCAGGCAGTGAAGGGAGAAGCCGGGGACGGGGACGGGGCCTTGGGGGCTGCTCGGCTCAGCTCCTCCAATGCTGGTCCCATTTCTGGAAAGCTTCAGCCCCCAACACCCACTTCTCATCCTCACTCACAAACTCACTGATGCCAAGAAAGCCATCTAATCAAAATACCTTCACATCCCTAACGAAACTGTTGCTGGAACACTTCGAGGTGACTAGCTTTTGCGCGGAGTTGGATGGTCCTGGGCCTGAGGACAAGCTTTCCTCCTGGAAGGGCGTTCAAGCGGTGATGAGGATGGTCTGGCCCGGTCACTACCTGGGCTTCGGGACTGATGCACCTGGAATCTGGATATAGAAGGAACGTGGGCTCTGAGATTCTCCCCAGGGTGGGGGAGAAGGATCGTGGAAGCCACGCAGTCGAGGGACCCGCGTGCACTATAAACACTGCATTAGATTTATGAACAATGTCCCTCCTGAATTTTGAAAAAGCATCACTAGTGACTTGCAGGTGAATATCTGAGGGATACAGGCAGCACATAAAGGCCCATCACATATCATTGGTGCTGGCCTGTTACTTTCTTTCTTTTTTTTTTTTCCTTTTTACGGCTGCACCTGCAGCATATGGAAGTTCCCAGGCTAGGGGCTCAAATCAGAGCTGCGGCTGCTGACCTACGCCACAGCCACGCCAGATCCTTAACCCACCTTGCGAGGCCAGGGATCGAACCAGCATCCTCACGGACACTAGGTCGGGTTCTTAACCCACTGAGCCACAACAGGAGCTCTAGGGAGGCTCTTTTCTAACTCCTTTTCACATGTTTAGTTTTCAGGGAAAGGCAGAGGAACTGGCTGCTGTAAGAGGCAAAGAGAATCATGCACATGCAGTGATAACTCAGCTGCAGGGGGTAGCATGACCTAAAGAGCCCCCAGATTTCCACTCTCACCTTTCTGTCCACTTGGACACCAAAAGTCTGCAGAAAAAAAATAAACAACAAGTGGGAACCACGGAGCAGCTGGAATCCTGCTGACGGGCAGAGCTGTGCGCACAGGGTACAGCCAAAGGGAAGACTCAGTCACAGCGGGAGAGGGAGCAGGGGTCATACAAGAGAAGCAGAGACAAGCACGGACCAAGGGACTGGGCAAAGCATTCGATGGAATAAATGGACCTGCAGGCCAGAAGCAGGATCTGAATGTAAACCAGATCGGGGCAAGTTCAGGACAAAGTCTGTGAACAAGGCAAGGGCTAAAGAAAGGCTCCCTCTATAAAACGATGTGATTAAGGATTGGCAGTCGAGCGGAGAGCCCAAGAAAAACTACAGAAAGTAAAACAGACTTCCAGGAGCGTTAAAATTATCTTCTTCCCCAACGAACATACCCAGACCTCACGCAACCTCTTTTGCTGGTTCAAACAAGAATCTTTGATTACGCAGACGGGGATCCGGCGTTGCTGTGGCTGCGGTGTAGGCCGGAAGCTGGAGCTCTGATTCGACCCCTAGCCCGAGACCTCCATGTGCCACGGGGTGCAGCTCTAAAAAGACAAAACAAACAAACAAACAAACAAACAAAAGCCAAGTCCCAAAATAGACAAATACAAATATGAATCTGTAGTTGGGAATGGAACAATAGATGAAAGAAATTATAGAACCAGTCTGGCAGGCAAGACAGTGACAAAGAAAGAGGTGTTAATGAGGTGAAAAGAAATCAAGAATTAGGAGTTCCCCCTGTGGCTCAGCAGTAATGAACCCGACTAGTATCCATGAAGATGAGGGTTCAATCCCTGGCCTCGCTCAGTGGGTTAAGGTTATAGCCTTGCCATGAACTGTGGTGTCGGTCACAGTCACGGCTGGGATCTGACATTGCTGTGGCTGCGGTGTAGGCCGGCAGCTACAGCTCCGATTAGACCCCTAGCCTGGGACCCTCCATATGCCGCGGGTGCGCACTTAAAAAAAAAAAAAAAATCAAGAATTAAATCACTTAGGAATATAAGTAGAAAATAATTTTTCCCACCAAGCAAGTGATTTTCCTTAATGCAGATTGTCAAAAAGATGCTCTGGAGGCATTTGGTGGTGGAAGGAGTGGAGTTTGTGAGAAGGTATCCAAAAAATACAACTAAGGAAAAGTTCATTTTCCTTCAAGTTAGGCTTACTAGGCGTGTGCTGATGTGAAATCACCAAGGTTTCGGCAAAGCACTACTGGCACAGCTGGGATCCGAATTGTACCCAAATGCTTCTAGATCAGTGGTTATTTGCCTGGTTGTCAGATGATTAGAATTATATGGGGATTTTTTAAAACACTAATGCCTGAGCTTCACCACCAGAAATTCTGATTGCCCCGGTCCGGGGTAGAGTCTTGGCATCAATATTTGTAAAGACTCCTCAGTTAATTCCCATGGAGATCCTGGGTTAGGCACCTCTCTTTCCGGAGGCAGCTGTGGCCCGGTGGATGCTGCACAAACTTAGAAGAGTAAGAATAACCTGGGTTCACAACTCAGCGGTGCTACTTGCCGACTTGGTGAGGTGAGCTTGTTACTCATCTCTAAGCCTCAGCACTCTCATCCTCAAAGTGGTAACACCACACTTAACGCCGAATGAAATATTGACAGCATTCCCCCTGAAATCAGTAACAAGATAGAGATAGCTATTATCCCCACTCCTATTTAAAATCTTTCAGTGGGAGTTCCCATCGTGGCCCAGTGGTTAACGGCTCAAGTAGTATCCATGAGGATGCGGGTTCGATCCCTGGCCTCACTCATTGGGTTAAGGATCTGGTGTTGCCGTGAGCTGTGGTGTAGGTCACAGACACGGCTCAGATCCTGCGCTGCTGTGGCTGTGGTGTAGGCCCCCAGCTGCAGCTCCGATTTGACCCCTAGCCTGGGAACTTCCATATGCCGTGGGTGTGGCCCTAAAAAGACAATAAATAAATAAATAAATAAATAAATAAATAAATAAATAAATAAATTTTTTCAGTGGCCCTAGCCAATGCAATAAGACCAAAAAGAAAAAGAAAGAAAAAAAAAGAAATTAAAAGGTATAAGAAGTGAAACTGTCATAATTTGCAGATGACATGATTGTGAGCGTGTGTACACAATCCCAAAGCCAAGAGAATTCTCCACACCATTAAACTAGTAAGTGAATTTAGCATATTAGGTAAAATATTCAAAACTGTATCTTTTTTTTTTTTGTCTTTTGGCCTTATCTAGGGCCGCACCCGTGGCATGCGGAGGTTCCCAGGCTAGGGGTCTGACAGGAGCTGTAGCTGCCGGCCTTCGCCACAGCCACAGCAATGCGGGATCCGAGACGCGTCTGCGACCTTCACCACAGCTCACGGCAACGCCAGATCCTTAACCCACTGAGCGAGGCCAGGGATCGAACCCGCAACCTCATGGTTTCTAGTCGGATTTGTTAACCACTGAGCCATGATGGGAACTCTCAAAACTGTATTTTTGATGTATTACCAACAATTTCAAAAGATTTTAAATAACACATTAGCATACACATATATCTAGAAATAAATCTAAAAAAGCTATGCAAGATGTCAATACTAAAAACTCAAAACGTTGCTGTGAGAAATTAAAGACAATCTATATACATAGAGAAGTTCACTGTATTTATTGACTGGAACACCCTAAACAGCTTAAGATATCAATTACCCCAAAATTTATTTACAAATTGAAAGAAATTCCAGTCAAAATCTCAAGTGTCTTTGCAGAACTCAACAAGCTGTTTCTAAATTATACACAGAAATGCAAAGAACTTACAACTACCAAGATAATCCTAACCAAGAACAAACTTGGAGGATTTATCCTATCAAATCTTAAAATCCAGGATAGACTCCAGGGACTCAGCCAGTGCCATATTAGCGCTAGGATGGACAAAAAGACTAACTGAACAGAAAAATAGCCCAGAAACGGACTCATACCTCATCACTTTACCTATGACAGAGCTGCCACTTTAATTCAGTGGTGAAAAGACAGTCTTTTTGATAAATGGTGTTGGATCAATTGGATATCATAAGGATAGTGAAACTTTAACACTAAAAAAAAAAAAAAATTCATTTGAAATAGATCACTGGCCTAAATGTGAAAGGTAAAATAATAAAGCTCCTGGAATAACAACTAAGAGATTATCTTCATGATTTGGGGGAAAACAAGCCTTTCTTAAATGGAGACAAGAAGCACTAACTACAAAAGAAAAGATCAATAAATTGGACTTTATCGAAGTTCATTGCTATCCATCAGAAGACACCGTTAAGCCAGTTCCCATCGTGCTGCAGTGGAAACGAATCCGACTAGGAACCGTGAGGTGGCGGGTTCAATCCCTGGCCTCACTCAGTGGATTAAGGATCCGGCTTTGCCGTGAGCTGTGGTGTAGGTCGCAGACGTGGCTCAGATCTGGCGTTGCTATGGCTGTGGCTGTAGGTCCCCAGCTGTAGCTCCGATTGGACCCCTAGCCTGGGAACCTCCATATGCCGCAGGTGCGGCTCTAAAAAAAAAAAAAGACACCATTAAGAGAATGAAAAGGCAAAGCACAGGCTGAGAACAGATAATTCTCCATACGTGTATCTGACAAAGGGTTTGTATGTAGACTACATGTTTCTAAAGCTTACACAACAATAAGAAAAAAGACAAACAAATGTATATATATATATATATGTCTGACTGGGTCACTTTGCCCTACAGTAGAAATTGACAGAACACCGTAAACCAACTATAATGGAAAAAATAAAAGTCATTAATTTAAAAAGAAAAGAAAAAGACAACTCCTATTTTTTAAATGGGCAAAGGCCTCAGACGTTTCGCAGAAGATCACCAAACGGTCAATAAAGATAGGGAAAAGTGGCCCCAAATTATTGCTTGTCAGGAAGATGAAAATTAAACCCTCCAGGAGAGGTCACTGCACGGCCCAGCAGACCGCAAGCAGGGCCTGCACCCGCACGCATCATGAGGCTTCAAACTAATTATCTGTATTTTCAAAGCAGCCTACAGGAGAATGGAACTGCGTGTCTCCCTCCCCCGGTAAGTCCCTCTCCTCTCTCCCCGCCTCTGCCTCTGTGTGTGAGCCCAGCACTCACCCTTGCTGCCGGAGGCGTGGGTGCTGGTTCCCGCCGGCTCTGTGCTTCGAGGGCGGGCCTGCCCTGTGCTGCGGGTGCCAGGCTGTCCCTGACCAGAGTCTGCCCCTAAACCCGCACAGTCCACCCTCCTTCTCGCCTTATACCGTCTCCCCTCCCTGCCACGGGGCGCCCCTCCGCCCTGCTGGCCTCCGACCGCACCTGCCCCACTTCAGAGGCCTGCGCTGCGGGTGCAGCTCCCGCCTCTGCACCTCGCCCGGTGCCTGAGCCACCCTGGCTTCCCCAGGGCATGGCTTCCCTTCTCCCGGGCACAGCCTCATGTTTACCCTGTGGCTTCCTCTTTATTTTCTGCTCTCACTCGATTCCCTGGGGGTGCAGCCAAGAAACTCACTTTCACCAATGTTTTACCCTGCCGAGCTTATTGCGCCTCACCCGACCACAGCCATAAACACACACACGGTCCTCAACAGCGAACTCGCAGGGACACAGAGGTGCCCGGCTCTCTTCTAACAACACACACGGACCCCGGAGAAGAGGCACCAGAATTCCCAGCCCGGCCAGCCCAGTACCTTCCAACGCGCATGCGTCACATTCGTCTCCCCAAATCACTTCATCGGGCACCTGCTACCAGCAGAACAGACACCCCACCCACCAAATGAGAAAACTGAGGCTCATAGGGATTAGGAAACGTCCTTGTGGGTCCCCAGCAAACCAGCAGATAAGGAGGAGCCGGCCCCAGGTTCTCTCCACCATTGCCCAACCTGGGGACAAGGCCTCTGTACGGACCTAAGAACTTGGGCTCAGAGCCTAGGAGGGGAAGCTGGCACAGATTCCTAGGGCTCGATGGTACGGAGGGGGCTCAGCGTGAATTCCACAGAAATATTTTTAGCTATTCCACTCTTGCCAAGGGACCCTGCAAATGTCTTCACCCCTGACTCCCACGCCACACCGGGGCTTCGCAGGCTGCACCCGAGTCAAGTCGGGTGGCCTGCCTCCTGGCCTCCACCTGCTGCCAACGGTGGGAACGTGGGCCCCTCTAGGCCTCTGTCCTGCCATCAGCAACAGGGAAGGACACACCAGAACTCCTCTGACCGTATTTGTCCAGTCACACAGCAAACATGGTTCATCCGTGTGTACAAGCCGCCTCCCTAAAGGGCCGGGGGTGGGAGGGACAGGGCGTGCCGGTTTGGGAGCTTAGACCGAGTTGCTCGGAGGTCAGGAGCGTGGATCACGCCCCTGGAGGCGAACCGAGTACAGGCTGAGCACCACATGGGAGAAGGGCAGTCCAGAAGGCCGTCCGGAGACGGGCACCGAGAGGCATCAGCAAGTGCAGCTGAAACGCTCGCTGGGACAGCCCAGCCTGGGCCGGTGCTCCAGGGCAAAGACGGCTGAGTGTAGGAATCTGACGAGAAGAGAAAAACAACTTACATTTATGGTGCACCTACTCATTGCAGCCACATAACCCACAAGGCAGAGATTTCACTGCACTTGTGATGGGACTGGGACTCAGAGGGGTGCAAGGTCAACACACAGTGAGTAAGCAGTGACATTGAACCCAGGTCTGTGTATCGGAGGGGCAGTGTGCTGGAGGCAGCTTGCGCAGAGGTCACCTTCAGTGCCAGGCTGGTTTAGATTTTGTCCAAGGAGAACTGCTGGGACTTGGGAAGGCTTCCACTCCAGGAAAGCCGGGGCCAGGCACTGTGGAAGCCTGGAAGTTGGAGACACGTTAGATTACAAAATATATTCACAGATTCCTCCTGGAGTAAGCTAGCTTAGTAGAAAGAAGACTCTGCTGCCTTGAGTTTGCAAATCAGGACACGTTCTGGTCCCGACCATTGGGTCAGGGCAGAGCAGAGCTGCTTTTCCAGCTCGAAGAGATAACCCAAGGTGGCATGGCAGGCCTGCAGCTGCAGCTCTTGTCCACCAGAGGGCGCTGTTGCCCAGCACATGGGACCGCGCCGGGGCTGAGCTGAGCCTTTCATTCAAAGCCACACTTGCGGCTGAAGCTGCCAGAAAGGGACAGAGGGGCCCGGACATGCATTTCTCCAAACTCAGGTTTGGAAGGAGGCACAGCATGCAGCATGGCCTTCCTTCAGTCTGAACAATACTGCCCGAAATCTCAGTGAATCTTGCAGGGAGAGGCGGGGGAGCGGGGCAGTGCGCCGAAAACTCGGACCTCCTTGTGTCCCCCGACCCGTGCCCTCAAAGCAGATGAAGGGGTTGGGAGACTTGGCACATGGGGAAGGGAATAAGTCACACGCCCTCTAGAAATCCCCCTTGCAGGGCTGGGGACTGTGATGGTATCAATTCCCATTCTTGTCTGTCACTGTCAGAGCACAGGGGGGTGACCTGACACCCTGCACCCTCCCCTAAGCCAGGACAGTTGAAGGCAGGTGCCTGTGGGGGGGGGGGGCTGGAGAGCCGGTCGGGGGGTCAGGGGGTGGAAAGCTAAGGCTAAGTGGGTTGAACCTCAGAGAGAGGTGAGATGTCTGGCTCTCCATTCTGGGGCGTTTTGTCTCTCCCTCTCTCTAGGAACCACTCCTCAGGAAAGAAGGAGCTTCAAGTCAAATAAAACAAAGAATTCTTGCCTGGCATCCATAGCTCCTGTCTCCCCACTCAGCCTCACTTACATATCAGAAGGGACCCCATGAAGATAAAGCAGCCCCCTTGCCTGGGATCTGCACACGAGCGTCCCTTTCAGCTAAGGGGGTGGGGGTCCTAGAAAACTGAACCTATAAGCAAAGACTCTCAGCCTGAAGCTCTTCCTCTCCCAGTGTCTCTATGCCTTCCAGGCTCAACTTCCCCTTCTGTAAAATGGGCATGACCATCTCTCTCCACCTTCCTTGCAAAATGATTGTATGAATGAAATGAGCAAAAGGATGAAAAAAAATTTTTTTGCATATTTCTGACCATCTGCAACCCACAGGGAGCAGGCAGTGGAGTAAACACCTATATAACAGCAGCTGGAGAGACAGAGGCTCCCTGTTGTCCCCTTGCCTCTGCTCTGTCCTGCCCAGGGTCTCTGGGCTCAGGGCTGCCTGTCTTCAGCTCTTCCAAGTCAGGGCATCTCAATCCAGGAAGCTGCCCCAGGAAACGGGCGTGGGGCGAGGGAGCTGCACGGAGACAGGCAGCAGTCCCCATGCCTCGCTGCTGCTGATTTTCTTCTGGGCCTTGAAGTTGCGCCCTCCTCCCCTCCCCCGCTCATCTTTAATTTCTCCATCGATTTTCATTAAACTCTCCCTTGGCTCCAGCACAGGATGTACTCACTTGAAGAAATGAAATAAGTTGGGGAGGGGGGAGGAATAAAGGGAAACTCTTTGAAGGCAAGGCTGTCTCTAGTCTCCAGGCTGTGCAATGTAATGCAATGCAACGGCCATGCAATTACTAGAACTGTCTTGGACGTGGTCTGAGCCGGCCAAGCACTGGACTTGGGACATTCTTATGGCTCTAGACTGTAGATTCCTGCTCCACATCCCCGGCCCCTCACCTGGACCACAGTCTTCAGTCCAGCTTTGGTCCCCAGCCACGTCCAAACTCACCCTGGCCGCTGGCCCTGTACAGCCCCAGCCGCTGCACCAACAGAGCCCTGCATTAGCCACTCAGAACACTTGGAACTCTACCAGGGCCGTCACAAAATCCCAGGACTCAGGCTTTCTGGGAGTATTGCAGGGTCTTCCACAAAGCAAACTGAACAGGTGAAGACAGATGAGTGGGGGCGCTGGGAGGAAGCAGAGTCCTGGTGGGGTCTTCCTCCGCGCAGGCCACGCCCACCTCTGCATCACCTCACGGCAGCCGCCGGGTGGAGAAGGTATTGGCCCATTTGACAGAGAGGAAACCGAGGTTGAAAGAGAAGCCACTTGCTCCCTAGTCCCCTTCCAGCCCCTCCCCACCCCCCGCAAGTCGGCAGTCTCCCCATTAATGATGCCAGTCCACCGTCCCAGCTCTAGCCCTCCAGGACGGCTACCCTGACCAGTCAAGGTGGGCCAGGTCACCTGACCACCAGACAGAATTGAGTCCATCTGCTGTCACTGGGCTGCGTGGGTCTGAGGCCCTCGCTCCTTCTTTGGCCATCATTATCTTCATCCCATCCCATCTGAACCCGGTTCAGAGAACACTTCCTCCTCTTCTTCCAGGCTTCCCCAGTTCCCGGAGCACGGAGTTCCTAAAAGACTTAGAGCCCCACCGATCAACTGGCCAGCTGTGGCGTCTCTCTGCTGAGGCCACTTTCCCCTGGGCTGCCCGGGAGCTCCTCCTTGGAAATCTGGCCCCAGCTCTGCGGCCTCCTTGCTGCTGCCTTCACCAGCACCTCAGCCAGAGGTGGTGCCCCTGGGCTGCAGCTTCCAACGGCCACATGGCTGCTAGGCCATCCTGGGTGGGAGGCAGGGAACCGGGTGCTTGTCTGTCCTGCCCAGAGCCCAGGACCCGGCATGGGGAGTGACTCTGCTGAGGACCCAGGGGAGGCAGCACAGACTTCCTGTAACTCGCCACCCCAGTGGGAACCCAGAGGTGAGGAGGCTGTGATCAGGATGAACCAGACCCAGAGAGGAAAGAATGGAGCCTGGAAAGAAACTTGGGACACCCCTGGAGAGGCCTCTGTGGCGTCTGGACATCTTGCTTCTCCAGACCTACTGGGGAGTACCCCTGTCGGCCCCCTTCCCGGACCAACACTCAGAGCCTGGTTCCCCAGGAGCCATTCCCCTGCAGTCCCCACCTCAAAAGGGCCAGCTCTTCCCAGGGTCACAGAGTATAAAGAACACGGGCTTTTAGGAGTTCCCGTTGTGGCACAGCAGAGACGAATCTCACTAGTGTCTGTGAGGATGCGGGTTCAATCCCTGGCCTCACTTAGTAGGTCAGGGATCCAGTGTTGCTGTGAGCTGTGGTGTAGATCGCAGATGCAGCTCAGATCCCACACTGCTGTGTCTGTGGCTGTGGCCGGCAGCTATAGCTCCGATTCAACCCCTAGCCTGGGAACTTCCATATGCCCCGCACCTGTGGCCCTAAAAAGACCAAGAAAAAAAAAAAAAGGAAGCCAGCCAAACTTGGGTTTGAATCCACATCACGAGTTAGTTGAGGGAACACAACTTACAGGTGAGTCTGTTTCCTCACCTGTAAAATGGACAGGTTGTGGGAACTCATGCTCCAGCCCCACTGACTTCCCAACAGTGTGCCCTGAGCAGCGTCTCTGATCACACTACTAGCCCCTTCTGCTGGCACCCCAGCCAGCGCTCCCTTCTCTACCAGATCATCATCTTCCTCATGAGGACTGGGGCTCCCCCAAACCCCCGTTACTGGCATCGCTTCTGCTGCGATCATAAAAGCAACCATTTATTCAGTGCCTGGTGGGTGCCAGGCACCATGCCACTGCACATCTATTCGTCTCTGATAACCTGGGAGATGGACTTCACCGTGCCTGTTTGAGTGACGAAGAAAACACACCTCTGCAAAGTTAAGGAACTTGCCCAGGAAAACAGGCTCAAGTTCATAGGTGGCAAAGCTTAGATTCCCATCTAGAAGGCCCTGACCTTTAAAGGCCACGGTTTCCCACTGCGCTGGGCTACATCACAACAAGTGTGAGATGAGAAAGTGAATTAGCGGCGGGCTGAGATGGGGTGGGGATGGACCGGAGCGAGTAAGGAAGCGAGTAAGGAAGAAGAAGCAGGTGACTCAGTGAATCTACAGCCACGAGCTAAGCCCGACAGCGTGGGCACCGCGCAGCCGGGCCGAGGATGGATGAGGGTGTCTGGTGACCTGATTAGACCCACAGTCCACCAGGTCTCTGCGCGATTTAATGAACCACTTTAAGGCTGGAGGGAAGTGGGGTGGGGGGAGGCACAAGACAGAGGTGCATTTCACTAAATTCAGCGCATTCGCGTGGCCAAGTAAATATGGGAGCCCCAGGGAGGAGGCCAGGGCAGTATATATCAGGGGAACGCTGCGACTCTGACATTATCCAAGGAAGGCACAAAGTAGGCCTGGGGAGTGGGCAGCTGGCGGAGCCCCGGCACCCGCTCCCCGCCCTGCCTCCGCCCTGCCTGCTGTGCTGTGGCTTCTGCAGTCCAGCCCGTCCCGACTTCACCTGCTGCCCTAAACATGGACACCAGCCAACCTCATGGGAGCATCTGAGGCCAGCGCTCAACAGCCAGACTCCAGAGGGTGGCGGGTGTGGGCAGGACCTGCGGGGGAGGCAGAGTGGATGACTCAGTCCCTCCCGGGTGTCTCTAGAACTTCTCATAACTTTGGAAGCTGCGTGATGTGGAGGAAAAGAGCGTGGACCTTGGCCTCACAATATTGGAGTCGACTCCTGGTTCCCGCACAGTGCTTCCAGCCCAGGCTGCCTCCGGCCCGGCAGAGCCGAGATTAAATGACGGCCAGGCCGTTTTTAGCTGTGTGCTCTTGAGCAAGTTGTTTCACTTCTCTGAGTCTCCTTTCCTTCTATAAACGATGCGGACGATGACAGCAACAATGGATTAATGATTAAGTGACATCATGAAAGGAGGAGTTTAGCAACGTGCTTGCCCAAAGCCCAAGTATGGGATAAATGTTGGTTATTATCCTTTTCATCACTTGTCACGATGCCCTTATGACCTGACAGAACCGGGGTCAAGAAGCATTTTCTGTAGAGGGCCACGCCTAAGTATTTTTGATTTTGTGGACCTCGTGGTCCCTTGCAATTATTCAGTTATGCTTTCGTAGTGAGAAGGTAGGCAGAGACAACCCCCAAACGAAGGAGCCTGGCAATATTCCATCAAAAACATTATGGATCAAAATTTTGAATTTCACCTAATTACCATGTGACACAAAATGCTGTTCTTCTGATATTTTTTACAACCATTTAAAAATGGAAAAAACATTTCTTAACTTATGGGTCATACATGCCAAAACAGACAGCAGGCTGACTCTGGCCCACAAGCTGTAACTTGCCACCTCCTGAGCCAAAAACTAAGCTGAAAGAGCATAAGGAGCTTTGTCTGTTTTGTTAGGACTCTACTCCTAGCACATAAAACTGCCCGGCAAACAGCAGGCCATTGATAAATGTTTGCTGAACGAAAGAATTACAAGCTGTGTGATTCTGTGCAGATGTCAGTTCACCTCTCTGTGTCTCGGTTTCTTCATCTGTGTAATGGGGATGCTTGCACACTCGGGCAAGCCTCAGATGGAATTAGGCTGCCTGGAGAGCCACTTGCCAGTTCTGTTAATTGTAGAGCTGTAGTTGCAATTTCTGACCACACGGGGGCTCCTTTCTGGCAAGTTTCCCTCCCGCTGGCTGCCCGGCAGAGTCCTTGCAGGAGGGTCTGTGTCTGGAAGGTAATCTGACCTGGAGGAGGGGAAAGCCCAGAGAGAGCGACCTTCTCCTGCACCAGCTGGGGGTGAGAATTAGGACATTGGCCAGAAACAGCAAGGTGGTCTGGGTTTAGCTGCAGGGTTTTTTTGGGTTTTTTTTCTTTGGGGGGGGGATGCTCTGAGAGTATTTATTAAACCAGTCAGGCATTGAGACAGACTGGGTGTTAGAGTCAGCCAAACAGGCTCCAAATCCTGGCTCTAAGACGTACTGTGATTCTAGGCAAGTCACTCACACTGGCTAAGACTCAGTTCCTTGTCTTTAAGTTGGAGATATGAGCGGCGCTCACCCCACGAGGATCTAGTGGGTCAATGCAGGGACGCGCGTGAGGGGCTAGCCCAGCATCTGCCTTGTGCCCTCGCTCCGTAGGGCGGGTCTGATTTCGCCTCCGCCCTGGGAAAGGCTTCTGGCTTCGGAGCTGCGCCGGAAGGTGGCAAGAAGAACTGCCTCCAGCCTTCCCGGCTGCAGAGGTTTTCACTTTAAACAAAAAAAAAACCTTGTGTTTTTCTTCCCTGGACTGAAGTTTTCCTGCTGCTCTGCAGACTCTCTAAAGCCAAGAAATCCACTGCTTGGGAGAACTGGCAATTCCAGTCCCTTCTGTTTTCTCCTACCATCCTTCCTGCCAACCAGCATGAAAGAAGACGAGAAGCAAACCCATTTGGCCGGGTTCCACTGTCTAAGGAAAAAAGATTTTATGGGAGATGGGAGGATTGTTAAGCACATGAAGCACGGAATGCTCAGTGCATTTACTTCATGGAGTCTGTCTGTCTGTCTGTCTCGCCGCCACCTCCCTCCTCCATTTTGCCACCTGAGCGAGCACACCCACCCCAAGGCTTCCAACTCTGTGGGAAGGGGGCACTCTGTCCAGAGAGCCGGCACTGGCTCCTTCACCTCTTGGCTGTGTGACCTTAGACAAATGACTTCCCCATTCTGAGCCACGGCTTTCGCATCTATAAAATGAGCAGATCTCCCATGCACCCTGCACTGTCAGCTAAAAGCCCACGATGCTGTACCCGGTCCCATAACCCGAGCAGATCTGCAACAGACATAGGGTGGAAGGTAAGACGGCCATCGATCTAGGAGTCCAGACCCAAGTGGAGTAGCTGGGGCAGGGGATGCAGGTTTCCTGGGCAGCCGAGACCAGACTGTGGGACATTGGCCAGAAATAGCAAGGTGGTCTGGGTTTAGCTGCAGGTTTTTTTGGATGCAGAGGGAGGCAGGCAGTTTGCTTGTCCCGCCGTACCCATTTAGATCAGTCGCAAGAACAGACCTAAGGTATCTACCACCCCTCCACACCTCTGCAGGTTCCACAACTGTCACCAGACCATGCCAGGCCTTTCTACCTCTCTTCTATTAAAGAAAACTTCAGCATCTTCCTTAAAACTTGGTTGAGAAATCCCCCAAGTGTCAGCCCCACCCTCCCAAGCCCCCCATGGCTGAAGTCCCTGAGGGCCCAGGTCCAGGCTCAGGACCCACGCGGGCGCACGTGGAGAAGCAGCCTCAGCCCTACAGCCTGGGCGAGTGGGGGGCAGTGGCTGAAATAGTCACGTTGCTCTAGGCTGGCCTAGAACCATGCGCCTGCGCCTGTGAGGTCATGCCTTCCTCCAACCCCAGCCACTCCCCAGCAGTGTGGACCCATCACGCGCTTGGACTCCAGCCCCCTGCCCTCTTGGGACGCAGCCCACCTGCCTGCCCAGGCACCCGCGCCCACCCTGCTTTTGGCCATCCTGTTCCCCCAAGGAGCTGGATCCTCTTCCTTCTGCCGGGGTCCTGCCATCAATGAAGGACCAACCCCCTCGACCTCGACACCCCTCCCCACCTGCCTTGCCTGCCTCCCGCTGGCTTCCACCCACTGGGCTCTGTCACCCAGGAGACAAGTCCACGCAGGAAGCAAGCGCTGGGGGTCCCCTGGGGCCCCGCCTTTCCCAGCCGAGCTCCTAGTTTCCGCCCCCTTCAGATCTTCAAGACCCCGGCAGCTCCACGCGCCTGAAGCCTGGGAAAAAGAGGGACTCAAAGGACTGGATCCATGAAGAGGCTCAGACATCCACCAGGAGATCTGCCCTCCCCACCCACCCGCCTGCTCGGGGACCTCAGGCGCCCCCGGCCAGCTGCTCTCTTACCTTCTCCAGCTGGTGGACACCCTCCTCCACGCAGCAGATGGAGGCCAGCGTGCGCAGCGCCTGGGGGTACAAGCACCGGAAACTGTCCTGCCGGCAGACTTTGAAGAGCGCTACGACCCCACCCTCCTGCCGAGAGAAAGAAGATGTCACGTGACCTCACTGGGTGACCTCTCCCGGGGCTGATTCAAGAAATATTGGCATCCCTCACTCAGCAGGTGTGCTTTGGGGTCTGCAGGGCAGCAGACTAGCCACCCTAAAATATGCCACTTTGGCATAAGGATTATTTTGAGCTGAAGGCAATTAAGAAGCAGATACGGAGTTCCTGTCGTGGCTCAGCAGAAATGAATCCGACTAGCAACCATGAGGAGACAGGTTCAATCCCTGGCCTCGCTCAGTGGGTTAAGGATCTGGCATTGCTGTGAGCTGTGGTGTAGGCCAGCAGCTACAGCTCCGATTCGAACCCTAGCCTGGGAACCTCCGTATGCCAGGGGTGTGGCCCTAAAAAGACAAGAAAAGAAGCATATACAAGAAAATATCTCTGTCCTTCCTCTATTTGCCCAAAGGCAAGACATAAATTTACAAAGATTATCCCTCTGCCCTCTCTATTAAGAATAAGAGTTCATCACGGGTGACAACTTTAGACTCTTATCAGCTTGAATTCAGCACCAGAAGAATCCACATAGCAAACTCCACTGACCAATTCTTATTTAGTATTAGTTTCCCATATATGTGCCTTTCCACAATTTGCCCTCTGGGCTCAAGGTTCTCTTCCTTTGTCTTATTATGTCTCTAAAGATGTGCAGTTCCTTTGCTAAGACATTATGCAAGCCCAAGTTCTAACCAACTCTGGGTTACCCATCTCTGACCGTTCCCATGTGTAAGTGCAGTGCACATGCTAATAAATTTTTTTTTTCTTTCGCTAATCTTTTTGTCACCAGCCAGAGAACCTAGGAATATAGCAGTAAGAAAGAATTTTTCAGAGTTCCCGTCGTGTCTCAGCAGAAATGAATCTTAGCCTCGGCAAGGATGCAGGTTCGATCCCTGGCTCTCACTCAGAGGGTTAAGGATCCCGCGTTGCTGTGGCTGTGGTGTAGGCCGGCGTCTACAGCTCCAGTTCGACCCCTAGCCCGGAAACCTCCATATGCTACAGGTGCAGCCCTAAAAAGACAAAAAAAATTTTTCCTCCCCTTTGGTTCCTACACACACACACACACACATGCACGCATGCACACGCACATGCAGGTGCCCATGCATGGTGCAGTAAAAAGCCTACTCCAGAAATAATGTACCCTTGGTTGTCTAAACTGGAGGTGAGATTCCCCAGACGCTGCTGGAGTTGGAGCTGGAGTGCAGGGACCAGGTCAGGCACCCTTGCTGGGTCCAAGTTCAAGGCCACTGAACACTACTTGTAGACTCCTGGCCACCCCCTCTCAGCAGCCTCCATGGAGCAAGCCTGGAGTCTCGGAAAGAGGTTCTAGAAACAAGTCTGAGGCAGATGGAGGAAAGGGAAGCTGATGCCCCGTGCTGGTCCCACTCTGCCGGCGACCACCTGTTACTTCTCAGATCCTCCCAACCACCACGGCAGGCACACGGCAAGGAGGCTTATTTACACTCATACAGTCATTTATTTCCATTTTGGGGAAGGAAAAAATGGAAGTCCAGATGGCTGAAATAATTCAGCCCCCCATCCACACTGGTCTTGTTTTCACTCCTTCACTGCAATGTGTCAAAGACAAAAAAAAAAAAAAAACCTTTAGGATGGATCAGCCTAGCTCCTGAGTATGAGCAAGTAATTTTCTTTTCCTTTTGTGAGAGCAGTTCATGGAAACACCTTGACCTTGCGACGACTTCCCAGGAGAGGTCTGGGAGGGCTTCTGGGAAGAACCTAGGAATGAGGAACTCAACCTAACTGGACAATGTTTAGTTATAATCACTGAAGCCACCCTGGCTTCCGGAACAAAGAGCCAACAGCTCACAGAGGTGACTCGCCACGGCACCCAGCTAACAGGGGGCAACCCCACCGTGGACGTCCACGTCCAGAGCAGGGAAAGCCGGCGACCCCACATCTGGCTTGGCCCTGTTTCTCCCTCTCCCCTTCCTTGGGGGGCGGGGGCGGTACCTGGGGGGGGGCGGCAGCAGGAAAGAATGCTTGAGCTACTGGTCTGAACTTGGCCCTGATGAGCGCTTGCCTTTAACCCCTGCCCCCAGCCCCGCTCTCACTAAGCCCACTGCCCTCTGTTCCCCAAACCGGGAAAAGTGCTACAGAAAGAAGCAAGGGGGTTCAGCAAAATTACCATCCCCTATCAGGCTTCTGAGAACTCTTTCAATAAAACATACGCTATGCGCCCGGTACGGCTCTCTGTCCTAGGGACGCGGCAGTGAAGGGCTGAAAGGACAACGCAGGAGCAACTGGAAGAGGCTGCAGTGACCACTAGGGCCCAGCACAGCCTCAGGGAAGAAAATCACCCCAGATCTCCCTTTCGCCGCATCCCACAGAGATAATAAGCTCCAGGCGCTTTTCTTTCTAAGAGTTTGGATGCTTATAACTACGGGGATCAGGACGAACGGGTCCAGCTCCAGAGGGATTCAGGACTTCTGACCTTTTATCATCAGCCAAGAGTGACCCTCAACTGCTACAGTCCTACTTCCTCTTGGGGTAGTTCATCCGGTGGGGAAAGGCCATAAATTCATCTGTGCAGCACAAAAATGTGAACGGTTTATTGCATGTGAGGCGCTGTGCTGGGCACCGCCTCCGTCCCCGTCCGTACCGGACTCATGGTCTGGCAGACAACGTTCAAAGCAGGAAGAAATGCGGGTGGAGGGGCAGTGAAGTGTGGGCGGGTGGCGGGGCGCAGGATTAAAAGAGCACAGAGCGGGAACGCCCGGCATAATCTGAAGGGGCTTGTCGCAGAGGCGAAGAGAAGCACTCAGATTTTAAATGCGTGTCATTACTTGGACGAAAACATGCTCTCGTATGAGATGAGATGCCTACCGCTCTGATTTCTTGCTCCACCATCCTTCACCCCTGCCTTCCTACTTTCCCACGGTTCCGGGGACATCTGACAAAGGTTCCACTCAGAGAGTCACTGACACAAAATCAAATTACTCTTTAAAGTGAAAAGAAGAAAATAAGAGTCCTAAGGTCTCCAGGGCCAGACTTGCTAACCATTAATGACTTCCCTCCAAAATGTAAATATTTATATGCATATATGGAGTTCTCATTGTGGCTCAGGGACAACGAACGAGACTAGGATTCATGAGGATGTGGGTTCGATCCCCAGCCTCGTTCGGTGGGTTCAGGATCTGGCATTGCCATGAGCTGTGGTGTAGGTCACAGATGCCACTGAGATCCTGCATTGCTGTGGCTGTGGCGTAGGCCGGCGGCCGTAGCTCCTAGTGGATCCCTAGCCTGGGAATTTCCATAGGCTGTGCATGTGTGGCCCTAAAAAGCAAAACAAACAGACAAACAAAAAAAACCCCTCATCTGCATATACGTGTTTATATATGCATGCATATTTATATAGGTGTGTATTTATATTTAATCATATATAGTATAAATATTATTCGTATATGTACAATGATAGACAGAGAGACAGACAGACAGGTAGATATTTAAATCTAGAGCCAAGAATGAAGAAACTGCCAGAGAAGGCGAAGCCGAGAGCCAGGGTCGATGTGGCAGGCTTCCGTTGGCTCAGCAGACACCAAGTCCAGCATAACTATATTTAAGCCTCTGCACCCATTGGCACTGGATTCTCATTACATCCTTTTCCAAGGCTGAAAAAATGGTCTTCCTAGCATTTTTAGCTAATAGGAGGGGGGCTGCAGAATTCTGAACCCTGACTGAGGAATTCCGGTTCAAGCTGCTGCTGGTTGGTTACCTATGGCTGCAAATGAGGTCATGAAAGCTGCATGGCTCGGCTGCTCGGGGAACAATGAGTTAATGTACGGGAAAGGGCCAAGCCTCCAGGGAGGACACCTGGACAGCCAGGTGGCAGTGGGGCTACAGAAGGCATCCTGCTTCCACGCGTGTCTCATACTCTCGTGAAAGGTGTTCCAAGGGCTCGAATACGTGGGAGGGAGAAGAGGCAGGAAGTGAGATGGAGCAGTTGCCTGGACCAGTCCAAAGTCCCCACAGAGGACCCCAAAGCAGCACTCAGCTTCGAGTGGACCCTGGAATCCGCCTGCGCTTGCAGAATCGCTCTGTTGGCTGGAGCTTGTTTAATTTTATAGAGAGCTCTGGGCTCAGAGCCCAGCTGTGTGATGGTATGCATTATTCAGACAGGCTTGGGCTAAGCTGTCATAAAGCTGGAGGAGGCCACTTGCGGGGCGTGTAGGCTAGTGGTGGGGGGATAACAGAGGAGCTGGAGCGGGGGGTGGGGGGGGTGTGATTCTGACAAAGCTCAGGGGGATTTTCTGCGCTCTGCACCCAGGAAGGGAGGGGATCCGCCACCACCGTCAGCGGGAGGGCGGCGCTTATTCCTTGGCCTTCAGAGGGACACAAGGAGTGAGAGGATCGGCCTCAGACAGGCCGCCCAAATCATTTCAGGTGGATGAAGGGTGCAAGCACAGACCGCGTGGGGCCCCAAGGAGGAGGTAGGTGAGCAAGGCCATGAGGGGGAGCTACTCCACAGCTGTCCCCACGCTGGGCACATTTCCTGAGCATCCAAGGTGAGGATGCCCGGCACACCCGGGACGCCCAGCCCCTGTGTCACTGTCAGGCCTGGAAACCCAGACCTAGTAATGCTGCAGGGGAACCAGCCCCGCCAGCTGCCAGGCTGGGAAGTTGGGAGTCATCGTGAATTTTCAATCCTCTTTCTACTCTCCTTCAAAGACCAGAGACAGAGGAAGGCCGAGATTCTGGAGACAGATCCAAGTTAAAAATCCCCGCTCGACATTTAATGTGCGTGACCTTCTCAGACTCTGTTCTCTCACCTTACAGATGGGAATGGTAACACATCATTAGACTATCTGGAGGTTCCGGGGAGCTGGGGAACGGAAAGCCTGGCCCAGCGTTTGACACAGAGAAAGGATTCAGTAGATAATCAAGCTGCGGAGAGGGGAGGAGGGCGAAGGAGGGTAGGGGTGAGAAGGAGGAGGCAGGCAGGAGGACCGGAGGAGGGGGCCGGGCTGCTGAGAGGCAGCTCAGAACAGCAAACAAGAGCACAGCCTCTGCTGCCAAATAGCCAGGTTCAAATTCAAGCTTGGCCTCTTACTAGTGGTGATTTTTTAAAGCTTCCCAGTGATGCCAGTATGCATACAGGGTTGAGAGCTTCTAAGTCTTTGGCTCAAGAAGCTGAAGGGCCCGGGATAGAACTAGAAGTCACCACCCTTAGGATCATGAGCTCTGAATTAAAAGAGACCTGGGTTTCAAAGCTGACGCCACTCTTGATCAGCTGTGTGACCATGAGTCATTCTCTCAAACCATTTCCTCAACTATACACACGGGAATACCATGACCCCTACTTGCTAGGATGGTTTTATGATTTAAAAGAAATCATGTCTGCAAGGCATTCAGCTCAAACCTTAGCTCTTGCTGTTGCATACTTCTCACTGTATTTCTCCCCTGACAAGAGCTGACAAGCATTTGCCCCGCTCTCCCAGATTTCTCTGAGGGCTCCGATCAGTGATTTTGAGAGTGGCCATGTCTCAGAATCACCTGTAGAGCTTAAAAAAAAAAAAAAGAATCACCTGTAGAGCTTGTTAAAAATGTGGATTCCCAGGTCTTACCCCAGAACCTTGGGATATCTTGGGTGAGGCGAACCCTCCGTTTTTCCAAAATCTCCCCGAGGGATTGCGATGCAGAGTCAGGACTGGGAACCACTGAGCTGGAGCACCTTGCTAGGAGAAGCGTCCTAAGTTTATGGAAGAATATGACTCTGCTTCCAGGTAGACCATTGTTCTCGCCCCCAGATAATGGCATTTATTAAAGGGGGGCAGAAAAGGAAGAGGAAAGAAAGAAAAAGAAAAAAGAAAAGAAAAAGCAAACATAAAACAGAAGACCTTAGCGAGGTCCTGGGGCTACCAAATGCCTATTTTTGCTCGAAGTGCCTGGACCCTGAGCGCAAGGGGCAAATTAACCACGAAGCTAAAGAATTACAGTGCCCGTGGTAAATGATGAAAACCATTGTCTTCTCCAGTTTGTCATTTCCTCGTGTGGTACTGCAGTGGCTGCAATCACTTTCAAAATCCAGCCAAGAACCTGAGCTGGGAGATATGTTTGGTTTGAATTTGATGGGATGTGTGAAGATGAGGAAGCAGGGTCGATATTTAGAACAGATACCATTTGAAGAAAGATTATAGAGGCTCCAAGGGCACCATCTTCTGGTCTCGAGCAGGAAATAAAACCAGAGGGGCCAGTCACTGTGAACGATGGAGACACCGAAGCCCAGAGAGGGGAGGTGATTCTTCTAAGGTCACACAGCAAGCAAATGCTAGCGCCAGAACACGCTTCCTGAGCCAGCTCTTCCCACCAAACCAGCTCCCTCACACTCTCATCAGGCCCGGCACCCAGGAAACTCACCCTGGCTATGATGCGGCACAGGGGCGCCCCCTCCTGGGTCAGGCTGAACAGGTTCCCTGTCGTGGATTCTGTGGTGTGGATATTGTCCGAGGCATCGATTTTTCTCACCAGTGCCTAAGAAAAGAGAGAAAAGTCTGCCGGTTACTCACTCATTCCCCCCTCTGCTCATCTTCCTTCACGGAAAAATACCGGTGGGTTCACACGCCTCAGAGCCTCCTGAAATCTCTAGCCCTGCCCCACCCACTGCCCCACGATGGGGAGGGGAGGTGGTGATGAAATTCCAGGTTTGGGAAAGACCTGAGTCAGGGTGAGGTCTGAGCTACATTTCAGAAATATGGGATCAACTCAAACCCCTTGGGCCTGGACAATGAATGGGTTCTATTCCAGTCAATAAGAAAGTCAACTCTCAACACTGATGGTCTCAGCAAGCATCTCTTTTTTTTTTTTTTGCTATTGTGCTGGCTCCTACTGAGAAAGGAAACCCCATCGGTTAAATAAACAAACCATCGAGTTGAAAACCAATGGGATCGACCAATATGACCAAAAAATCTGCTCAAGTAGGATGGCTGTTGGCTAACGGCAAGGTCCAGTGGGCGACAGGTTCAGATGAGTCAAGAGAAATTCCAGCTGCAGTAGCTTCCTGCTAGAGGACACGTGCCCTGGGTGGAGAGTCGGGCCAAAAGAGCAACCTGGAATCCTGTCAAAGAGCAGGGACCTCAGTGAGGAAGACAGCACTGATGAAGGCTGAGGGACTGAAGGCTGGTGGCGAGGAGGCTGGGAATGACCAAGCCTACGACCCTAGGAGGCTCAGGAAAAAGGGCGAATGAAAAATTCATCAACAAACAAGATATGAAGATTATTCCTAGGAGATTTGAGCTTGTTTCTGGGAAAAAGCTTCCCGTGTAACTTGAAACCTCTTCATAATCAGCCATTTGTTTTGAAGCATATGATTCATCAATTATAAATGATTCCTACCTGCTAATTATGCTCATTGCCTGAGTTTCTCCTGGGAGGCGTGGTGATACAGACAGTGGAGTCTTGCCTTTGGGGGGCCTCGGGTGAGAAAGTAAGACCTCTGAGAAGCCCCGGGTGCCGTTTCAGTTACCGTGTTTATTTAATTTTATTTTCAAATTTTTAATTTAGTAGTACCCTGTAATGTTAGGTCCTCCTCTTAGTGCCTGTTGGGTTTTTTTTGTTTGTTTTGTTTTGTTTTTTTACATTATTTAATTAATTTTATTTCACTTATAGGTGTACAAAAATCAGTTACTGTGTTTATTTTAAAACATATAAATGGACTGGTTTTGAATCAACCCTACTGTTAGGGAAAAAACATAAGGAAACCAGGAGATCAGAGATCTAGTGCCAGCTTGTCTTTAACACATTATGTGGAAGTGTCTGTATGATTAAAAGCATGGCCTCCGGAGTCAAACTTCCTGGGTTCCAGTCCCGGCCCTGCCACTTCTGTCTAAGTGCCCCAGAGAAAGTTACGGCCCTTCTACACCTCAGTTTGTTTATTTAACCAATGGTTCCTGTTCTCATTAGGAGCCAGCAGAACAGCAAAAAGGTGCTTGCTGAGGCCATAGGTAAGGTGGTGAGGATAACGGTTTTTTTCTCCTATGGTGGTTGTACCAGCATCTTAAAGTTGCTAATACATATAAAGGACTTCTCAAGGTACCCAGCACACAGAAGCAAGATCAAAGTGTTAGCAGTTATTATCTTACGAGCTCTGGCAATTGAGACAAAATCCCTTGGCCTCGGCGTCCCCATCTGTAACATGATTTATAGTAAAGGGGTGTGAGGCTCAAGGTAAATAGCCCTTCCATTTTTTTCTTTATTCAAACACAGAATTCTTCACACGGAGCAATAGGCTCTTCTTCCACCTAGCAGTCGAAGATGAAGTGTGTAATTAATCAAACTACATTAAATATAAAAAAAATCATTCCCTAAAACTTCATACATGCCTCCCATAAGATAGTTAACAAAAGGTAGAATCAATAACCAAGATGTGTCACTGCAAATCTCTATAATAAACGTATTTCTTAGAACCCTTCCCCGTCGCCACCATAAACAGTTATATAAGCGACATCAGTGCTAACGTGAAAAAGCAGATTTCACATATTGGGGTCCTGTACCTAAATGATAATTACCAAATGTTCCTGATTAGTGTTTGCACTTGAAGCAAATTATCATTACGTTAAACTGTTCAACCCAATGTCTTTCGCAATCATCTGCTATTAGACCATTTATGTCTGCGGATAATTTCTGGTCTTTACCCATCTATATCACAATTACACCTCGGCTATGTCTCAGTGAGTCAGCTCTCTGACAATGAGAAGCTGTAAGCATCCTTTGCACAAGGATAAATTTGGAAAGATAAGAGATCAAAAGCTCCGCTGAAATCATCAAGGCTCTAAGTATCATCATGCATCAGAGCTAGAAGGGCTCTCAAAAGTTTTGCTCAAGATTTCCTTCCGAGTTGAGAAAACCGAGACACAGAAATCGGACCCGAGTTAGACACATGATACTTGGCAGAGCTGATCCTTAACCCCTGTGAATCCGACTTCCTAGCTGCCAAAGTCAGCGAAGCCATGTCCCTTGAGACCCACGGAAGCTCTCAGGGGCTAGTGGAGCTGGAGGTTTCCAGACAAGGAGGAAATCAGCCTTGGGAGCAGCTCTCATCAAATGGAAGAGTGGTCCCCCGTCCTGGCTGCCATTAGCATCTAGAAGCTCCTTCTGTGCGCGGAGCTTCTGTGTAGGGGGCGGAGCCGACCGAGACCCCCACTGCTCTCCCACTGGGTCCCCCACCTCGTTCCCGCCCAAGCCATCCTTCTGAGCTACTCCCAGCCGACACTGGGCAGCACAGCAACGGCCCCCCGGCCACCCATGGCTTCGGGCAGGGGACTCCTCTAACAGGAGATTCTGGCTTGAAAATCCCCAGTCTCTTCCTACTCGATTCTTCCTCCCCCTTTTCCTCCTCACTTGTCAGGCCCGCTACATGGCTTTCCACTGTCTGCTCCTGCTTCCTCCCCTTTATTCTTCCTAGACAGTTCTGATCAAATCCTATCTCAGTGTCAGGTTCAAACGAAAACAGTCTCTAAAATCAGGTTTTGTCAGGTAATCGAGAAGGAATTGGAAAAGGCTCAAAAAGAAAAAAAAAATGCTTCACTCTACATCATGAGAAGAGTGGTGAAAGGATGGAAGAAAAAAAAAAAAAAGGCAGGAAGCTAGACCCATGAAATGGAAAGACAAAAAAAAAAAAAAAATGGCTCAGACGATCCAGGCAGATACGAAACAGGAAAATAAGATCTTAAAGACTAGCAGAAAAGGATACTAAAGGGCTAAGGAGATGCACACAATCTAACCTCTTTAAAAGAAGACTTCAAAAAGGCGGAGATCGTTTTAATTGTTTCTCCATTAGAAAGAGGGACCAAAGCCCAGCTGTATCAGGAAGGATCAACTCTCAAACAGCAGCCTCGCTCAGAAGGAGGCAGAAGAGATAGTGTGAAGCCTCCTTCTAAAGCTTCAGAAAAAGCCTCCATTGTTAGAAACAGGGCAGCCCTGCATGCAAAGGGATCACACAAATGTGGGTAAAGATTGCCGCAAAACTGGGAGTTCCCATTGGGGCGCAGGGGAAACAAGTCCAACTCGTATCTATGAAGTTGCAGGTTCAATCCCTGGCCTAGCTCAGGGGATTAAGGATCTGGGGTTGACGTGAGCTGTGGTGTAGGTCACAGATGCGGCTTAGAGCTAGCTAGCTAGCATTGCAGTGGCTGTGGCGTAGGCCGGCAGCTGTAGCTTCAATTCGACCCCTAGCCTGCGAACTTCTGTAGGCCGCATTTTCGGCCCTAAAAAAAAAAAAACCAAGGAAAAAAAAAAAAAAGGATGGCCGCCAATTCTCTGCTATCCCTCCCACAGATATGTGGGTTCGAATTTCCCCCCTTCTGAAGCTGGGCTGGACTCCATGACTTGTTTGACCAGCAGAAGCCAGTACTTGGTGGAAGTGACGCTGCAGGACTTCCAAGGTTAGGTCATGAAAAACCTAGAAGGGCCACCCAGACTTCTTGGAACATTCTTTTCAGGGCCCTGAGCTACCAGGTAAGAAGGTTGAAAACTTCTGAGACTCTCATGCTAGAGATGCCATGTGCCACGTGTAGGTTTCCTGATCAACACTCTCAGCTGAGACCGGCTTTCCAGCCCACCGCTCCAAGGCACCATATGTGTGATGAAGCTATCTAAGACTCTCTAAACCATCTGCCAGCTAAATACCCCCGAGTGACTTCTGTTGATGCCACATGGAGCAGAAGAATTACTCAGCCAAGCCCTGCTGAAATTCTCAACCTTCAAAATTGTGAGATGATATAATAAAAACTGCTGTTGAGGTTGTTCGTTAGGTGTTAATAGAATTCTGGAATACAAGACAAAATGACAGATATCGGCATGAAATATCCAAAGGATTGCTAGATACATTTCAAGAGAAAAAGTTTTTAACCTAGGGATACAGTATGGCCTCTGACTCAAGAGAATATTTTGGAGAAATGCATGAATTAGGACTCTGGGGAAAAGTACACAAAAATTAGACACACTAACAAGGAGACAGATAGAAGAATAACTAAATCTAGGCTCGGATCAACCCTTGGGAAAATATCCCCTGAGTAGGAATAGCCCACGTAGAGAGGCAAAAACGGCGAAGGTCTCTTAGAACTGGAGGTTTGGGGCAGACCCAGACCTTAACTGATCTCATGGCTCTCAATAAGAGAAATCCTGAAATCGAAAACAGCACTTTTGGAAAACCAAAGAATGTGCCAGAAGGGAAAGAGAAGTCAAAGTGGGAAAGCTGCTCAGATCCAGCAAACCAGTGCTCATTCTGTGACTTAGATAAGGAAAGAGACCCTTACGAGAGGCGAGGTAAATGGGGAGAAATTCAGCTGAGTCTCCCTGAAAGCAGAGGAAGATTAGAAGAGAGAAAACTAAAGGCATGATTCATTACGGGGGGGAAAAAGAAAAAAAAAAAAAAGACGTAGCAGAAAACTGTTATTCAAAGCTAAAATATTCCAAAGGTGTGGGAAGTCGGTGTTCTGAGAAGCACGTGGCAGAAGGATGGGTTCTTACCAGGCCCCTAAGGGACCAGACCTCAGGAGTTCACAAGAAAACCATCCCTAGAAAACAGGTCTTAAGGCCTAAGCAATTCTCAGCAAGAGGCAGAGACAACAGCCATTATATTATAGAACTAGAGCGCCTGCGTGTCCCATGTCATTTTTTTTTCTCATTTAGCCCTAAAAGAATTTTTTTTAATATTTAGCCTCTTGCACCTTTTTAATTGGACAGGTAAATTTCTTCATCATAAGTTTAAAGAACAAAGTTGGCCAGATCGTAATCTCCAGACTATCAATATTGACATAAAATAAAACCATGACATCATGCTTTTAGATGTAGTTGGTAAAACCTAAATACCAAAGCAACTTGAGAGCATCATCATCCATTTAAAAATACATGAATAATCTCTTTAACCTTTGAACATTTTCCATCTTCTCTTTTCATCCTTTAATTTAAGGATGGAATTTATATATTTAAGGATGGAATTTATATTTATATATTTAAGGATGGAATTTATATTTCCATTCCAACTTTCCCTCAGGATTTTATTTTAATACATTTAAGTTTCAAAGTATTTTATTAATCATCCCTTATCATGCCTGTCATTGAATTTGAAATGATCTTTTATTCCCTGTGACTGCCAGGCTCTAAGTGTTTAAAAATAATCTCTTCTGAGCTGAATCAGTGTTATAATTATTATTAGTGCAACCAGTCAATACAATATAGATGATAAATTTTGATAAATAACTACAAATATTAAAAGTTAAAATTGTACTATAAGTTCATCTCTTAAGGAGACGAATGAGGCTTTGTAGCCCTTTTTAGGCTTTCCAGTTCATTCACTTGTTCATGGTTGCATATTGGCTAAGTGCTATATTTTTAGATGGAAACCCTGGAAAACCTTGTTCCCACAAATTCCATAAAATGAGGAATGGAAGGAATTTGTGTAGCCACGATGTTTATACCCTTTGAGCAGAGTCTCCGTTATGCAATCACAAGGTGATCTATCATCAAACACTGTTTTAATGATCTGCCAGCTGCTAACCCCTCTAAACTGGCAGAAGCAAAGAACTGGAAACCATTTGACTTGCAAAAGCATTTGTTACCCCATCATTTGAGTCATTCATTCACTATCAATTTCTGGGAAGAATTCAAGATGTACTTTACCAGGACTTACCAAAGAACTGCTAATTACACCCACTGCTCTTTCACTTAGAGCACCTTGGATTATCCAAATTATCCAGAAAGGATTAGGAAGATCAAAATGTTATTAATTTCATTGCCAATACAATTTTAATCAAATATTGTATGTTTTGCATATGTTTTATAAAAACATTGAAGCTACAGCTTTTGCTTGTTTAATTTATGGAAAATACCCATCCTACAACCTAACCGGCAGAGGCTGTTCTCATTTAGCCAAGCCAATCAGCCAAGTCAACTTAGCTTTTTCTCAATATGGACCTGACTTCATTTTTAATTAAAAAATGTTTAATACGTGGTCCAAGAAATGCTAAAAAATGCTGACAAATAATGATGGAAATCATTCCATAAGGGAAAATGCTAAAAAGTGTCAATATTAAAATAATGTAGATCTAAAGTAAAATTTGATTTACTTGAATATGTTCTCAAGCCAAGATAAAACAATTAAACTGTTCATTAATGCAAAGTAATACATGGCTAACACTGTAAATTAATTATAAATCTGGGAATATGGCAAAAGGCATTGTATTTCTTCAGTAAATACATGTGTATATGTATTGATCTGTGGTGTTCATTTCAGGGAATAAGATCTGAGAATAAAAATATCCGAAATCATTCAACTGTTTATAGCAGCTCTCATGATCAAACTTCTTGTGTAATTAAAGACGGAGAAAAGTATCTATACTTAAATTTAATTAGTTCAGCTGCTAGGAATTAATTATATCTTTTGCTAACAGGAAGTAGAAATGAGTATAAATATTTCACAAAATGTTTTGACAAAATAGTCTTTAACTGCTTTCTTAACTAACGTGCATCAAATCTGGAAAGAAAAATCATGCAAAACTTGTAGCTGTGAATTTGATCTAGTAAATCCGGAAAAATGTGGTCTTTCTCAAAACTATTCCAGTTACATTTAAAAGAATCCTTATCATTAACCTTTAAAGTCTTTGGCTCTTCAAAGGTACTTTTCTTTCCAGCAAATGACACATCTTAGAGTTGAGCATAAGATCCAGCTGAGAGGAACTGCTTGCCTTTAAAAGTGACACCCCACCCCACAAGCCATTTTGAGTGTTTGACTTGTCCTACATGAGCTTTCTCTGCTTGGTCTACGGAGAATGTCCCTCAAGACTATGCGTGATTTGAGAATAAATGGAAATGGAAGGGATAGATAAACTGTAAGCTTTTATAACCACCCACTCCCAACACACACACACACACACACACACACACACACACACACACACAGAGTACCATTCTACGACGTTTCTGGATTCAGAAAATCCCCACATTGGGCAAAATGCACAATTTCTAATGTTTTTCTCAACAGAAATATTTTAAAACATGGAAATAAAACATGGAGGCCTAATGGTTTATGGTTCACGGATGCAGACTTCTTTTTTGTCTGATCTCCCTACTCCCACGCCAAGGTTTTGGCAAAGAGGGGCAAGGCACTATAAGATTTGGGATGGAGGGAGGAGTACAGTTTTCTTTTGGAAAATAATAGAAGGGCTAGTTCTTACTATAGCATAGTATTGGGAGGATTGTTTTTAGGAAAGAAAACAAATAAAAATTAAAGATAACTGATTTCCTGGAGTTCCTGTCATGGCACAGCAGAAACGAATCCAACTAGGAACCATGAGGCTGCAGGTTCGATCCCTGGCCTTGCTCAGTGGGTTAAGGATCCGGCGTTGCCGTGAGCTGTGGTGTAGGCTGCAGAGGCAGCTCGGATCCCGCGTTGCTGTGGCTGTGACATGGGCCAGCAGCTGTAGCTCCGATTAGACCTCTAGCCTGGGAACCTTCACATGCCGCGGGTGCAACCCTAAAATAACAAAAGACAAATAAATAAATAAATAAATAAATAAATAAAGGATTTAGTAAAAAAAAAAAAAAAAAGATAACTGATTTCCTTAAAAGTGCATGTGCTTACATTTCTCCTAGGAAATCTTTGGGAACCTGAAGAATGCAATGCATCTGAAGTGGCAGACCTCTGGCCCAAGTCACTTTAAGCAACCCAAATCACTGCAGCCTGCGGTGGCAGAAACATGTTTAGAGGGGAGCCTGAAATTAAGAAATATTAGGACTTCCCATTGTGACTCAGTGGTTAACGATCCCGACTAGGACCCATGAGGATGCAGTCTGATCCCTGGCCTTGCTCAGTGGGTTAAGGATCCAGCATTGCCGTGAGCTATGGCGCAGTGCAGGTCTTGCATTGCTGTGGCTGTGGTGTAGGCCGGCAGCTACAGCTCTGATTCAACCCCTAGCCTGGGAACCTCCATATTCTGTGGGTGTGGCCCTAAAAAAGACCAAAAAAAAAAAAGGAAAAGAAAGAAAGCAATGTTGAAAACACTGGATGGGAAAGAATACAAATCAAGCAAGCCCTTTTGAAGGAATTACAAATTCGGGCTTTGCAGAAAGAAGAAAAGCAATCACTTGCTCTTCTTGGAGAAAGGAGATGTTTTTCTCCCATATATGGTAAACAGCGTACCACAAGTAACCTAGGGTGGATGCTTTCCTCCAGTGAATGTGTGTTCACAAATCCTTATGGACCATGGACAACTGAAATTAACCGACACCCGACTGCAGATGCAATCAAGGCGGTACCTATCACCGACCTCTTTCTCTCAACTGCAGAGGAGTATGTGCTGATGTCAGCCCTAAGCACAGCATCTTGGGAAGACACACTGACTGGAATTCCTGCCCTAGGGATTGAGGGTTGGCATGTTTTAACTTTCTGTGAGTGTGGCGGTAGTGCTGTGATAAAACTGTGTACCCCAAGGTGCTGATTCTCTGGGCCCTTTCAAGTAGGGTGGGGAAAAACCAGCACACATGGAGACGCCCTGAAGAAACCCTTCCCACTGATGGAGAGACAGCCTGGGCTCTAGCTGACCAGAAAAGTACGACTCCACACACACACTGGGATGAGCCCCTCCTGGCTAAAGTGAACAGAATAAGATAATTACAGAGAACTCTATTAACCTAAGAATCTGGGACTTGGAATCATTCCTAAGAATAAAGGGATTCTGGTTTTGGTATGTGTTTTTTTTTTCTTTCACTTTATTTCCTCCTAGAGAACTTCAACATGAGATAGGAGACCATTTTAAAAATCTGAACATCTTTAGATATTTCTCATCCAGCAGGTATGTCTGGCTTATCCTCGTCCTGCCCTCGAATCACACTGCAGCCTCTGATTATCTACGTTAGACGCTATAGCTGGGCAAAATCTGAGTGAGAAATAGAAAAGGAAAGCAAATTTTGAGCTGTAGTTACAAAATCTCTTTAGAGTCAATTTAATGAACATAATATTATATGAGTCATTTCTAAGACTGCTGGGAGCAAAGTCTAAATTGCCTACTGCGATTCCAGAAGGAGGCACCAAAGAGTAGAGGTTGTTATTTGTGGGGATGACTCAGTGAAAGTAAGAAAAGACAGCCCCACAGGCAGCTACCCTCCTCCTCCAAGGGGCCCGGCCACAGCCCTGCCTGACCACAGCCTGATGGACGAGGCCAGTAAGACAACAGAAGGAACTGTGAACACGGAGGGGTAATTCCTGGTCCCCACTCTTCCTGCTCCACTAGGCAGGGATTTCGGCCACATGACCTCTGCTGGCCTCACTCTCCAGCTCCCCTCCATGTCACCTTGCCGAGGTGGGCAGGAATGAGTCAGCGAGTTTGGAAGTAGGAACTGGGTCCGTTCAGTTTAGCCAGCACCTGCCTCTCTTCTCGTAGGAAGTGTCCCTCTGGTCTGACCTCTGTCACAGGACAGATGTCTGTGCCATGTGAAGCTGAGCGAGGATTCAAAGGTACAGACTAGAGATCATTTATTCACTGGAGTGTCCTCTAGAAGTCGTCTTCAGGTAAAGCAACTTTGGTAAGTGAAGTCTCTTCCTCTTACCGCCCACGTGGCTAATCCTTTAATCTGAGAAACTCTAATCCTTAATGCTCGTTAATTTTTCCTTGGTAGCTCCTAATGGTTAAGCCTTAAATTTCCATGCCTACCAAGTAGTTAAATGATCTCAATAAATGGTTAGTAATTAGGTGATTAGGAGGCTCTTTTTAGCAAAGCTTGCTAGCTTCTCCTAAGACAGCTCAGGTCTCTAGTGAATAATGCAGTTGAGGCGACCAGAAAAGTGCCACCAATTCCTCCTCCGCTGTCTCATTTAATCCTAACAATAACCCACTGTAGAGGTGAGGAAACTGAGGACATTAAATAACCCAAGCTGTGCACATCCAGCAAGGATCACTGTCAGGATTTGAAGCCTGATTTGCCCCCAAACGCCACACTCAATTCACTACCCCACGAGGCTCCCAAGCATAGAACTACATACCATCAAGCCTGGAAGAAATCTTGCAGGTCACTCAGTCCAACCTCCATCTACGGGCGATGTCCTCGCAGTGTGCATGCCCACCTCAGTGATGGGAGCTCGTAAGGCAGCCCCTTCTACTGCAGCGTGGCCCTACTGCTTTGCAAACTCCTTCTTCCAAGGGATGGCCTATAGCTTCATGCCACTAGCCTAAGGTCCTTTTTCCCTTTGAGGCCCTAAAGCAAGAACTTTGGAAGTAACAGAGTGTCCGTTCTTACATTAGACATCCCTGCTCCTCCAACTATTCCCCATGGACCTTGATCCTCAGCTCTTCTCCATCCTCCTAGGAACTTCCTCAGAACGCAGTCACTGCCAACGACACATCTGGAGTCTGGAGCTGGACACAACCTTCCAGGATGGAGCAGACCCATGCAGAACAGGACTAGATCATCACTGCCTTTGTTGCAGCCCCGCTGCCGCCATGTATTGTGTCTCTTGTGATGGGGGTGGTGGGGAGGGGTGGAAAAAGCACTATGCCTCTGTTCAAGAACCTACACGACTCCTCAGTGCAAAAAAAAAAAAAAAAAAAAAAAAAAGATATTTCCCAAATTCCATCTCCTGAAGCACTAGCATCCCAGAATAAGTGAATGGGTGCTTTAAGAATAAAAAAGATCTCTGACTGTGTAAGTTTGGAATATGCTGCTTAATAGCCATTCGTTAGCAAATCTTTACTGAATGCCTACTGTATGTCAGGTACTATTCTAGTCACTGGATATACAGCCATGCACAAAACAAGCCAATCCCCGTCTACAGTATTTACAGCTCAAACAAATACTATGACTATGGAAAGACCTCTTAGAAGACTCACAGTGCAGAATAGCACATCATAAGAGAAGTGCTGATGCAAAGAAATAAGCTTAATTTCATTTATGTCAAGACACCCCAGTATCGGATCCTGGTATAATTACTAATACTGCAGAGGCAAATAGAGTCACCTGTTTAGGAAACACACACACGCTGAACATAGATCACATGACTTCAACTAATGCCTTTTTATGTCATCATGGTCCCGTAGGGAAACTTTCTAATGTAAAAAAGCCAAAGATCAGGTAAGAAATATTATGAGCACGGCAAGCTAGGCCAGCAGAAGGGCTTAGAGGACACTATGGGGCACGTGAGAAGAAAGGGCGGTTGTTGGAAGCAACAAAAATGCAGAGGAATGGAGAACAGACACTGCCGCTCCCACCAGAGGAGGAGAGTCAGCTCTAAGAGGCGAGCAGCTGGAGTTCCCGTCGTGGCTCAGTGGTTAACGAATCTGACTAGCATCCATGAGGACGCAGGTTCGAGCCCTGGCCTTCCTTGCTCAGTGGGTTAAAGATCCGGCGTTGCCGTGAGCTGTGGTGTAGGCCACAGATGCAGCTCAGACCCTGTGTTGCTGTGGCTGTGGCACAGGCCAGCAGCTACAGCTCCGATTCGACCCCTAGCCTGGGAACCTCCAAATGCCATGGATACACCTAAAAAGCAAAAAATAAAAATAAAATAAAATAAAAAATAAGAGAGGAACAGCAGGTTGAGCGTCAATGATACTGATGGCCAGGCCAGGGGGATGGGCAGGATTTAGCCAAGGAAGTAGAAGCCCCGGACCAGGAATTCAACCCCGAACAAGGTCAGGATGAGGGAAACACAGAATGGACCCAGTGTTCCTGGAAATCTACACAGTCCACAAAGCCCAAAACAGGCTCCTGGCAGCCCAGGGGGCTTTTCTCAGGATTCTGTGACCTGGGGTATCAAAAAGACACCCGACCCTTTGCCCTCTGATAGAAAGAGCTACCTCCAAACTCAGCCGGCTCCCGCTGACAGTCCAGTGGAAGTCCTCCACTCTCGCCCTTTGCAGTGAACCTGGCACTGCCAGCCAAGAGGGCACAAAAATGACCTTAAAAGCATCCGTTTTCCTGCTCAAAAATTCCTCCAGGCTCCCCCACCTCCTCCCCGCTAGCATCAGCACCCTCACACATCACTCTTTGGATTTCATCACCCACTTCAGTCCCCCTGTTCCACTGGGTCCCTCGGTGACTTGACACTTTCTTTTGGGGACACTGGCCCCTGCTTGAACCGGCCCCCACACATGACGTCCACATCTGCTCATCAGATTTAAGTGCCAGCCCCGGCGCCCCGGCACCCTGGCCCTTCCCTCTGTCCCAGACTCTTGGGGCAGAGATGGTGAACCCCACAGAATCTTCCGGGTCCGAAGCACGAGGTGGCCCAGGGCTAGCTCCACCGGCCGGTAGGTGAGCCAGGCCAGAAGGACAAAACAAGCCAGACGCACAGAAAAGAGAGAGAGGGAATTCTGGGCTAAGCAGAAAGGGCCAGTTTGGAGAGAAGCCGATGTGGGATTTGTTATTTGTGGAAAGCTTTTATTTGGTGGTGGGAAAAGAATGGCAAATATGTATAACACAATATTTCTGTAACTAAAAATAACATGGAAATACCTTTCATAATGAAAACCTTATGGAATCCGCTTTTTCTGGAAGGCTTTTAAAATAGGAAAAGGCAAGAGAAGGAAAGAACATGCTTTAACCCATACTGTGCGTTAAGCACTTTTCACATGCTGTTTGCTTCTCTTTTTCTGGAGAAGGTTTTCACTTTATGGATGAGGAAAATGAGGTTAAGCAACTTGACCAAAGTCCCATGATGAACCACAATTTGAAACTAGATCTGTCAGGTTCCAAAGCCCTTGCTCTTTCTTGAAACAAGCACCAGCCTGCCTAGAAGCAGGGGCTGGGCTAGCGGACCTTTCTAGATTCTTCTCCATTGCCAGGATTTTCAGAATTGACTTGTTCCCAGCAAGTACCCTGAGCCCTTTAGAACATTAAGGTTCCACTGAGTGCACTGTGAACAACTCAACTGAGAAGATTTTAAGGTGGTGGGAGCAATACTGAAGGTGCAATCGGAGATGCCTGGCTCTGTCCCGACCTTGCTGTGTGACCTCAGGTCAGTCTCTGCCCTCTCTGAGCTCCAGTTTTCACATCTAGAAAATGCAAAGGAGGGCCAGATGCTCAGGACGCCCCAGCTCAGCTCCGATTGTCCTGTCTGTCAGGTGCTGGAGCTCACTTGGGGTCTGAGGATGCTGTCCCCCAAGAAAGGCCACTTCAGAGCTTCGCTGAGGCCGGCCCAGTCTCTCTGCCCACCTCTGCCACCCAGTCTGCACCGACCTGCACCTCCTGGGTCAGGGCCAGCTCCAGCAGCTGCCCAAAGTGCTGGCCCAGCGTGCTGAGGGTCTCGCTCACGCAGGCCTTCATCGACGTCAGGACATGCTCATTCTCAACCTGGAGGCACCTGGGGAAGAAAGCATGGGTGGGTGGCCGGCCCGGGAAGGTGGTCAGCCCAGAGCCACTTGAGGGGCCAGATCCAGGCCTGCGGCAGGCCTGGTGGGAGTGCAAGTGGCCTGGGAAGAAGACATCAGCTTCTGGGGAGTCAGAGATGGGATATTCCAAGGTTGGCTCCTCCTCTGGCTTCCAAGTGTTCTGAGAAGTGCTGGCCTGAAAATGCAGCTAGCAGACCATGTCATCAGGAAGAAAGGCCATTAGAAAGCGGCCATATCCATACGCTGGGTTTCTCCCAGGAAGAATCTGCCATCACCGTGGCCAGAGTCTGGGGGCGGTGGGGGGAACCACAGAGGAGGTTGCAGATGGACGAGGCATGCCCTGCTAACTCTAAAGGCGTATGGCAATGCCTGCAACCCTTTAAGAAATGACTGCCTACAGCATGCAGACAGGAGCCTTGAAATTCTTCTCCCCACATAGGAAGATCAAGATCAAAACTACCCCTACGGCCTGAAAACGGTTCACACTAGACCAAAGGCCCATGGCAGCCCTAGAACTGTCAAGTTCCAGGTTTTTCTCCCAGGGGCTGGGGGGCCGGATAGGGCAAGGAAGAGTGTCAGCATGTGCCCAGGGGTGCTCTGATGCAAAACTGAGTATGTGTCCACTTCTGAGTGTAGACGTGTGCACGTTTATGCATGTGAGATACGGAGAAGAGGGTGTGAGTGTACTTCTGTGATTGTGTGAATGCGTGTTGATATATCTGTGTGTGTCTGTGAAATCCTTGTCAAATGTGTGTGTGAGCATAATGTGTGTCTGCTTTCACCTCGCCTTGGCCCTGGAGTCAAGGGGCTTCCCAAAGTCATAGGAAACCTTTTCCTTGCTACAACCCTCAAGAATCCTCTTTCTGGAGTTCCTGTTGTGGCACAGCGGAAACGTATCCGACTAGGAACCATGAGGTTGTGGATTCGATCCCTGGCCTTGCTCAGTGGGTTAAAGATCTGGCGTTGTTGTGGCTGTGGTGTAGGCCAGCAGCTGTAGCTCCAATTCTACCCCTAGCCTGGGAACCTCCATATGCCTCTGGGCCTCTCCTCTGCCTTTTACATTCTCCCTGGGACCTGAAAATGGAGCCAAAAATCTCAGGGGAGTCTTCTAAGGTTGCTGATAAAAGTCAGCAGGAACTGATGGAGTTCCTGCTGTGGCTCAGGGGGTTAAAGGTGTCCATGAGGTTGTGGATTTGATCCCTGGCCTTGCTCAGTGGGTTAAGGATCCGGCATTGTGAGCTGTGGTATAGGTGGCAAATGTGGTTCAGATCTGGCATTGCTGTGGCTGTGAAGTAGGCCGGCAGCTACAGCTCTGATTCGACCCCTAGCCTGGGAACCTCCACGTGCTGCAGGTACAGCCCTTAAAAAAAAAAGAAAAGAAAAGTCAGCAAAATGCAACTCCCAGACCACCCCCACCCCGACTGGCCCTGGGGAGAAGATGCCAGCTCCTTCCCCTGCCTGATTCACCCAGAGGCCAGATTTACCTCTCTGTGACCGCTGACAGCTCTGAGCACTTCTCCATTAGCAGCTTCTCAATCTGCAGAAAAATAGATCAATTTTATTCAATTCAATAAGCATTGGTCAAGGACCAACTGCTGAGCTGGGCCCTCCGGGGCATAAAAATAAAGAATCAAACATTTGATTTGGACAACATGCACATAAACTATCATGCAGTGTGACACGAATGGAAAAAAGAGATAATCATCAGCTGCTTTGGGAACTCAAAAAAAAAAGAGAACCAGGCAATTAGTTACACTGGAGGATCTGGGAAGCTCCAGAGAGGAAGGGGCATTTTGGCTGGGTTTCAAGGAATGAATAGAAGTTTACTGCCTGCAAAGTGGAGCAAGGAACAGGGTAGAACACTGAGGTGCAAAGTCATGGCCAGAGAAAAGATAAATAAAGGGGGAATTTTTCAGTGATTCACTTTGGACTTGGAGAAGATTCAAAACCGTGGGCTTTGGGAGTTCCCATTGTGGCGCCGGGGAAACAAATCCACATAGTATCCAGGTGAATGCGGGTTCGATCCCTGGCCTCGCTCAGTGGGTTAAGGATCCAGCTTTGCCATGAGCTGTGATTTAGGTTGCAGACATGGCTTGGGTCCCATGTTGCTGTGGCCATGGCATAGGCCAGCAGCTGTAGCTCCAATTGGACCCCTAGCCTAGGAAACTCCATATGTCACATCTGCAGCCCTAAAAAAAAGCAAAAAACAAACAAACAAAACCACAGGATTTTGGAATCTCAAAACCTGAGGCTGAATCCTGCTTATACCATTCACTGCATAACTGGGCAAGTTACTGAAGTTCTCCGAGGTTCCGTTATAAAGAGAAAACAATAGCACTAGCTGATATGTTTAATTAATTTAACTTAATTAGGACTCAGTCCTTACAACAGATCTATGAAATAAATGCTATTATTATTGGGATGGGGCAACTAGGGCACAGAGACGTTTAATAACTTGCTGAGATCACACAGCAGACAGAGCTGACATTTGAACCCAGGCGGTCTGTCATTAAAGAGGGTGTGTTAAACCGTTGCACAGTGTCTCACAGTGGTTATGTTGGCCTCACAGGTTGTGCAGGTTAAGTGAGATGTGTGTACAAATATCTAGCACAATTCCTAACACAGATCAAACACTCAGCAAAGGTCCTTACTGTCTTCCCAGCTTCACTGGAAGGAGAGGGTGGTCCCAGGACAGGAAGAATTCAGACTCTCCACAATTCAGGCCCACTCTTCTAAAAGGCAACCCCTCCCATGCCAAGTGCCCACCCATACCCATGCCAGGCAACCGACCTGGCCCATCTCCTGCGACGAGTTCCTGCTGACAGCGCTGTACTCGCTGACCATGGAGCGGGCGTGGCAGGTCAGCCGCACGCTCATGCTGTGGACGCGTGCCCAGCGCTCCTGGGCCAGCTTCTGCCCGATCCTGCGCAGCTCCGTGCTGATGACCCAGCCCCTCTTGAGCAGCAGCTGCAGGGGGTCTCCAGGGCCAGGGCCGCCTGCCAAGATGAGGTCCCCCTGGGCATCCTCCTCGAGGCTGATGGGCTTTGCCTGCAGGACACACATGCACTCACACTCTGTCATGAGCTTCAGGTCCTCCATCCAGCGCTGGACCGAATCCACCTGCATCAGGTGCAGCCTGCAGCCAGAGAACAGTGCCATAAAGGCTATTAACATGCAACCGTTTCCAAAGGTTCCAATTTCAAGCCATCTGATGTCTACTAAACACCTACTATATGCTCATAACTGTTTCTTTCCTTTCCTTTCCTTCCCTTTTCTTTCCTTTCCTTTTCTTTTTTGTCTTTTTGCCTTTTCTAGGGCCGCACCCGCGGCATATGGAGGTTCCCAGGCTAGGGGTCTAACAGGAGCTGTAGCTGCCGGCCTTCGCCACAGCCACAGCAACGCGGGATCCAAACCGCGTCTGCAACCCACACCACAGCTCACGGCAACGCTGGATCCTTAACTCACTGAGCAAGGCCAGGGATCAAACCCACAACCTCGTGGTTCCTAGTTGGATTCATTAACCACTGAGCCATGACAGGAACTCCTCATCACTGTTTCTTGAATTCACTGATCTTAATCGCATTTCTCACCATGTCTGTCTTACAGATAATTAGGGGCTTTGAGGGAAGATGACCAGACAAATAAGGCAAGGATGTCTGACAGAGTAACAGATAAGCTTTACAATTAGAAGAAAATAGAAATAGCCTAAATATCAACTATTAGTTATGTCAAGTAAGCCATGGTGCAGCTACATGGTCATATAATGTGCACTTATTTAAAATAATGCTTTGCGAGTTTATAGCAAAGAAAAATGTGTGCACTTATAAAGTATGGAAGGCAGTACGTAAAAAATGTAAGCACACAATTATTATAACCATGTTAAAATCTATATCTAGAAAAATATTTTAAAGAAATATTAAAATGCTACTGGTCCTTTAGGGTGGTAAAACAAAAAGCTTTTTCATTTTTTTCAACTTTTCTATAGTTTCCAAATATTCTATCATAAGCATGTACACCAATTTAACTCTATTTAGTACAACAGGAAGAGAATATAGATTCAATCCTAAGATCTTGGTCAAATAAAATTGACTGTAAAATTCACTTGGTGGAGTTCCCATCGTGGCGCAGTGGTTAACGAATCCGACTAGGAACCATGAGGTTGCGGGTTCGATCCCTGCCCTTGCTCAGTGGGTTAACGATCCAGCGTTGCCGTGAGCTGTGGTGTAGGTTGCAGACGCGGCTCGGATCCTGCGTTGCTGTGGCTGTGGCGCAGGCCAGTGGCTACAGCTCCGATTACACCCCTAGCCTGGGAACCTCCACATGCCGCAGGTGCGGCCATAAAATGACAAAAGGCAAAAAAAATAAAAAAAAAAATAAAATTCACTTGGTCATATAAATTCAGTAATATCGGATCATTGATGAAGCTTTAAACAATGGTCTTGTGAATTATATTTAATATCACATAGATGCCAGGCACTGTGGGAAAAGAGGAGATCAACATGCTAAGCCTACCCTCTTGTGGAGCTTTTGACCTACCTAAAAAAATAAAGACATAGTGGAAATTCCCACTGTAGCTCAGCAGGTTAAGAACCCAACTAATATCCATGAGGATGCGGGTTCGATCCCTGGACTTGCTCAGTGGATTAAAGATCTGGCGTCGCAGTGAGCTGTGGCGCCGGTTGCAGATGCAGCTTGGATCCCGAGTTGCTGTGGCTGTGGCGTAGGCCGGCAGCTACAACTCCAATTCAACCCCTAGCCTGGGAACCTCCACATGCAATAGGTGCGACCCTAAAAAGACAACGAGAAAAAGAAAAAAAAGGGAATCAAGACATAGTAATGATAAGTTACAAAACAATAGATTTCAACATCATCTGAAGGTTACTACAGGAGATATGCAGGGTTAAAGGTTAAGTCTGAGTTGAAGTCTCTCTGCCTTTGGCTGGCAACAGTCTTCTAACTAGCCTCTGTCACTAATCTCCCCTGCCTCCAGTCACTCTCCACTTGCCACTAGTCATCCACTCATTCCACAAACAAGAATTCAGCGTCGACTATGTGCCAAGAACTGGTCTAAGCTCTGGGCTATAGCAGTAAACAAGTCGATGAAAATCATTTCCCTTATGAAGGTTACATTCAAGTGAGAAGACAGTCGACTTTCAAAATAATTCTCAAAATAAATAAGCGATCTATACAATACGTTGGAGGCGGTGAGTGCTGTGAAGGAAAAGAAAGGTTACATTCAAGTGAGAAGACAGTCGACTTTCAAAATAATTCTCAAAATAAATAAGCGATCTATACAATACGTTGGAGGCGGTGAGTGCTGTGAAGGAAAAGAGAACAGGAAAGGACAGAGAGGACTGGGGTTGGAAGCGGGAGCAGGCATTGCAACGTAAAATAATTGGATCAGAGAAGGCTCACTAATAAAGGGACATTTGAGCCAAGATCTGAAAGACGTGAGGGAGTGAGCCTCCAAGTGTGGCTATCTGTGGGCAGATCGCTTCAGGAAGAGAAAGCTGCAAGTGCAAAGGCCCTGAGGCACACGTGTCCTTGAGATACGTGAGCAACAGCAAGGAGGTCAGAGTTAGCCAGGCAGAAAGAGCCACGGAGGACCGGAGGTGAGAGCAGTGGAGAGTGGGGGTGGACAGGTCCTACAGAGCTGGGCGAGACGAGGCGAGGACCTGGCTTTAGCTCTGAGCCAAGACAGCATACAGTGCGCAGGTAGGCAAAGCTATCATAGGACTGAAATGATAAAGGGATGCTCCGATTAGCACGGCTGAAATCACAACTTCATAGGAGCGGGGCTTTCTGAACCTTGCAGCTGTTTGACCATAAGGTTTTAAATGTAATTTTTAACCACAAGGCTTCTACCGTTTATGCAAGTCGTACCTGTGGTTTCTCACAGCTTTTTTATTTTATTTTATTTTTTTGTCTTTTTGCCTTTATGTAGAGCTGCACCTGCGGCATATGGAGGTTCCCAGGCTAGGGGTCTAACAGGAGCTGTAGCTGCCGGCCTTCGCCACAGCCACAGCAACGCGGGATCCGAGCCGCATCTGCAACCTACACCACAGCTCACGGCAACGCCGGATCCTTAACCCACTGAGCGAGGCCAGGGATCGAACCCGCAACCTCATGGTTCTTAGTCGGATTCGTTAACCACTGAGCCATGAAGGGAACTCCTCACAGCTTTTTTAAATTGCTAAAAATAAAAGCTTACCAATGACCTTTCCTCTCCCTTCAGGAAAAATAGCTATTATATTTTGTAAAGAATTTGAATGCATGATAGATAGATAGATGGTAGATAGATAAAAATGAAAAATCGCTTTATGTATATACCACAATTTATTAAAGCATTTTCCCCTTGTTGGACATTCATTTTGTCTCCATTTCTCGGCCACTCTAAACGCCCTTTTACATATGCACCTCCATGACAGCCACAGACGCCCAGGAGAAGTAGAATCCAATAGACGCTGCCATATAGAATCCCAAAGCAGCATGCCTCCCATTCCCCGAAAAACGCGGGAGAACTTTCTATACAAGTAAACTGTCACTCCTCCGGGTGAGTCTTCAGTGTCTTCCTGCTGACAACCCCCCACCCAAGTTAAAATTCCCGAGACTCAGATGAGCAGCTTCCAAGATCTGGCCCCAGCCTCCCTCCCCATACATCTCTCTTTTCCGTCTTCCCCCAAATATTAACCCCCTCACCGTTATCACACTCCACGCCGCGCACACACAGCCTCCACTCGCCCTAACAGAGCGCTCTTTTACAGTTCCCTGTGGCCTTGCACAGACAGTGCCTCCCTCAGCCCAGAATCCCCTTTCCTTCTTCTCTACCTGGCAAGCTCCTATTCACCCCACAGCACTGAAACCAAGCAAGATCTGGTGGGGCTCCCAGGTACAAACCCTTCCTGTGTCCCCCCCATTTCTTCTTTGCAGGAAATAGGTTTCCCGCAGGCTCTCGGACCTTCCCTCAGTTCCAAAGGGCAGATTCAGGAGTTCCTGTCATGGCGCAGCGGTTAACCTTGGGGTTGCGGGTTCGATCCCTGACCTCGCTCAGTGGGTTAAGGATCCGGCGTTGCTGTGAGCTGTGGCATAGGTCACAGATGCAGCTCGGATCCTGCATTGCTGTGGCTGTGGCGTAGGCCGGCGGCTACAGCTGATTGGTCCCCTTGCCTGGGAACCTCCACATGCCCGCAGGTGCGGCCCTAAAATGACAAAAGCCAAAAAGAAAAAAAAAAAAGGGTAGATTCAAACAGTTGCTAATCAGGGAAGGGAAGAGATGCGGAAATACGGGAAGGAGCAGTCAAAAAACAAAATCGATAAAATTGACTTGTGATGATTTATGTACACCTATAATTGAAATAAAATCCATTAAGTAAAAAAAAAAACAGTAGTGCAGCCTTGGGGCAGGTTCCTGATTCCTCCTCAAGGAACATACATAACAATGTCTTTTGAGTTCTTCTGCGGGAACTGAGGCCCCCACCCAGGTGGCAGGGAGCAGTTCCCAGTTGAGCAAGGACTCCCGGAGATCCACTCTCACCACCAGCCAATCAGAAGAAAATCGCAGACCCTGCAGCCCTCACCCTAAATTTTGCAAATAAAAACTTTCCCCCCAAAAAAGCACTGGGGAGTGTGAGGCTTTTTGTTTTGTTCTGTTTTTTGGCTTTTTCAGGCCCCACCGGCAGCATATGGAAGTTCCCAGGCTAGGGGTTGAATGGGTGTTGCAACCGCCAGTATGCGCCACAGCCACGTGGGACCCAAGCCGCCTCTGCAACCCACACCACAGCTCACAGGAATGCTGGATTCTTAACTCACTGAGCGAGGCCAGGGATCGAACCCATGTCCTCATGGATACCAGTCAGGTTCGTTACCCCTCAGCCACGATGGGACTGCTGGGAGTGAGGTTTTTGAGCATGAGTCGCCTGTTCTCCTTGCCTGGCCCTGCAATAAACCTTTCCCTGCTCCAACATCCGATGCTTAGTTTACTTGGCCTCGCTGCGCATTTAGCACACAAACTTTGGTATAATTTCGGGCTCTAAGGTTTCTTTCGCTGCAAAGCCTCAGTCACAGCTCAACGGCCGTTCCCCAGCAGCCCCCTACCTCTCTGATCATCTGCCATTGCACCACCACCAACATCCTACTACCGGCTGTGTGTGTGTCTGAATTCTCCAAGTCCTGTGAGGGGCAGTCCCTCATATCTGGGTTATCACCGGTGCCCAACATATACGAGCTACACCTATGAATGGGTGGCAGGCAGTTTCTACTACACGTCTGCAGAAGACACCTATGCCTCCATCCTCCCACCTCCCCTGGGAGAGCCCCAAGAACAACACAGACCAAAAAAAAAAAAAAAAAAAAAAAGGGAACAACCTAAAAGTTGAGAATCCTATTTTATTTGGTCCCGGATAGCTCTGAAGAACTGCTCTGACGAGTAAGGGAGCCAGGATATTTGGGGATTTTTACTACAAAGACCAGGTAGTCAAAACATCAAAAGTTTACTGTTAAAGAAAACCAGACATCTCAGGTCAAGGAATTTAGTGCATTTCAACAGACAACAGACTTGTGGTTGCCAAGGGGGAAGGGGAGTGGGAGGGACTGGGAATTTGGGGTGAATAGATGCAAACTATTGCCTTTGGAACGGATAAGCAATGAGATCCTGCTGTATAGCACTGGGAACTATATCTAGTCACTTATGATGGAGCATGATAACGTGAGAAAAAAGAATGTATACACGTGTGTGTGACTGGGTCACCAGGCTGTACAGTAGAAAATTGACAGAACACTGTAAACTGGCTATAATGGAAAAAACAAAAGTCATTACAAAATTAGAAGGAAAAAAAAGGGAATCTAGTGCATTTCAATGTATGGGAAGACACAAGTGTCTGGGCTCACTGAAATCATTCCTTTGGAATGCACCTCAGTTATCGAGGACTAGTAGCCTGTTCTTTCTCATCCTGAGTCCCCTCAGGTGCACCGCTGGGGGCGGCTGCAGAGGCAGGGGGCTTGGCAGGGGGCCAGTCCATTTGTCTCCATCCTGAGTTCCCCCAGGGCTTACCTTTGGGGGCAACACTCTAGTGGTTTGATGGCTGCAACATCCTTTCTTTGTTTACTGATATGGCAGGCACCATTTTTCATTCCCAACAACATGACTGGAAATAAGATACAGAGGAGGGAAATATATCCGATCATCAGGTTCTAGAGGTACGGAACTGGGAAGCAAACTGACGCAGGGGCTTTTAAAGGGCAACAAATGAACTAGTCACTCATTCACTGACTCATTCTCTCCACAGAGATTCTACAGCAGATGTCTGTTCTTTCTGTCTTCCCAGCATCCTTCTGCCTTCTGTCAATTGCAAAGACAAGTTACATCAGCTGCCTCTTGGCGGGGCAGCCAAGGCTTCAGCACTTTGCCCCTCTTTAAGAAAGGCTCCTCCATCCAGACATAGGGTGGTTCCCCCAGGGACCATGTCTACGCCGTGGGAAGACACCCTGGCCCATAGCTGGTGGTTAGCCCACAGGTGAGCTCCTAAACCAAGCTGCGCTAATCCATTCCCTCTCCCCACACTGAGAAGCTTAGAACCAAGGGTTACCGGGACCGAGTTGTTGGACATGGGTCACAATCGTGATGGCAACTTCAGTCATTCCATGAGGGACTTCAGGATCATTTGGGGACCGGGGAATTAGGCCAAGAGTTAATTTCTATTGCTTGCAACCGAAAGCACCTGTCCTAAAACACAAGTACCGGAGTTCTCGTCGTGGCTCAGTGGTTAACGAATCTGACTAAGAACCATGAGGTTGCGGGTTCGATCCCCGGCCTTGCTCTGTGGGTTAAGGATCCGGCGTTGCCGTGAGCTGTGGTGTAGGTTGCAGACGCGGCTCGGATCCCGCGTGGCTGTGGCTGTGGCGAAGGCCGGCGGCTACAGCTCCTGTTAGACCCCTAGGCTGGGAACCTCCATGTGCCGCAGGTGCGGCCCTAGATAAGGCAAAAAGACAAACAAACAAACAAACAAACAAACAAATAAATAAATAAATAAAACACAAGTACCCAAGTAACTAAGCAGAGTTGAGTCAGTGTCATCCCTGAGAGAAAAGGCTTTCTGGGAATTCAAAGGGAGATGTTCCTTCCAGTTGGAGATCAGGAGACAAAGCTTGGAGAAGGTGGCTTTAGAGCTGGGTGGGGCTGGGACATGTGGACAGTTAGGAGCATGTTCCAGGGTGGGACAAACAACGGGACAATAAGCAGGTCAGTTGGGCTAGGTTGATATACTCTGGAAAAGAGGGAGCAGTGAGGGGGAAAGCTGAGAAGGGGGGGAAAGCCCTGATCTCGAGAAGCTCTGAAGCCAGAGTAGAGGTCGGGTATTTACGCTGAAAGCCCTGAGAAGCTACGGAAGGGCAGGCATTGGGGCACAGCTACAGCGGTGGAGACCGGCCAGGTTAACGCCCAATCACAGCAGCCGGGGTCAGCACCCAGCACGAAGGCGGCCCACGGTGCTGCAGGGAGCTCTCAGCACGTCCCCTGTGGAAGAGCGCTGGGGTCCTCGGGGGGGGGGGGGAGATACACCCCTTGACTTCTGTCCTGGGTGGAGAGGGCCACAGAACAACCAGGAAGGGGAACAAAAGGGAGTTGGAGCTACCCATATGCCTCTGACTTGGGCCCAACTCCGGAGGCCTGGTTAGATCCCGCATCCACGTTTTCACCACCCCCTCTCCCCATCACACACAGAGGCATTACTAAATTCTTGCTCTTTAAGAGCCTTAAAAAATTAGAACGAAAGTGGGATTTCAGAAACTGTGTTGATTAAAATCCTAGTTGACTTATCACTCTGCTGCTAAGAGAAATGGAACGACAAAGCCATTGATTTCCCGGGTGTTCGAGTATTTGTGCCCACGCGCGTCTGTGTTGGCGAATATGAACTCATCTGGGTGTCTGTCTGTATTATCTGTCCACCGGTGTCTGCGTGGGGGTTTGTGTATCTCGACTTGCGTAAATCCTCAGATGAGTTTGTGTGTTTACTGGTCTTGGGCCAGAGAAACTCAACGATTAAAAAGCAGATAGGGTGGGGTGGGGCTTGAGTGTGGGCTGTGCCGAATGACTCATTTCCGAAGAAAAGCGTATAGAAAGCGGAGGTGTAAAAAGTACCTCTGCAGCGGAGAAACCTGGCAGACGCCACCTGAACCAAGAGATCAAGGTGAGCCTCAGAACTGATAAACCATGTTGAGAGGAGTTCCCGTCATGGCGCAGTGCAACCGAGTCCGACTAAGAACCATGAGATCGCGGGTTCGATCCCTGGCCTCGTTCAGTGGGTTAAGGATATGCCATTGCCGGGAGCTGTGGTGTAGACATAGCTTGGATCCTGCATTGCTGTGGCTGTGGTGTAGGCCAGCGGCTGTAGTTCCAATTAGACCCCTAGCCTGGGAACCTCCATATGCAGCGAGTGCGGCCCTAAAAAAGCAAAAATCAAATAACGGTGCTGATAGCCTGGACCCAACAGGATGGGCTGAGGACACTTCATCTGCATGGCTCCCTCCCAGAAACTCATAACTCAGTCTCATCGTGGGAAAAACATCAGGGGTCCAAACGGAGGGACCCTGTCCGAAAGACCTGACCTGACTGGTACTCCTCGAAATTGTCAGTTTCATCAGACACAAGGGGAACCGAGAAACTGCCGTACACCAGAGACAACAAGGAGATGTGGTGACTAAATATGCTACAAGATAGCCTGGAAGGACTCCTGAAACAAAAAAGGACCTTCATGGAAAAACTAGTGAAACCCAGATAAATTCTGGAATTAGTTACTAGTTTTGTTACCGGTGCTGGTTCCTCAGTTGTGGTAACTGTCAAATGTTAACAATCAGGGAAAACGGGGTGTGAGGTAGGAACACTCTGTACTACCTTTGCAATTTTCTGTAAATCTAAAACTATTTTTTTTTAATTTTTTAAAGCCTCCTTAAAAAAGATGAGGTTTGGGCCGGGAGGTGAAGTCCAGATGACAAGCCTGAGGATTTTCTTTCTTTCCTTCTTTCTTTCTCCGTTTCTTTCTCTTTATTTCTTCCTTTCTTCCTTCCTTTCTTTCTTTTTTTCTGGTCTTTTGAGGGCCACACCAGCGGCATATGGAGGTTCCCAGGCTAGGGGTCAGAGTGGAGCTGCAACTGCCAGCCTACACCACAGCCACAGCAGCGCAGGATCTGAGCCACATCTGCAACCTACACCACAGCTCATAGCAACACCAGATCCTAAACCCACTGACCAAGGCCAGGGACTGAACCCGTGTCCTCGTGGATACCAGTCGGATTTGTTACCGCTGAGCCACAGCGGGAACTCCAAGCCTGAGGATTTTCTATCCTATCCCTCCAGAAAGAATTTCAATCCCCAACTTCTTTCCCAACCAGGAGTGCGGGCTGAGGCTGGCCATCTCTCTGACTTTAGTGTCGTGAACCCCACAGAAGGAAACCCCCAGCATCCGAGCCCCAGCGAGTGGGACGGTGGAAGCAGGCTAAGGAGCCTAAAGTGGAAAGACAGAAGGTCTGCAGTTGTCTGGGGATGGAAGTTGTCCCCTGAGGTGGGGGAGGGAACACAGCAGGCCTGGCCAGCTTTGTCTTCAGCCGCCATCCCGGCCCGAGAGCCCAGCAATGGCTGAGTCCCAGGAGAGCCTCTTGGGCCTGCGCCTTCTGTGCTAAGCTTCCTCAGGAGGCCTTCCTCTGGAGTCAGGCCCGGAGACTGGCTCCCTCCTTAACTGCCTGAACGGGCCTCGAACCAGAGCTTCCTTGGGACACAAAAGCCTATTGCGTAAGGGCCCTGAGCATAAGGGGAGCTTCTGCAGGCCCAGTCCAACAAGGCTTGAATGTCTGTACACGGGGGTCAGAGGGCACTCACTTGGCTCTTCATAATCTGCGTGACTGAAAGCAGGCAGCTGCCACCGCTGTAGGTTTTTTTTTTCTCCCCTGATATTTTATTGAAATAACATATGTGCATAAAAGTGAACAAGTCATACTGTCAAGCTGTAGTTCAGTAGCGTTTCAAAGTCAAGAACACACCCTTGCATCCAGGAACCAGGAAAAGAACTGAATATTACCAGCATCCCAGAAGTCTCGCTTGCGTCCCCTTCTGGTCACTCCCCCACCAGGCTAACCAGTATCCCGAGTCTCACAACATACATTACTGTTTTGAGTAAGTTTCTTAACCTCTCTGAGCCTCACTTACTTCGTCTGTAAAACAGAGATAATGAAAGAGTCTTCCACACTAAGCTGATGGAGGAATTCGATGGTGAATGTTAAGGGCTTAGGACACCGCAAAGCACAAAAGAGATGCTCAAAAGGTTTCTCTTTGCTGCCCTTCCCTGTAAAACATTTTAGCACCTCTTGTAATTATAAAAACAGCTAGAATTCAGTGAGCACATTCCAGGCGGTGAGCACTGGACTCAGTGCTTTGCGCGAACTATTTGATTTACTCCTCAGGACAACTGTCTGAGTCGAGTCTTAGGATCATCCCCATTTTACAGATGAGGATACTGAGACGCAGAGAAATCAAGTCACTTAGGTGAAAAGCGCTCGCACGGAGATCGATACCCTGGTCTCTCTGGTTCCAGAGTCCCCTTTGAACTGCTATGCTTTGGTGCTTCCAGTCTGCCCACCCCTCAAAAAAAGGAAGAGGAGGTAAAAATAAAAATGGAAAAAATAAAAATCATTTTTTTAAAAAAAAGGAAGAGGCGCCTTAACACAGGGAGACAGGCAGGGCCACTTCTCCCAAGAAAAACCTCAGGGACTGTTTATCAGCAGCAGGAAGATGAAGGGAAGCTGTGAGCCACAAACTCTGCCTAAAGCTCTGGATGGTTAGAGGACCAGGATCAGGGGCCCCAGGGATGTAATTGCTGCGTTCAGGCCAGACCCACCCCCGGCTGTGCAGTTCCAGGAGCTGCCTTCCAGGGTGACAGACTCAGAGATGAGAACAGACAAGGGGCGCCTGTGGGGAAAGCAGAATCTGGTTTTCCTTAAGAATGAGCTTAAAATAACTTCCATTTCTATCGACTGTTTAAACAGATACCTCTTCTTTTTCCCCCAGCGGCAACCAAATGTACAGAGAAGAATAAACGAGCAGATTAGTAAACCCATGGATCCCTGCCCCCTGCCCCCTCCTCATCTCCAAGCCCCATCGAGCGGGCACTTCTCACTTAGGTCCAAGGCCAGCTCTGATCAGGGAAGGGAGGGATCGTGGGGCTCCAGCCCACCAGCAAGTGGAGGGCAAAATGAATTGATGCTCAAGGCATTTACCTGCCTTCCACCCAGGCTGACTTTGCCCAGTTTGCTTTGCACTCAGGCTGCTCAAGTTACAACTAAACCGTTAAGATAATAATTGTGTTTAGCTACATAAATAACAGAGAATTGGAAAAAAAAAAAAAAAAAAAAATTCTGAAGTCACGGGGAAAGAGAAAGTAGACAAAATTCACCAATGATAATAACAAATAGTTATTGGATCCTTACTGGGTCTCGCGGCTGTGTAATTATCACAGAGTACTTCATTCTCACAATAACCTTTTTAAGGCTGCACTCAGGGTATATGGAGGTTCCCAGGCTAGGGGTCGAGTCAGAGCTACAGCTGCTGGCCTACACCACAGCCCACGGCAACGCCGGATCCTTAACCCACTGAGTGAGGCCACGGACCAAACCTGCATCCTAATGGTTCCTAGTCGGATTCGTTTCCGCTGAGCCACAACGGGAACGTGATTAAGCGAACATTCTCACTGTCTCTGTTACAGGCGAGAGGCGCAGAAGACGTCCCATGACTTAACGGAGCCAGAATCCCAGGTGGGCAGCCTGATTCTTTTTTTTTTTTTTTGTCTTTTTGCCTTATCTAGAGCCGCACCCGCGGCACATGGAGGTTCCCAGGCTAGGGGTCTAACAGGGGCTGTAGCTGCTGGCCTTCGCCACAGCCACAGCCACGGGGGATCCGAGCCGCGTCTGCAACCTACACCACAGCTCACGGCAACGCCGGATCCTTAACCCACTGAGCAAGGCCAGGGATCGAATCCACAACCTCATGGTTCCTAGTCAGATTCGTTAAGCACTGAGCCACGACGGGAACTCCGGGCAGCCTGATTCTAAAGACTATGTGCATACGAGCCACACCACACAGTTTCTCCACCCATCTCTCTCACCGACCGGCCTTTCAGACGTGCTCAAGGGCCCTCTATCTCAGCATCACCAGCTATCAGCACAGGGCCCGACATACAGCGGGTATCGATAAATACTTAATTGAATCAGGCAAACCTGAGACTGCCTGGGAAGTGGACTGTGGGCCTTGCCACATCAGCTGAAAACACCTCCAGAACTTGCGGCGTTACGCGGATGAGCCTGTGTGCCCTGACCTGGACTAGATCACAGACTGGACTCCCCGACCCTCTGCTCCATGACTGTATTTTGGAAGATGTGGATTCTGTCTTTGGCTGCGATGTCAGACTAGGTACAGGTGAGCTCCTTGCTATAGTTTTTTTTCCCTGTGGTTAAAATTTGAGACTGGGTAAGTAACTGGATCCCTCAAAAGGCATGATAATAACTTTTTTTTCCTTTTTTTAGGGCCACACCCGCGGCATATGGAGGTTCCCAGGCTAGGGGTCTAACAGGAGCTGTAGCCGCCGGCCTTTGCCGCAGCCACAGCCACGCGGGATCCGAGCCGCGTCTGCAACCTACACCACAGCTCACGGCAATGCCGGACCGTTAACCCACTGAGCAAGGCCTGGGATCGAACCCGCAACCTCATGGTTCCCAGCTGGATTTGTTAACCACTGAGCCACAACGGGAACTCCCCAGAGAGACCTTTGTACAAGCACTTTGTAATCATTCCTATGGTCCCTGAAGCAAAGCTCTGGCTGGATAGAGCTCGGACCCTCAGCAACCACTGTCCCAGTTCACAGAACTTTAAAGGCAAATGGTTTCCCAGTGAGGTGTGGAGATATGTAGCTAGGCCTTGGAGGAGTGACTGAAGGGAGGGAGGGAGGTCCAAGCTCCCATCGGAAGTGCCCATTGCCACTCATAACAAAGATAAAAACATTCTCAGCCAGTTTGATAAGCTTTAAAATGACCCTGGTCAATTCGGTGAAACCCCACTGATGCTGATCATGTGCCAGGCTTTGTGCTGGTGACCGCTGCCCTTAAGAAGTTCACACTAAGGAGTTCCCTTCGTGGCTCAGTGGTTAACGAATCCGACTAAGAACCATGAGGTTGAGGGTTCGATCCCTGGCCTTGCTCAGTGGGTTAAGGATCCGGCGTTGCCGTGAGCTGTGGTGTAGGTCACAGACACAGTTCAGATCCCACATTGCTGTGGCTGTGGTGTAGGCTGGCGGCTACAGCTGCTGTTAGACCCCTAGCCTGGGAACCTCCATATGCCATGGGTGCGGCTCTACATAAAGGCAAAAAGACAAAAAAAAAAAGAAGTTCACACTAAGACAAAAACAGACATAAACAAATACAGCCCAGCTTCATTCTCATCCCAACATGATGTACCGCTGTCAAGTATTTTCAGGAGTTCCTGTAGTTCCTCTCATGTCCCCCCTAAAACTAAAGACCAGCTCAAAAATAATAATAATAAAAGTAACAAAAATTTTAAAAGTGAAAAAGAGAGTTCCTGCTGTGGCTCAGTAGGTTAAGAACTCAACATAGTGTCCATGAGGATGTGGGTTCAATCCCTGGCCCTATTCAGTGGGTTAAAGATCTGGTGTTGCCGTGAGCTGTGGTCACAGATGTGGCTCGGATTTGGCATTGCTGTGGCTGTGACATAGGCCTCAGCTGCAGCTCCAATTCAACCCCTAGGAATTTCCATAGCCTAGGAATTCCGTATGTTGCAGGTGTGGCTATAAAAAGAATAAAGAAAAAAAAAAGACTGGTTCATTCAACCACAAGGCAGGACTGGACAATTCTGTCATCTTTTCTCCTTGAGCCCCTTACACTGGAGTATTGCTCTCGCTTCCAGGACCTGCCGGGCCCACTCAGCACGGCTGCCTTCCCTTCTGGGTAACGTCACGCTGTCTGGTCTCTGCCAGACATCTCCGACTGTCACAGTCACCGCTTCTTATCTTACTGCTGCATCTTCCAGATACCAACATGCCACTATCAAAGCCAGGCATGGCACCGGGTCTTCTAGGCACCAAGTGGCTTCTGTTGGGTACCAGTGCTCCCTCAGAGCATCAACTCCAGAGCTAGACTGCTTGGACTGAATCCTAGTCTGCCTACGTGCTAACTATAACTCCGGGAAAGTTCTGTAGCCTCTGTGCATTTCAATTTCCTCACTAGCAAAAGGGAATGATAACAGTACCTAACTCCAAGGTTTTTTGTGATTATTAAGTGAACTGAATATATGAATATATATATATATATATATATATTCACGCACATACATATGTATACAAATATGTGTATATATTTGCAGAGAATGATGCCTTTTAGGCAATATTGTATGCATTAGTTATTTCTGGGGTGATCTGAATTAAAGCAGCTATATCATCAGAACTTAGTTACTTAAAAGTAAGAGAAATAAAGGTAAGTTGCAGAAAGATGACAGTAGTGGCAGCATAGTTTTGTTTTGTTTTTTCTTTTTTTTGGTCTTTTCTAGGGCCGCACCTGCGGCATATGGAGGTTCCCAGGCTAGGGGTCTAATCAGAGCTACAGCTGCCGGCCTACGCCACAGCCACAGCAATGCCAGATCTGAGCCGCGTCTGCAACCTACACCACAGCTCACGGCAACGCCGGATCCTTAACCCACTGAGCGAGACCAGGGATCGAACCTGCAACCTCGTGGTTCCTAGTCGGATTCGTTTCTGCTGTGCCATGACGGGAATTCCCCAGCATAGTTTTTCAGTCTCTCCTTATCCCCATATAAAAGCTGACAAAGTACCTAAATAACAAAGCCAAACCCCATGGATAGTGTTTACAACAAAACTAGGTGATAAAGTATCCTGGCAAACCTCAGAACATAAGCAGGTGGCGACAAACTGCCTGCAGGTACAAGGCTGCGTGGTACCATCTGTATGAGAGGAAGAAGAGGAAGCAATAAGGTGGCATCTGGTGCACATGAGAAAGGAGAGGCCCAGCATAGCCACTGGGTATTTGCTAGAAAGCGTCGCATGACAACTGGATATTAGTAACTGAGATCAGGAGAGGTTTGCCTCTCCAGCGAAGTGAGTGCAAGGTACTGACTCTGAACTCTCAAAACTGGCCCAACAGGAATCTCTTCCATAGCAAAGCGCCACATTAAGATGAAACTTTGGGGAAGAGAATCCAAATTGAGCGGGACAGGAGTTTGCGTCATGGCTCAGCGGAAACAAATCTGAGTAGCATCCATGAGGTCGCAGGTTCAATCTCTGGCCTCACTCAGTGGGTTAAGGATCTGACGTTGCCGTGAGCTGTGGTGTAGGCCAGCGGCTACAGCTCCAATTTGACCCCTAGCCTGGGAACCTCCATAAGCTGTGAGTGCAGCCCTAAAAAGACCAAAAAAAAAAAAGAGCAGGACAGAGACAATTGAGACCAAAGGAAAAGATGTTCAGATCAATGTGAGGGGCAGAAACAGAGCGAGGCACCTTAGAAAGCAGATCACTATATCTTTTAACCCTACATAAGAACAAAATAAGATGGAGCTCTATAAAGTTAGAACAGCCTTCCTGAACCCTATCTCCCTTAAAAATTCATGAAAACTAATTTTACATAAAAAATGAGTGAGGGAGTTCCCGTCATGGTGCAGCAATGAATCCGACTAGGAACCATAAGGTTGTGGGTCCAATCCCTGGCCTTACTCAGTAGGTTAAGGATGTGGCATTGACAGGAGCTGTGGTATAGGTCACAGATGTGACTCAGATCCTGCGTTGCTGTGGCTGTGGTGTAGGCCAGCAACTGTGGCTCCTATTAGACCCCTAGCCTGGGAACCCCCATATGCTGTTAAGTGTGGCCCTAAGAAGACCAAAAAGAGAAAAAAAAATGAGTGCCAAAAAAAATTATTGAAGTATTACCCATGCATAGTTATTTTTAAAAGAGGGTAAAAAGCAAGATAATAATGCTACAATGAGAATGTACACACAAAACAGAAGGAAACTGTAATTTACTACCTCAATATTTCAGTAACTATTACAAAATGAGTTTAAATTTTAAGAAAATGATGTAAGACATGAAAAAGAAGCCTGAGACCTCAAAAAGAAAGTATCCTAACTCAGGAAAGAATTAGAAATAAAAGGGAAAAATGTCATTCTAGAAACAAAGACTTAACAAAAAGAAACTCAAGATAATGCCTTAAGAAAATCAAATATAAAGTGAAGAAAATGTTGGAAAGTTATTTAAAAAATTAAGAAATAAATAAAAAGAATTTGTGAGCAAGCAACAAATATTAAACATAGGCAAAGAAAATATCACACACAATAAGAGTTTCTGAGGATGAAGTCCCAAAACAAAGGAACAGAATAAATACTAAAAGCTCTTAAGTCAGGAAAACTTTGCTGGAAAAAAGTTAACTATAGCATATACTACATACATGAAAGCAAGCACATGAGGCATATTCTAGTAAGACTGTTGGATTTTAAAACAAACAAAAAAAATCTTTGTGCCTGTAGAAACAAGTGCATGTTACTTATAAGGAATGGAAATTTATCCTATGATAGTTTTTTTTTTTTTAGTGTAATCCTTTATACCAGAAAAAAAAAGTGAAGCAACATATTAAAAATAGTAGACGTTCTCATAATGGTGCAGTGGGTTAAGAATCTGACTGCAGTGGTTCAGGTCACTGTGGAGGCGTAGGTTCAATCCCCAGCCTGGCGCAGTGGGTTAAAGGACTGTTGCAGCAGCTGTGGCATAGGTCACAGTGGCAACTCAGATTCAATGCCTGGCCCAGAGAACTTCCACATGCCATGGGTGTTTCCTTAAAAACACCATATATACATACATACATACATACATGCATGCAAACACACATACATATGTACATACATACATACAAAAATACTAAAGGAAACCAAGGTTCAGCCAAAATGACGTTCAATTATAAGATGAGAAGGAGTCCTGATTCCTATAGCAGCCGTGGTGCAGGAAAACAATCACTCAAGGATAATTAAAATGAAGTCAGTAAGACTTAGATACCAATCCATATGGATGATGCGTGACCAGGAATAGTCAAAGATGACTCTGATTTTTCCCTCTTTTTTTTTGGGGGGGGTGCTTTTTAGAGCCACACCCACGGCACATAGAGGTTCCCAGGCTAGGGGTCGAATCGGAGCTATAACTGCCGGCCTTCGCCACAGCAACGCCAGATCTGAGCCGCATCTGCGACCTATACCACAGCTCAGGGCAACGCAGGATCCTTAACCCACTGAGTGAGGCCAGGGATCGAACCTGTGTCCTCATGGTTCCTTGTCAGATTCATTTCCCACTGTGCCATAGCAGGAACTCTGTGACTCTGATTTTGGACTTGAGCCTCTGAATAGACAGGAGAAGCCAGTTCAGAAGAGGGGAAGGTAGGTTCAGTTGGAGACTTGCTGAGTCTAACGGGACTACTGGCCCGTCTTTGGAAGAAGGCCCGTCCCTCTCACTGGACCCCCTCCTGCCCCCAGAGAACTTCATTCCCCAAACTTCCAGGCACTCCCAGCCTTCCCGCAGGGTGTGTGACCCTTATACTCTCACGAATTGCAGCCTAAATATCTATTCAATAATTATCTCCTTAGTGCCTCCTATGTGCCGAGAGCTGCTTGAAATACGTAGTGAATGTACCCGCGGAAGGTACATTATAGTGGGGAAAACAGACAACAGTCATAAATGTAACACATTTAAAAGTGCAGGGCATGGTCAAAGCAGATAATTTCTATTAAACAGTAGAGTTAGAATAAGTTGGGACAAGATCGTTCATGCAAGAGGCAGGGAGGTAACTGCCATTTAAAATAAAGGATTGTAGGCATTCCCATTGGGGCCCAGCAGAAACAAATCCGAGGATGTGGGTTCGATCCCTGGCCTCGCTTAGTAAGTCAGGGATCCAGCATTGCCGCGAGCTGTGGTGTAGGTCGCAGATGAGGCTTGGACCCCGTGTTGCTGTGGCTGTGGAGCAGGCCATCAGCTGTAGCTCTGATTAGACCCCTAGCCTGGGAATTTCCATATGCCATGGGTGTGGCCCTAAATAAATAAATAAATAAAATAAAAAAGCGTTGCATATGTTTGACTGGGTGACTATGCTGTACGGTAGAAATTGACACAACATTGTAAATCCACTATACTAAAAAAAAAGGAAAACATGCAGAACTTGCAAAGTTAAAATAATTTTTAAAAATAAAGGGTTGGGGTAGGGCTCCTTGAGAAGGTCAGGTATGGGCGAATGCTTCAAGGAGGTGAGAAAGCTGACCATGCTGAAACACAGGTACTGAGCATTCCAGGCAGAGGGAACAGTCAGTGCAAAGGCCCTTCGTGAAAGGAGCCGGGGGGGGGTGGTATTGAACAGTACAGAGGTGAGCGTGGCAGGAATGCAGTGAGCAAGGGGAAGATGAGGAGATGAGCCGCGAGGAGGGACTGGCTAGATCCCAGAGGGCCCGGGAGGCCACCACAAGCACTCTGGGATTCACTCTGAGTAAACAGGAGAAGGCCCCTTGAGACATCCAAGGAATTTTGTCACCAGACGTCAGCTGGGTCCACCTGGCCCCTAGGCCTTTCTACAACCCAACCTGGAAAGCTCACTCACCGAGGGCTTTATAGAAACAACACATGGATTAATTTAGAATGACTTAGCCTCCGCTATGCAGGGAATTATAAACTGTTTATTAAACAGTTAATTTAAGCATAACTATTTATGCAACAAGCTATAAATAATTTATAGTATGGTTGGGATATTAACTTCCACAACCTCTCTTCGCTAAGGCACTGGTGACCTGGGGAAACCCAGACAACTGAGACTGGAGGAAATGTTGCTTCTCTGATCTTGTTCACATCTTCCAGGGTTTTCATCGCCTGGTTTCTGATCCACACCGAGCTGCGGCAGCACAGGTCTTTTTGTGCATTGAGGCTTTTGTGAAAGAGGCACACAACTCTCCACCTCTCGGCCCCTAACTACTGTTCGCGCGTTAAGTATAGAGCCTTCCCCCGTGTATAGCGTTGGACAGGTCACAGCAGCTCTTTTCTCAACTGCTCACCCATCTATGCAACGCTGGAACCAGGGAAGAGGTTATCTCTCCTTTGATGAATCTGCAAGATGTTTCCTGGATCACCTATTACACCGGGAATGGCCTCAGTCCCTCTGTGTTCTTTGCACGGACCCTCTGCTACAAGCGGTAGCACTGGAAAGAGTTTTCAAATCGCTACCCCAGAAATCTTCATTTTCTTTATTCACCCTACTCCTCGTGACATATGTGTTCCATAACATTTTCTGTTAATTGATAACGATCCACAGAAAATTCATTGTTAATTAATGCATAGCATGGTAAGAGAGTTGACCCTCCTTTTCAGATATTCCCAGGAGAGCCGGCCCACCAATACACCTCGAAGCTAATAACTGGAAGTAATTTGTGAAGGGGACATGGATAACAGCATTACAGTCATTTTGTCCCGTCCATTTCTCCGGGCTGTGGGCTTCCATCCGTCTAAGGCGGGGCTTGAAGGTAGGGAAGGGATGTGACTATTCTAACAAATCAATTTAAAAATATATATATAGCACAGTCTCAAGCATGCTATAAAGCAGACCATTTGTTGAATACCTTCTGCATGCTGGACACATATCAAGCGCTTGCACCTGCAGTATCTGTCGTGCAGTTACAGAAATGCTATTTATTATGCCCCATTCTACAGAAGAGGAAAAACTCCCAGGCTCCGAAAGTTTCCTGCTGCTAGTCAAAGGCACGGCAACCCTGACTCCAAAGCCTGTGCCTTCGCCACCTCCCCCGTCTGTCCAGCATCTATGGAGTGCGCTGTCATTTCTCTTTCGGAAAGCAAGCCAGGGGACGCAGATTTGGCTCCAGGTGACTGTTACCACTCCGGGGAGCCAAGGTATACATTTCACAGCTGCTTCCTCTGATAATTCAGAGCTCATTTTTTAACTTTCTCAAACTGGCATTTTTCGATGCCTTCCGAGAAAGGAGACACTATTAATACTCCCTGGCCTTTCGTTAACGCAGGAACAGCTAACTTCCAGCCCCCAGCCTTCGCACATGCTGCTCTCTCTCTCCCCATCTCCTCTTCACCCTGGTGGTGCCTCTGCATCCTTGAAATCTTGGCCCAAATGTCTCTTCCGAAGTAGGTTTTTCTGACTCCTAGATGAGCTTATGTCCCACGTGTCCTATGGGTCTGGAGCACCTTGTCTTTCCCCCATCGTGACGCGGGTCTCCATGGCTTAACTCCTTATTTGTCTGCTAGCCCCTAAGCGGGGAAGGACCTGCGTCCGTCATATGCTCCCTGCTTCCCCTCGTACTGGACCCAACACAGTGAAGATGCTCAGTGCATATTTATGGAACTGAATTAAGTCGAAAAATCTATCAAATGCGAGTAACAATGACCTGGACCGTCTCATTGGGTTATTGTGATAAGCTTCATAATCATTACTGCTAACATTTATTGAGGCTGGGCCCTGTGCCAGCTCTCATGGGGATGGCCTCACGTAGTCCTCGCAATGACCCTGAGGACAGGGCACTATAATTATCTTATTTCTACAAATGAGGAAACTGAAGCTTGGAGAAGTTACACGAACCTTCGGACATCATCCAGCTTATAAGTGGCCAAGTCTGGCTCTGCACCCAGCCCATCAGACTCTAGATCCCATGTCCTTCAGTGCTGCTCTAAACTGCATCGTGAACGGTCGTGCTCTGTCCCAATGGCACGTTTAGTTCTATCAGGTAGAAACTATAAATGCATTCTCACACGCAGGAGCCGCGTCTTTGCTGTAACACAGACCTGATGTGCAGACTAAAGAGGGGTTATCTTTGTCTTTCCCATTCTATTGTTATCCTCCTACCTGAAGGAGAGTGTTTTCATTTGCCAAAGTGGGACCTTGAGGAGAATTCACACATCTAAGGGGCCAATGGCCCTCCAGCTACCTTTGCAGGGTTCTGGGAAAGACAGGTGAGAGTGCAGCCATTACCACTAGAGGGTGCCCAAGAGCAGGTCTACCTTGTCGCTACAGACCCTCCAGCCCCCAGCACTCAGACAGACCCCCTTCCTCCACCACACTCTCCCTCCATTCCCAGGCTCGGGCTCTGATCAGGAGCTCCCTCCCCAGTTGTGGGGCTCCTTAGGCTTTGGCTTCAGAAGGGCTCCAGGGAGTTCCCATCTTGGCTCAGTGGAAACGAACCCGACTAGCATCCATGAGGATGCAGGTTCGATCCCTGGCCTCACTCAGTGGGTTAAGGATCCGGCATTGCCACGAGCTGTGGTGTAGGTCGCAGAGGCGGCTCGGATCCCTTGTTGATGTGGCTGTGGCGTAGGCTGGCAACCACAGCTCCAGTTCGACCCCTAGACTGGGACCCTCCATACGCTGCTGGTGCGGCCCTAAAATGACAAAAAGAGAAAAGAAGGGCCCCGGATGCAGAGGCCAGAGGAGGCTGCTTATTCTGCCAGGCCCCACAGCCGCTATGAGCCAGGGCCAGGCCTGGAGCCCCAATATCCTGGTGTTTTCTGTAAGCATTCTTAGCACCAGCCTGTCCCAGCAGCTGAGGACAAAGCCCAAGAGGAGAAAAATCCCAGTGCTCGCACAGCTCAGGCATGACCCGGAACAGGCAAGAAAGCACGAACACTCTAATCTGGTAATAACCACACCAGTAGCTAATGTGCTGAGTTCCAGCAATAAGCCCAGCAGGCAGTATTCCAAGCCCTCGCTATATATTATCTCCTTAATCCTCCCCACAGCCCTGGGGAGAGAAGACTATTATTTACCCCCATTTGCAGAGGAGGAGGCTCCTGCTGGGAGAGGTCCCATGGAGGGTAGGGTAGGTGGAAAGTCAGTACTCAGACCCACGCTCTAAAGCCCGGAGTCTCTCCTCGTCTCAACGAAACCTCACGCTGCCATCAAGATGCTGTGAACAGGAAGATCGAGGATCACAGGAGACGGAGGGCCTGACTTTGCCTGGGAACAAGTACACAAAGGAAATGACATCTGCCCTGATTCTTGGGAAGAGAAGTTGGCCAGGATGACAAGGGGAAAAGGGCTTGTCCATAAATGAATAAGGGCCTAGAGGTGTAAAAATAGTGATACAACCAGAAGTTTCATTGGACTCAAGCATCGGTGGCCAAGGAGAGGTGGCCAGAAAGGGGCCTAAGGAGAGAGAAAGGGACCAGCCGATCAAAGATTTTGAATTCCGTGATGAGGGACCTGGGTTTAATACTGAAGGCAATAAGGAGCCACTCAAGACATTTTAGAGGGAGTTCCTATCGTGGCTCAGCGGAAATGAACCTGACTAGCATCCATGAGGATACAGGTTCAATCCCTAGCCTTGCTCAGTGGGTTAAGGATCCAGCATTGCTGTGAGCTGTGTGGCAAAGGTCACAGATGCAGCTCGGATCCCGCGTTGCTGTGGCTGTGGTGTAGGCTGGCGGCTGTAGCTCTGATTCGACCCCTATGCTGGGAACCTCCATATGCCACGAGTGTGGCTCTAAAAACACGGAGGAAAAAAAAGAGAGAGATTTTAGAGCAGGGCAGTGACATAATTGTGCAAACACACAGAAGAAAGTGGCCCGGAGTGGGGTAAATACTATATAGGAGGGTGACCTGTCGGAAGATGATGGTTATAAAGAAGAGAGGGGACGGAAGGCTGAACAAGGCAGTGACACGGACCTGGAAGAAGTGGACGGTCTGAGACGGAGATGAGAGGATGTGAGGCTGAAGGCGGGGAAGGAGCAAGGCTGGCTCCCGGGTGTCTGGTCTGACCGGGACAGGAACCCCATCCAGGGAGAAGCGACTTTTCATTTTGCTTGGTTTCAGGGTGAGGCGCAATGACACATGGGACACACAAGGCCACAGCAGAAGTGGGGGCCAGGCTCTGCAGAGAGGTCCATCAAAGAGGCCCCAGGCCCTCCCGGGAAGGAGACCAGGCCTGGTGAACCCTGCACGGCCCCACCACAAGCCGGTCCAGTCCCAGCCGCGGTCACCGTGCCGCCACATAATGAGATGCTCATCTCAATTTTGGAGTCCGGGTCTGTGGCTCCTTAAGCTTTGGACTGCCTCAGCGCTGAGCAGCCCGTAATTGCAGAGCTCACCAGATCCTCCGTCATTAGCTCCCCGGTTCTCAGGGCCCCACCTTTCCTACTGGATTTGCTGACTGACCCCAACGTGAAAAGTCTGGCTGGACAGGACAGCGCCGGCTCTGTGTGGTGGGGGCTGCCTGCCGTCCTTTCACCTCGCCACTCCCAGTGGTTCAGCTGTCCTCAGCCGTGAACTTGGAGCTGCCAGCTCACTGTCCATGAAACCTCCCCATTGCAAGAACAGATGATCTGACTTCTCACACAGACGAAGAAAATTGAAAACTGAGGTCAAAGCAGATGGACAGGCAACGAGTCACATGACCTTCACGGTGGGAACTACACAGTCTGGAGCCTGCAGGGTCTCCAGCCAAAGAGCTGGAGGGGCCAGAGGCCAGGACCAGGGCTGGCTTTCCTCCGCCTCCATGGTGAACTGGAATCTGAGCCCGAGGCCGTGGAGACTGTCCCCATCCACGCCTGGGTCCCAGAGAATGAACGGGGCCCCCAGGAGCCCCGCCCAGCTCCCAGCAGAGCCCCTGAAGAAGCAGGTCCCTGCTCCCTGAGTCAGGCTTCCCCTCACTCCCTGGTGGTGGCCTTCCTGGACATCTGAAGGGAGGTGACTGAGGCCCCGAATCTGGGTTTTCTGGAGTGTGGCAGATTCCCAGCCAAAGCCAGATGTAACCACAATCATCACATACCGGGCTCCTGGTGGGGTCTTTTTTTTTAAGCTGGAATTACCCAGGGTGCAGCTGGGGTGGGGGAAGGAAGCAGCGTCGTTCTATACCAAGGAGTGGCAGTGTGAAACAGCGGGCTCCCGAAAACGCTTCTAAAATCAGAAGGAATTAACTACCCACACAGCAAGCGGGGAGAATTAATAACGATAGGGCACCTTCTGGGTATCCAGAATGCTCCCCTTCAGCCCTCACCGTGGTTTGAAGATGGAAGGTTGCCAATCCATTTTAGAGATGGAGAAACTGAGGTTTAGAAGCCTTACTTAACGCCTCGAAGACCTCACCGTTAATCGTCATGACAAAGTCGTAATAAGTGGATTGAGCGCTTGACTCTGGACCCTGTGCTTAAGGCTTGATCCAATCTGAATTACTCACTCCACCCTCAAAACAAGCCCGTGAGGGTCATGTCACTGAGATCTGGAAGGTGAATTGACTTGGCCAAGGTCTCACAGTGGATAAGTGGAAATAAGAATCCATGCCATCTGATGGCAGAGCCTTGTATTAACTAAATGCCGTGGGGTTTTGTTTTTTTTTTTTGGCTTTTTAGGGCCTCACCTGCGGCATAAGGAGGTTTCCAGGCTAGGGTTCTAATCGGAGCTATTGCTGCCAGTCTACGCCACAGCCACAGCAATGCCAGATCCAGGCTGTGTCTGCAACCTACACCACAGCTCACGGCAACACCAGATCCTTAACCCACTGAGCAAGGCCAGGGATCGAACCCGCAACCTCATGGCTCCTAGTCGGATTCGTTTCCACTGCGCCACGACGGGAACTGCTAAACGCTGTGTTCTTTAACGGCCTGCGGCAATTTAGCCGATACCCCCACCCTCAAATCCGCAGGCGGGGCTCTTCCTACTGTGCTAGGGCCTCCCTTATAGGGACCCAGCGATGCCTTGTGAAAGCCTGGGATCATTTAAAGACCAGAGCCTGTCTAGTCATTTTTCAAACTCTTGCCTTATTTCTTTCCAGAAGAGGACAGGGTGTGTGTCATTTAAACTTAAGACAGAACTAGCCCACTGGCCCGACCGCCACGGAGCACTGATGAGTTTGCACAGTGATACTGCCAGAGCAGGAAGCCAGGGAGACCGCTCAGAGCGGGAAGTGCCTCTAGGACTCTGGCTGCCAAGGGTCGTCCCACCCCCTCAGTGTCCCTGCCCTGCCTCTGCTCTTGCCTCTCAGGTGCCCTCCTCATTCTTCCAAGCCCATCACTGGGGGAAGGTAACCATGCCTGACCCTTCAGATATCAAAGAGAACCGTTTATCCCAATTCGGCAGACCCGTGCCCTGGCCTAGGTACCAGCTCCTCATTGCCAGATAATCCTGCTGGCCTGGCATCCAGTGTTCCCCAAAGCACTGGGAGTCAACAGTTTGTGGAAATCTTTGCCTACCTTCTTGTTGGTGCACTGAACTTCTTTTCACCTAGAATGAAACTTTAAGTAAGGAGTTCCCATCGTGGCTCAGCAGAAATGAATCTGACTAGTATCCATAGGTTCGATCCCTGGCCTCGCTCAGTGGATTAAGGATCCGGCGTTGCCGTGAGCTGTGGTGTGGGTAGCAGACACGGCTTGGATCCCGTGTTGCTGTGGCTGTGGTGTAGGCCGGCAGCGACAGCTCTGATGCGACCCCTAGCCTGGGAACCTCCATATGCAGCAGGGTGTGGCCCTAAAATGACAAAAAAAAGAAAACTTTAATTATTCCTTCAAAATCTGGAATTTGGATTTCGCTGCCTTACTCTGTTCCACCTCTCTATGCCAAGAACACTTGGTAATGGCCTCCCAACTTTCTGAACATCCCAAGGGGGCCAAGGTACTAGGCTAGGTGCTGGGATTATAGAGAAGAGATGGCAAGACTATGATCTCCAGGAGGGCAGGACATTCTGTTGCAGTGTGCCAGACTCCCTCCAGCTAGCAGAGCACCTGGCATGTCATCAGCACTTGATCAACATTTACTGAAGGAATAAATGACAACAAATACGCAGTTATGGTTCAGCACGCTCCATGTGGCATTGCGAAGTCGGCAGAAAGAACTCCGGGAGCACAGAGAAAAGATGTTCAGCCCAGGCTAGAGTATCTGAGAAAGCTTCCCAGGCCAACACCGGAAGGATGCCTTCAAGTACACCAGGAGAAGAAGCAGTTGGAAGGCAATAGGGTTTCAGACAGAAGGAACAGCCTGTGCAAAGGAAGGGAGTCACGGGACCGCGTGTTGGGAAAATGGCGAGTTGCTAAGAGTAGTCAGGGGAGTGGAATGAATTCAGTCAAAAATAAGAACTTCGAATCATAAAGCATGTTGGAGGGCGGGGATTCATGGGTTTATGTGTATTATATCCCAGCACAGCAAGGCGCTCCATCCCCCACCTTCTGAGAGAATACTTCTCCAGGCCATACCATGGGGCTTCCATAAAACCTGAAGAGAACACCCTCCAATGCTAGAAGGGGTTCCCAGGCCAGCACAGCTTGCAAATCCCTTTTTTTTTTTTTTTTTTTTGTTTTTTTTTAGGGCTGCATCCACAGCATGTGGAGGTTCCCAGGCTAGGTGTCCGATCGGAGCTGCAGCTGCCGACCTACACCACAGCCACAACCACGCGGGATCCGAGCCGCGTCTGCAACCTACACCACAGCTCACGGCAACTCCGGCTCCTTAACCCACTGAGCGAGGTCGGGGATCGAACCCACAACCTCATGGTTCCTAGTCGGATTCATTTCCGCTGCGCCACGATGGGAACTCCACATCTTGCAAATTCTATCCCAGCTATCAGGCCAACACTAAGACTCTTCATGCATTTCACGGGGAGGAAGACGACTTTGACTGTTTTGGTCAGTGGGATGCCTTCCCAGTCCCGAGGCACCGAAGTTGTACACTTTCGTCCAGAAAAGGGGACAGACTGCCCAGACCTCACTCATAGACTCCTGGAACTGCAAGGGTCCCTGGGGAAACTTTTGCCTACGTCCTCATTCTCAGATAAAGAAACTGAAGCTCAGAGAGGGGAAAGGATCGTCTGAGGACACACAGCAGGTGAGCACAGAGCCAGGGTGGGGAAGGAAGGAGGGAGGGAGGGAGGAAGGCAGGGTGGAAGGCAGGCCAGCCTCAGCCCCTGAAGCTGCTCCCACTGCAGTGTGATCTCCTGCAAGACATCTAACCATGAAATTGCAGAGACACTTTTCCCAACGAACTTAAAACCAAAGATTAAAAATATGTCTGAATAGGGAGTTCCCGTCGTGGCTCAGTGCTAACGAATCCGACTAGGAACCATGAGGTTGCGGGTTCGATTCCTGGCCTTGCTCAGTGGGTTAAGGATCTGGCGTTGCCGTGAGCTGTGGTGTAGGCTGCAGACGCGGCTCGAATCCCGCATTGCTGTGGCTGTGGCGAAGGCCGGCGGCTACAGCTCCTGTTAGACCCCTAGCCTGGGAACCTCCATATGCCGCAGGTGCGGCTCTAGATAAGGCAAAAAGACAAAAAAAAAAAAAGAAAAATATGTCTGAATAACTAACTATTCTTTAGAAGGAAAAAAAAAGTCCAACTGTCTGACTCCTTCAACCAATTAACTGGTTGGCTTCCATGCAGAAAGGATATTTAAATGAATCAAGGTAAAACTCTATTCTACGCTTTCCCTCCAAGCAGCAGTTTTTTAGGATAAAGAATGAGAACAGCTTGCAAGACACGGGAGAGTGTCTTGGAGAAAGAAACAAAATCCGAGCTACGGAATTGAATTTCTCATAGTCACCTGAGACTCCTCAGCCATTAGTCATTCATTCGTCAAACACTTATTAAACATTTATTCATTCAACAACCATTTACTGGGCTTCAACTGTGTGCATTTTAATCACAGGAGCACAAATATGAATCAGAAACAGCTTTGGCCCTCGGGACATTTAGCACTGAGTAGGAGAGATGACATTTACATAAATCATTGCTGTGCTCCTCCCAGCCTGGCCCAGAGTAAGTTCTTAGCCTAAAGTAAATTTCATTCAAATGAACGAGCGAATGAATGAAACTGATACATATTACAGATCATTGCTGATGTGAGGATTCCACTGGGGCTAAGACACGGAGCTGCTAGGATTTACTGGAGGCTGGGTAGAAGAATAAGCCTAGGAAGCACAGCCCGGGGAAGTCAGGACCCCACCGACTGCAGGATGGCACTTGCAAAGCTGATTTGTTTTTTCTTTTGTGGAGGTTACCAGGCTAGAGGTCGAATCAGAGCTACAGCCGCCAGCCTACACCACAACCACAGCGACGCCAGATCCGAGCAGGTGTCTGCGACCTACGCCACAGCCACAGCAATGCCGGATCCTTAACCTGCTGAGCGAGGCCAGGGATTGAACTCACGTCCTCATGGATACTAGTTGGGTTCACTGAGCCATGACGGGAACCCCAGCTGACGTGTTTTATGACGGCTCCATTCCCCTCTCTGGGCCTCAGTTTCCCCATTTTAAAATGCAGGGGACACACAGATGAGCTCGGAGGAAACTTCCAACAACAACACTGGAGGCCTCTATGATGGCAGTTCCCGGCACTGTCAGGGAACTTAAATCCAACCTCTCCTCCTAAAAATAACAGTGAATCACTGTCCCTCTGCCTTTACAAGGTCACGCCCTGGGTTTTTGCGGATTTATCTTGGGAGACGGGAGAAGGAAGAGAATTTGATTCTAGCTCTGATGGGCCTTCCTTTCAGTTTAAACAACAGAAAAACATCCAATTATCCCATTGACAATTGCAGTCTGCACATTTCACCGCAGGCGCAGTAAGCAGCCCAGTAACAGAAAACCAGCCACAGACCAAGGGTGTACACATGCAAGCCATTATCTGCTTGGAGACAGGCGGGCCTGCGACGGCCCCCACTGGCTCACGGAAGCTGGGTGCGTCCTGGCCAGCAGGCCAGGGGCGAACCAGGGGGCCGCCTGCCACTGGCTGCAACGGCACCCAGTCCCGGCTCGTCTCAGACTCCAGGCTGAACAGAGACGTGGTGAGATCCCTTCCAGTGAGACGCTCCAGATAAAAGCCCCAGGTTGGAGACTTGCTACAAACACAGGACTGACCAGGTCCAGAGATAAACCTGTGAGTCACACAAGGAAGGGACCACACCTACCTCCGTCACCAAATGTCCATAAGCACACGAGCCCCATACAAAGCACGTGATCTGCACTCAGTACATACTCATAGAGGAATTTTGTGGCAGGCTGATGAATAAACGATTATCTGAATCAATGAGTGTATGATTTGTTTAGGTAATGCCCTCAAGAACATCATAGAAAAGGCAGCCCAGACAGAGTCCTGGCTGGGACTCAGGTTCAAGCACTGTCTGGGAACAAGTACCCAAGCTCTGATCCTTGTCACTCTGTCCCAGACAAGTAAGTAACAGCCTCCTCAAGCCTCGGCTTCCTCATGGGCTGGACGCTGTATGTGCCACGCAAATCCTGCCTCAAGGAAGGACGTGCTGCCGCCAGCTGGCAGGCCACGCAGATACCGTCTCAGTGCCAGCTCGCCTCAGGTCGTGCCCTGCCTTTACCGCCTGCTCTGATGACCGATCGAGGTGGCATATGAAGGTCCTAGGCACTCTGGCCAATGAACCTGCTCTGACCCAAAGGCCCCTGTGAGGTCAGCTGAGGTCATCATCGAGCGGGCATCACAGCTCGCCGTCTCCCCTGCCCAGGCCTGCTTCCGCCTCTCCCTTCCATGGGTGTTGGGCCCAAAGGCGCTCCCCTAAGGACCATCCTGAACTCTCAGCTCCATCTCCACGGCTGCTTCTCAGGGGACCCAACCTACGGCCCCCCTTGTTAGCCAAGACAGAGATAAGGGTCCCTACAGGCTGCTGTGAGGACTGAGTTGCCTTGTGCAAAAGCACCCGGCTTGTAGCACGTGCTGGATGAGAATGAGCCAACTTTGTCACGGAGGTGAGTGAAGACCCATCCTTGCATCCGTAACCCTCCTCTCCCCGGCAGGAAACCAGAGGGAAACTGTCAGGTGTCCCCGTTTGATCTGCTGGTAAGAGATGTAGCAGAAGGAAGGAAGGAAGGAAGGAAGGAAGGAA
>PVHT021183666.1:31188685-31239760 GCA_004024745.2 Catagonus wagneri
AGAGGGAGGGGGAGGGCGTGTCTGGATGTGGCCCTGTGCGCCCCTAAGACTGGCCTCCAACCCACCCTGCAGGAAGTTCTCCATAGAGACAGTTAAATCCAAGGCCTGGGCCATCAGGATTCCCACAGAAGGTGCAGGCTATGCTGGGATGGTGGAAGGCACAACCCTGGGAGCCGGCAGACAGGTGGCAACACCCTGACCACCGTGGCTGGGTCCCAGCAGCACCACCACCCAGCCCAGAGCCAACGGTGGGGGAGAGCGGGTGGGAACTCAGTGTACCAGATGCCCAGACACCCGAGAAGAAAGCAACGATCAGCTGGAGACCCAGCAGCCTCGGTCTTCGGCAACCCAGAGAGCTGATCCCCAGCTCCCTTCACTCTCCCAACAATTAACCCGTGGAACCTCCAGGGAAGTATTTGAACCTGAACTTGCAAGAGCTTCCACTGTGGAGGGAGGGAGGAGGGGCTGTTGCTATCACCAGGATGAGCTGGTGAAGCGTGGGCTGGCACCCTGAGGTCTAGAGAGACTTTCTACCTGCACCCCCCCCCCACACACACACTCACACCACCTTTTAAAGAAACGCCCAGGGCCTCCCTGGTACAGAAGATAAGGCTGGGGCTCAGGCAGGTTAAGTGGCAGCAAAATCACACAACCAATAGGAAGTGAGGCTGGGATCTGAGCCTAAGTCCTATCCCAAGACTATATGCTTCCAACCACTGAAAAGGAAGGAAGAGAGTGAGCCAACTTGTCACGGAGGTGAGTGCAGACCAGTCCTTGCATCTGCATCCCGCCCCCCTCTCCCCGGCACGAAACCAGAGAGAAACTGTCAGGTGTCCCAGTTTGATCTGTAAGGAATGTCTTCATTAATGCAGAGTTTCCACATTAAAGTTTCCAAGAGATGAATTTTATTCTTTGGCTCGTCTATGTGGTTATTCTCAAATATGAAAGCTTCCCGGGAGACTGAGACACAGTTAGAGTTGAGAGCCCTGTCACAGCCCCTCTTAACGCCCACGCCCATTCAGCTCTGGACCCCGACCCCTGGCCTCAGACTCGGTTGTTCCCTGTCCCCTCGTCTCTTCCAGGAACCGGCACCTAGAGAAACCCTTTTTGATGCTATTTACTCATGAGGGTCTCCAAGACCAAAGGCCTAGCCCATTCGATCTGCCCAGGCTGCAGGACGATTCCATGCAATCTGACAGCATTTATTTATTTTTTACCCCGAGGGGGCTGATGGCACTAGAGTGAGCCTCAGTCTCAGTGGAACGCTACAGAAAGAAGTCAATTATCCAGCGTTAATTGTTTATCTGGGGACAATAACCGCGGTGTCGTTCCCCACGAGAGAGGCCTCTGCAGCTTGGAACAAGAGGAAAGAAGAGGTGGCTGCTATTGTCTGCCCGTGATACAGCATCGATGGAACAAATGAACCCCTGTGACATCCTGTAAATACACATGCGCTCCGCTGAGAACGTGGCCAGCACACATGCCTCCAGAACACAATGAACAGGGCGGTAGACGATTTAAGGGGATTACACCCCCCCAGTGCTCTGGGTAGGCAGGGCTGTGACTACAGTAAAGAAAATACCGCCTTCTCTCTGCAGCCCACCCGGCACTGTCACAGCCAGAAGCTTAAAGACATTCTCAACAAATATTTTTGCAGCTTGCACTGTTTGCAGACTCACGTAGACTCATTATTTCCTCCCAAGGTATTTGCTGTACAGTATCGGCTAGAAAGCCTCTCTATCCTGCCTCCCAAAGAATAATGATCGGGTTTCTAAATCACTTTTATGGAATTTAATTTTCTTTTATCCGTAAAAGTTCCAGGGAGCTTGGAAGAGGGAGATCAGTGGCTCCCAGGGGCTGAAAGCATACCAGGAGGTGATCCACCTTGGCCCCATATTCTCTACTCCGGGGACTTATTCTTTATCTAAAGAGGAAGTTAACGCTGACTGAACAGTTCCTATGGGCCAGGCAGGAGATTTTATATGTCGAGTCTCATCATGACCTGATGACGTAAGCATAAAACCTCCATTTCATAGCTCAGGAAACTGAAACCCAAGGTTCCAGTAGCAGAACCAAGAATGGAGTTGGAGTAGGGGGAGGGGAGGACTTCTAGAAGAATTCCTTAAGATCCCCTATGAAGAGCCCCAGTGGTACTCGTGGCATGGAGATTCCCAGGCTCGGGGTCGAACCAGAGCTACAGCTGCCGGCCTACACCACAGCCACAGCAACACAGGATCCAAGCCGCGTCTGTGACCTACACCACAGCTCACGGCAATGCCGAATCCTTAACCCACTGAGCGAGGCCAGGGATTGAACCCACACCTCATGGTTCCTAGTCGGATTCGTTAACCGCTGTGCCACAACGGGAACTCCCCCTAGTGGACTTCTGGCTCTCAGCAGGCACTCGATCAACAAGGGTGCCTTCTGGTAGCTCTCACTGCGTGGCAGACACTTTGCATGTATTAGTAACTCATTTAATCTGCATAACAACCCTATGAGCTGATGGGGTTGACGAGTTCACACAAGGTCACACAACTAGTAAGAGGAGGAGCCTGATGTTGAAGCCAGACAGTCACGTGTGCGACGTTGATGATGCCTGCTCAGATCATGAAAGGAAGAGGCAAATCCCCATCTCTGAGAACACACGTGTATCCTTACAGGTTTGCACTGCACCGTCTCTGAGCTCCACCTCAGAGTCTGCATGGAAAGGTATTTATGCCTCCGTATTATCCCTTATCCTCTGTGTCAGGAGGCAAAGGAAATGCTTAACTACATTTCTCACAGTGTCCTCAGCCCTCAATATTTCTTTTTTTCTTTCTTTCCTTTTTTTTTTTTTTTTTGGCCACATCTGCAGCACGTGGAAGTTCCCAGGCCAGGGATCAAACCTGTGCTGAGTTGCAACCTGAGCCACAGCTGTAGCAATGTGCAATCCTTAACCGGCTCTACTACAGGGGACTTCCAAATATTTCATATTCCTAAACCTGTTTCTAATCATGACTTTTGGGGGAGCAGACTGATGCTATCGCAGAGATTAACCCAGTTCCAGCAGACTTTTAGCAAATATTTAGTAAATCTCTTTGATTTTTAAATTTATTTATTTACTTATTTATTTTTATTTCATTTTTTTTTTTCTTTTTAGGGCCACACCTACGGCATATGGAAGTTCCTAGGCTAGCAGTCAAATCAGAGCTGTGGCTGCCGGCCTACACCACAGCCATAGCAACACGGGATCCAAGCTGCGTCTGTGATCTATACCACAGATCACGGCAATGCTGGAACCCCAACTCACTGAGCGAGGCCAGGAATCCAACCCGCATCCTCACGGATACTAGTTGGATTCATTTCCGCTGCGCCACAACAGGAATTCCTCTCTCTGATTTTAAAAGCAACATACATTCCAAAAAGAATACTCAAACACCAAAAATAAGCAATATGGAAATGCATGATGTAAATAGGTTGAAGTCCCTGGTAATTCAGATGGGGAGGGTAAGAATAAAGATTTGGTGGTGTACACGTAAAGCGCAGAGACACTACATAAGAAAACAATGATTTAACGGCCTTGCAAGGGTTGCTTAGGTTCTGTTGCCTCAAAACAGCTCCATCCAAATGAACAGGAAGAAGGTCCCATTGTGGCTCAGTGGGAATGAACCCAACAAGTATCCATGAGGATGCGGGTTCAATCCCTGGCCTCTCTTGGTAGGTTAAGGATGTGGCATTGCCATGAGCTGCAGTGTAGGCTCGGACCTGGTGTTGCTGTGTGGCTGTGGTGCGGGCTAGTAGCTGCAGCTCTGATTAGACCCCTAGCCTGGGAACTTCCATAGGCTGTTGGTGCAGCCCGAAAAAAAAAAAAAAAAATGAGCAAGAAAAGAAAGGCTAAGAAGATGCGCTGAGCATGCAAATCGCAAAGTTCCTCCACAGACTGACCAGCCACCCTGGTTTTTGCCCAGGACTAAGGAGCTTCCAGGGACACAGGACTGTCAGAGCCAAAATACAGTCCCCACAAACCAGGACAGTTGGGCACCAGAGATTGCTGCCCTGGTGCTTCCAACCTTTGCTTCTGGCTCAGGCCTCCCGGACCAGCCAGGTCAGATCTATACCTGCCTGCCTACCCCTCTCACCAGCATGAAGGCAGCTCTGAGGCCCCCAGGTCTCTCCTTCTCCCCTCATCCAGGCCTCACCTGCTGCTCAGGGCAGCTCCCCGACCCCCCGCCGCTTCCCCACACTGCGCAGCTCGGGGCAATGAGTATTTCCCAAGGACCAGCTCTGGGCCCACACCTCTCCCTGGTGCTCTGGGAGAAAGAAACCTGAGGGCAGACGGACCCCTTCCACGAGGCTCAGAGAGGCCGCGTCCCCCAGCAGCTCCAGCCTCCTGGCCGAGGCGGGACCCGGAGCCTCCTCAGGGGTCCCCTCTCTTAGCGGCACACCCCCCTTGATGCTTTGCTTCACTGTCTCCCCGGATCCCAAACTACAGCTCCTTGGGGCAGCATGTGGCTGACTCCCCCGAGCCCCGGGGCCCAGCCCGTTCGTATTTGCGGAGCGAACTTGACATCTCCGGGACCTTGTCCTGGGCTTCCCTGCTCCCCCCGCCAGCCAGCGCAGCGCTCAGGGATGGGGGGGGCCATTTGCAAAACCGCAGGATCCTGGGGTGGGGACTCGGCCAGAGTCCAGAGGGGGCAGGGCTGGCCCTGAGGCACAGCGGGGCCACTCACCGCTGACCGGGCAGGGGCACGGAGTCCAGGTGTCGGCCTCCGGGCAGCGCCATCATGTTGACGCCGACCTGCAGCAAAGCCTGCCCGTGGCGGTCGGGGCCCTGGAAAGAGAGCGCAGGGCTGGATCAGCGAGGGCCCGGAGTGAGGTGGCACGACCGTTTTCTTTCCCAAATTCTCCCCACAGGGAATCAACCCAAGTGTGGAGCGAAGGCCCTCTGGCCCTCCTCCGCTGTTGGAGCCAGTTTAGACTCCTGTCTCCTCACACAAGCCACGCGGGACTCAGATTTGATCTTGGTTCTAAGTCCCTGGCCCAGTGCAAACCCCTACAATCCCTCCCCACGTCGCACTGCTAAACGCTTATCCAAGCCATTTTGCTTTTGTTACCAAATACTGGGACATACAGACGAGCAAATACTGCATGGGACAGACTTGGACTTAAAAAGTCCATGGTTCACCTGACATTCACATTTTCCTGGGCATCCTGTGGTATTAGCTAAATCTGGCAAGTCTACATGCTAATTCCCTAATGATATACATCTCGGGGCCGGGTTCCTCACTTTGTTGACGCCTGGGAAATACGACCCTGTAACGGGCATGGTGGTTGCTTCCCCAAGTCCATTCCACTTTAGATGAGGTAATTTCACCCAAACTGCCAGGAAGTGGTCCAGGAATAGGCACGTGACCCAATTCAAGCCAATGAGCCATGACAGGCCTTTAGGAAAAGTTTGCTTTCTCCTCAGCACTAGCCGCAAGGTGAGACAGTATCTCTCTCCTGTCGGGCCTGAACAAGGAAGCCTGTCACTCCACTGCTGCTAGAGACCGTCGTGGCAATCAAGAGAGGACGCAACTTGGAGAAGACAAGAGGCACAGAGAGGGAAAAAAGACCTGCATCCTTGATCAATCAACCAGCACTGCGTCTGGCCCACCTCGGAGCTTCCTGGTATGTAAGATCATAAAGTTCTTGCCTAAGCGAGGGTTTGGGTTCTGGAACATCCCAAAGCAGCCTAACTATCAAGGGGACCCAGGTCCCAGGGGCCTCCAGTCCCAGCACTGAGGACCCACTTGGCTTGCTTGTGCCTCGCAGGTTAGACCGAGAGGACAGTGTCCTTCTTCCTCCATAAAATCAGCTGCCACCGGTTCATCTCCTGCCTCGCCAGCCTTTCTCCAGCCCTCCCCTCTCCTACTCTCCTTCTCCAATCCAATGAAGAAGACCTTTTGAGGAAAATGGAGATTCTGTCACCTTCGCCTGGGTAAAGCAAGAGTCAAGAGAGGGTCGGCTATCACCTGTCATGTCCTGAGCTTGAGGACGGCAGATTGCGAGAGGCCCTGAGAGAACTCAAGTATGAACTTGGGGAAGGAGACAGCTGCGGAGGGCTGCAAGGCAAGACCAGGAAAATTACACCCTTACGCTATGATTACAAGTGACCCTTGTGAGAAAAGAACAGAGGAGGACTTTAATTAATAGTGATGTGGCTGGACAGAAAGTACCCCCTTGTGATGCCTGGAATAAAAGACAAAAGAATGAATCTGAAAAGTATAGGGAGGCAGGAGCCCGGAATAAACTAGGGCTTTAGAAAATTCCAGAGACTCACTGCCACGGCTCTGCTCCCTGACCTGCAGGCCCCACTAGACGGTGAGACCCTGGAGGGCAGGGACCACTTGGTGCCAAAGGCCAGGCACTTAACAGACACTCGACATGTCTATAGAAATCATGAGTGGGATGAATTTTGAATACATTTATGTGGAGCCCTAACTCTTCATCTGCAACTGAGGACAATACTATCTGTTTGCCAGGGCTGTTAGAACAAAGACATAAGATAAAGAATGCAGAGGTGTCAGGCCAGGTCGAGAGCTAAATAAAAAGTTTTTATTATTATGAGAGGCTGCAGTATGTTCAGCCCCATGGTCAGCTTTGCTGGGGGAGATACGGAAAATTAGATAAAGCATATGAAGCACCTAGCACCATAACAGTGCTCCACGAGGCCTCTCTAAACATCAGGAGTATCACGATTTTTATTACTTTCATTATTTTCATTATTGAGGAGGTATATTTTTGGAGCCCAGTGAGTCAGCAGGCTGAAGAGAATGTCACAAAAGAAAAAAAAAAGCTAGAAACAACAAAATGAGGTATCTGTTCTTTTTTAATATGTTTGACAAAAAAAAGGGGGGGGGAATAGCAGCAGAGAAGGCTTTGACATGATCAGAGTGCGGTGAGCAAGCAGATCTTACTTTAGCTCCATCTTCATCATGGTGAAGAAAGGGGGCAGAGCAAAAACTTTGGAGAGGGAATCAAAGCTGAAGGCAGGTAACAGTAGGAAAGTTTAAGGACCCAGGAAGCTCTAAGGCCCTATAAAGAATGAAGCAGTTAGGATTCTGTGGGTATGCCCTGGAATACTGGAGGAACTTCGGGATCTGATTAAGTTGTATCAGAGGGACCCCAAGAAGAGGGAGCTGTCAAGCCTCAATGCAGGAGAATGTTCTGATTTTCCAAGAGGCAGATTCCGGAAACACAGTTGATGACCACAAAATTCTAAAACAGATTCCTAATCACTGAGCCGTAAGCCCTTCGGGCAGCAGCTAGCTAGAGTCCAGCAGGAACAGGTCATGCCCAAACAATTTCTTCTTTTTCATTAGGAACCACCGAGCTCTCTGCTGCGGGAGATGCAATAAACCTAATATGTCTTGATTTTGTTAGGGCGCTGGCTGAGACGGCCTCATTCCTCCACTTCGTCCACAGCTTCCTGGCGGTTAGGCCAGTGGAGGCTGCCTGCTAACCAAACCTTGGTTCGTGACATTGCATGTGATCCCAGAGGCACACGTGTCACTGCCCTGGGCACAGACCGTACTGTTTCTGCCTGCCTCTTTCCCTCGATGAGACACGACTCCTTGATGTCTGAAAACCGCACCTGCTCAGCGTAGGACTAAGCGCCTACATGGCTGCAGCCAGGACTGTGACGCAGATTAGCTCTCAAAGGGGCCACAGTGCGTATTCCCCAGGCATGGGGAACAGGTAAGAGAGAATACCTGGAAGGGGAGTTAGGAACGATTAAGAGTTAACCCAGCTGATGCTTATAAAGTGCCAACAATAACACTGATAATGGCTAATATTTTGGCGTTATTTAGCCACGTAGCAGGCTGTAGGGGCCTCTCTGAGGGCTGTTCTAAATGCTTCATCACGTAACATTAACTCATTTAATACTGTCATCATCCCCTTGCCACAGATGAGACCGCTGAAACTCAGGGGAAATACATGCCTTGCCCCGTGTCACCCAGCTCGTAGGTGACAGAGGACTGGCATCCAGGTTTTACGATCAGAGAGGAGAGGAGGCGCGGAAGCAGATGAAGACGATGAAAGCAACGAAAGTGACACAGGTCCAGCATCTGCCACCAGGAAGCCTGACTCCACTCCGTGGGGGCGACACCCAGCCCCCACCCTTCACACACGACTGAGCCCTCTTCCCTCTCACCAGGGCTCAGCACTGCCCCCGCCTCCCAAGCTCTTGAGGCCTCCAGCTTCATCTAGTGTGAGCCCTCGGTGACACTGCCAGAGGACAGGATAGTCCTTGGAAAAATGAAGCCCCCAGACACTGCACCCCGGTGGCAGAAGGAAGATGGCTACAGACGGGGGGTGGTGGGGGTAATCTCTTCTGTTCTTCATGGTTGGTTCCTTCGATGAGTCATAAGGACAGAGTTATGGGTCCTAAAGGGATTAGGGGGTTGGAAACCACCATCCCAGTGAAAGTCTAAAGTGTCACCAGCTTTGTAGCAAGACCTGTTTCAAGTGTGCAGAACCTCAGGGAGGCGCCCACAGCCCGCCAGGTGGCTGGTCCCTCCCACTGCCCTAAGCCAGACTCAGGCTATCAAGCAGAGGGTCAGAGTAGAGCCCTTCCAAAGCCACAGAGCACGTCAGGGAGCCAAGAATGGATTCAAGGGTACCCTTTGCCTCACGCGATCTGTCTTCACTAGTGTTGCAGAATGAACTCACCTTTTTTTTTTTTTTTTTTTTTTTTGGCTGCACCTGAGGCACGTGGAAGTTCCTGGGTCAGGGATTGAACACACACCGCAGCAGTGACCTGAGCTGCTGCAGGGACAATGCCAAATCCTTGACCTGATGTGCCGCAAGAGTACCCCTGAACTTGAATTTGAAGTCTGAAATATCTGTATTCAAATCCCGATTCGGTGCCTGATAAGTACCTGACCTTGGGGAAGAAGGCATTAACCCACGTGAATGTGGTTTCTACCATTATACCTGCCTCCACGTAGCCTTATGAGAATGAAATGAAATCATTTATAAGACTCCCTGAGAGATAATACAATATAATACAGTATGGTATAAGATACTATAATGCAATATAATATATCATGGGCTTGGCACGTGCTAGCCTCAAAGTGGGAGAATCCTTCCTCGTGGAAGGAAGGATTGAGAACTCTATCTCAGGGCAGAGATGCTGCCTTGCCTGCGAGAGAGGCAAAAAGGACACAGGCACAGGTGAGCAGGAAAAAGGAAAGCCTGTCACCTCCCCCCGCTGCCCGAGGCCCTTCCTCATTCACTGGAAATCCTACCCTGCAGCCTGCAGCCTGAATTCTGCAGGGCTCTCGGCTGTGTCTCCCCACCAGGGGTGGCTCGTTTACAAGAAGGACTTGAAGGCTTAAGTGTCTCTGATTTAATTCAAAGCCTGCTGGGACAACTGCTCATTTGGACAGCTCGTTTCTGCTCCCGCATCCCATTAGAGGCGGCCCTTGCTCACCTCCATTTGGCTAAGGACTCAGCCTGGGCTCTGGAGGAAATGGAGGCTATTTACAGGAAATCATTCAATTAGAACCAGGAGCAAGGGTGGTTTCTGCTGTCGTGTGATGGGCCAGTCCTAGTGTGGCTCAAGGTAGGGCTGGGATTTTTAATCTACAGACTCCATTAGGGCTGTCAACAGGAGAAGGCCAGTAAATATTGTGGAAAGCAGTCAAGCTCCAGCAGCAGCAACAGAGAGAGAGGGAGAGGAATGGGAGCTGGGTGCGGGGAGAGAGGCAGGGACTCAGGGATTCAGTGAAGTCCCTCATTACACGATCCCCTCCCCCCGCCCTGGCCCTTCTCCTCCGTAGACATTATCATAGCCGTCATTAAACAATTAACTGTGGGAGTTCCCATTGTGGCTCAGTGGTTAACGAATCCGACTAGGAACCAGGAGGTTGTGGGTTCGATCCCTGGCATTGCTAAGTGGGTTAAGGATCCGGTGTTGCCGTGAGCTGTGGTGTAGGTCGCAGACACGGCTCCGATCCCGCGTTGCTGTGGCTGTGGCGAAGGCCGGCGGCTACAGCTCCTGTTAGACCCCTAGCCTGGGAACCAATTACCACCTGTTGTCTAACTAGGTGTGTTCTTGTGGAAGGCAACTCAGATTCCTCACTGGTAAACCAGAGATGAAGGTACATATTTTCATAAGGAACAGAAGAGGATTCAGCCACGAGGTCGCAGGTTCGATCCCTGGCCTCATTCAGTGGGTTAAGGATCTGGCGTTGCCGTGAGCTGTGGCGTAGGTCGCAGACACGGCTTGGATCTGGCATTGCTGTGGCTGTGGAGTCGGCTGGTGGCTGTAGCTCCGATTGGACCCCTAGTCTGGAAACCTCCATATGCCACAAAAAAAATAAAAATAAAAAGAGAATTCAGTGAGGCAATGGAAGGAGGGTCTTTTGCAACTACTGCCTGGAAAGGACGCTGCACCCTGACATCCAAGAGACAGAGCCACCTGTCCCTCCTGAGTTGTTGCAGTCCTCACTGCCCAGCGGTACCCAGTCAGACAGCTCCCTCCCTCCCCCCAGCTCTGTGCTCCAGATAGACAGATGGACCAACAGACAGGCCCGATGCTGCACGAAAACTACAATAACAGGTAAACAAAGGGAGGCCCAGGGAGGTCCAGAGGGCCTCCGAGCAGAAGTAGGTGAGAATGGACAGGAGGGGGAGGGGGTGACAGAAATTTCTCAAGATGTGACCCCAAAGGTACAGAATCCTGAGCACAGTAAGGTTAGGGCACTGCGAGTGTTTCTAGAAGGCTGGGGCCCTCTGGGCTGGTGGTGGAGTTTAGAGGAAGCTATCCTAGTGGACGGAAATACAGAAAAAGGAGTTGTAACTTTCAGCTGGGGAATAGACCAGATTTCTTAGAGGAGGTGACATCTGGACTGAGTCTTTTTTATTTTTAAGGGCACACCCACGGCATATGGAGGTTCCCAGGCTAGGGGTCGAATCGGAGCTGCATGTGTGGCCTATGGCAATATCAGATCCAAGCAGTGTCTGTGACCTACACCACAGTTCACGGCAACACCAGATCCTTAACCCCCTGAGCGAGGCCAGGGATTGAACTCGCAACCTCATCGTTCCTAGTCAGATTCGTTTCTACTGCGCTACCACAGAGCTCTAAGATTTATAAAGCAATGATAACGGGCCTCCCTCGTCCCTCCCACTCCGGCCTCTATGTGACTGTCTCCCACAGGTGGCAGAGGTCACCGGAGCAGCTTCAGTACTGCAGGCTGTGGGGACCAGCCTCCTGCAGCAATCAGATACTTTAAGAACCCTGATTCCCAGGGGAGACGCAAGAAACCAAGCGAGCTGCCGCCCAGCCCTGCTGAATGGACGGAGCCTCATGAAATATAGAGAACTCTGGCTCCCTGAAGAGGGCCCTCCAGCCCCCCCACAGCTGTCAAGCAACGGAGTCCAGCAAGCAGGCAGAACAGACCTCAGGGCTCAGAGAACCAGGCCTTGTGCCCTCAGGCGCTGTGAAAAGCCTGGCTGGACAGCCGAGAAGGACTGCGCGTGGGGTTAGAGGGGGCCCACCCAGACCTCAGCGCCCTCCCCCCCAATTCTGGGGCCAAAACAGTTGCAGCAAAGCACAGACAAGGTCCCAAGCCTCCACCTGATTCACTGGATACATCTAGTTCCCAGGCCTTACCTGGAAGGTAACAAGAATCTCATCTACACAAATATGTCCATGAACTTGACAGGGTAAGACTACAGCTCCCAGCCAAAATCCAGGCAGCCTTCTTGAAGGAGCTCACATCATAATCTTAGAGTATTAGAACTAATAGGAAGCTTTAGAGATTACCCTTTGTAACAACAACAACAACAACAACAATAATAATAATAACAATAATACAGAAAGGAGGAATGGGGGAGAAATACATATTGGGTGCTGTGTATCAGGCACTGCGCTTTCACTGCTCTTTTTTCCTTTTCTTTTTTTTTGGTTGCAACATGCAGCAGCTTCATGTGGGATCTCAGCTGCCAGACCAGGGACTGAATCCAGGCCTCGGCGGCAGTGAAAGCTCCAAATCCTGACCGCTAGACCACCAGGAAACTTCCAGGCACTGTTCTAAAGGCTTTGCAGTTAACCCCAGCTTTACAGTCAAAATAACCCCAAGAAGTAAGTTACTATTATTATCATCCCCAATTTTCGGATGGGGAAACTGAAGCACAGAGAGGCTGGCACAAACAGAGGGAAAGATTTGCCCAGGGCCACACGGCAGGCCCAGATATACCTGGGACCCGCACCCAGGTCTCCTCACTCCCATAAACTCCCTCCCATAAGAAATTCGAAGAAGGCCTTGCCTGGTAAGAGCCCACAGAGACCCAGCCAGGCTCAGAGTGATTTACTCTAGGAAATCAATGGGGCCAGAATTCCCCATCTGTAAAAAGGTGATAATTACACCTGCTCTCTCTCCTTTGCTGCAATTACCAAGCACAGAGGAACTGACGGTGGCCTGGGAAGTTCCAGGGATTCCTGCTCTGATGTGGCTCAGCCTTGGAACGCAACAGCAGGTTGACTCAGAAGCGCCCATGAGGCTCCAGACGTTGGAGAAAAAAGGGCTAAGTCAAGCCTCTCCAGCTGAGGCCGGCCCACGTGTCTGTGCCCGGCAGTCCCCCAGGGAGACCCAGGCTCCTGGAGCCAGGAAAGAAAGGGCCACCCCTCCTGGGCTCTGGGGCTCAGACACCACAGCTGCCCACGGAAGGAGCACCAAGCCCTGAGCCTCACAAAGAAATTGCAACTGCTGGCATCTGGGAGCTGGCCTGAGCTGGAGATCTGCTAAGGGTCAAAGTGAGAAAAGAGTGCCCTAGATCTCTTTGACCTTAAGTGGTGTGCAGTCCCTGAGGGAGGCTTGGCTGGGCCTTTGGGTAACCCCCATCCAGATCTCCGTTGGTTAAGAATGCAGACTTGGAGTCGGCCTGCCCAAGTTCAAATCCCAGGTCCATCAGTCATTAGCTGTGTGACCTTGGGTACCAGGTTTCCTTATCTGTAAAGCCAGGTTTCATATACACATACAATAAGGATAAACGGAAGTGATGGTCCCTTCTTCCTGGCACTGCTGTGCAGATCAGTGAGATCGCACATGCACAGTACCTGGCAGCCAGGGGCGCTTAATATAAAGACAGGTTCCATTTCTCTTCTGCTGAGGATGGTACCCAGCAGTAGGGAGGCAGCCAAACAGGCCATTCTGCCATCTTCTGAACGATGTCCACCCGATCAACTGCTTCTCACTCTTTTTAACTTTTTAATTGTCCTCTCTCACTTGCTAACTTTTCCTGATGTAAATGCTATTTAGCCAGCGGCTTGAATATTCTTTTGCTTTGATTCACAAAAGCAAGAAAGAGTCCTCTCTCCCTGGGCCCAGGTCCCAGGATGCTAAAATTAACAAGCAGTATACTTTAAGCTAATGACTTGCTGGCTGCCGCGAATAGACATAACTCTCAGATAAAGGCCATTAGAGAAAATTGAATAGCTCCAATGTGGTGAAAATTTGGATACATCCTGTTTCATAAATCATGCTCAGAGGTCACGTGGGGCAAGCAATTTCCCTGTCTGAGTCACGATGAGGACCCAGGCTGAAGGGGGTCTGTATACCCTTGGGAAAGAGGACAGAGGAGAGAGAACTGTACAATCTTTTGTAGTTACACAAATATCATTTCTCATACTTCTAAAGCCATGATTAGATGACACTGCTATGTCAACAACCATGATCATCCAAACTTCTCAGATTTTCTTTCCCTCTCAGATCCCCCAAACTGGAGGTCATTTGACAAGTAGCATGATGAGGTTATGAAAATCTAAAAGTTCAGCATTGGGATTCCAATGCCAGTTTTGCTTCTTGTTAGGCCTCTCTTATCTTTGAAGTGAGAAGAGAATCTAACCTCAGGGTTGCTTTATTAGATAGATAGATAGATAGATAGATAGATAGATAGGGAGGTTTTAGCGCTGCCCCTGAAGCATATGGAAGTTCCCAGGGTGGCAGTCGAATTGGAGCTACAGCCTCAGCAACACCATATCTGAGCCACCTCTGTGACCTACAGTAGCTCATGGCAACACCAAATCCTTAACCCAACTGAGCAAGACCAGGGATCAAACCCATATCCTCATGGATACTAGTCAGGTTTGCTTCCGCTGCGCCACAACGGGAACTCCATGGGTTGTTTTAAGAATCACATAAGACTGGAGTTCCTGTCGTGGCTCAGTGGAAAAGAATCTGACTGGCATCCATGAGGACACAGGTTTGATCCCTGATCTCACTCAGTGGGTTAAGGATCTGATATTGCCCTGAGCTGAGGTGTAGCTTCAAGACACAACTCGGATCTGGTGTGGCTGTGGCTGTGGCACAGGCCGGCAGCTACAGCTCCGATTAGACCCCTAACCTGGGAACCTCCATATGTTGCAGGTGCAGCCCTAAAAAGATAAAAGACCAAAAAAAAAAAAAAAAAAGGAATCACATAAGATCACACATCTTGCATGATACTTATAAGAGCAAGTGAAATAATACTACAATAAACTACTTGACCCAGGGGGCTAGGTTAACGGTGTTACACAGGAAGTCTCATAGTACCTATCTCTATGCCCAGTGAAAGAGCCACTTCCTACCCAGATCTCAGGCTCATGAGCTGCTTCGTACTAAAGGGAATTAAAAAGCAGAATATATTACATATCTTGGGAAGAAGAAAAGTCTCCCGTGGAGGAGACTGGATAAGACCTCATACATACAGACCATGTTTTTAATACAATTCGTTAATATGTAACAAACAATGACACTAAGACATTTCCTATAACCAGTAACTTTGGCCGTGAAAAAACAATTAACGTCCCAGCTCACACCCTATGGGACACGAGTAGTGTGGGGCATTCAAAGGAAAGTCCGGACTGAAACAGAATGAATCAGCCACAATGGCAAAGGGTCCTCAGCAGCTCATTAAAGAAAAGAAACCGAAGACAGAGAACCAGAACCCATTCTAGAGCCACTGTATGTAAACAGAATAATGCAGACAGAGAGCACAACACAATCATTCTCAACAAGCCCTACTGTCATTGCCATAACATCCTCAGACAAAGAATCCTTTATGTGGGAGTGTGGTGTCAGGTACTTGGACCACATGTCCCAATTATGATCATTTGAATTAAATAACTGGGGCACGGAATGGGTTAAACATAAAAAACGGCCCATTTGCAGAATGCTATCTTAACCAATTCAATTATATTTAGGAAGCCATAGATCACAGTAGCACCTGAACAGTGCCTTACATGACTTCTAGCACATGGTAGGAGTTCCATAAATGTTAGTCAATCCCCAACAGAGTGTTTCATGGTTATTCAAAAACATCTTACTCTTCCATAATTCTACGCATTGTCATGCCACTCCAGTGCATCCAGACTGAAATCTGGAAGCAAAAAAAAAACCTCTCTTTTTCCATCTCCAGGGAATATCAATGCTTCAGGACTCAGCTTTAATCCTACTTCATCTGCAAGGCCTTCTCCATCCACGCTAACCTACGGTAATTTCTCTTCCCAACAAATTGTGAGTAAATCAAACTCTGAAGTCTTGAAAATCCTTAAATTACCTTTTAATAGAAGGTATGCTTTTTTTTTCCATCTTTTTCTTTTTGCCTTTTCTAGGGCCGCACTCGCGGCATACTGAGGTTCCCAGGCTACGGAATCAGAACTACAGCTGCCGGCCAGCAACGCTGGATCTGAGCCACATCTGCAACCTATGGCAATGCTGGATCCTTAACCCACTGAGTGAGGCCAGGGGTAGAACATGCAACTTCATGGCTCCTAGTCAGATTCATTAACCACTGAGCCACTACAGATATGCTTTCTCTCTCTTCCCCTTTCTGCCAAAGCAACTGGAAAGCATAAGTATGGCAAAACCAAAAGATGAAAGAAGAGGAGTCCTGAATCACAGTTTGGAGTACAGCCACCCAACCCACATCAGCCTGCATAGTTACCAAGAAATAAGCACAATGTGCTGAGCTACTAATATTTGGAGGGGGGTTGTTTGTTACACCAAATTATCCTAATTAACCTAATTCTGAGAATTAAAGTAAAGGCAAAATTTAAGGCACCCGTAAGTGTTCCAGGCACAGAAGTCTCTCAATAAATATGTTTCTTTTCCCTGCCTTCTTAATCTTAGAGACCATGGTGGAATGTTACGTTCGTCTCCTGACAATTAGCCTTCTGGACACTGACTCTAATTCATGGACAATACAGCCAGAGTCCAGAATTTGATGAGGTAAGGGTGGAATGGGATAAATACCTACAAATATTTAAAGTCCTATCAAGCCTGACACAAAGGTTCTATTTCTCAACCACTGTCTTTCTTGTTACTAGGTATCCATTCATAATAACAGCCAAAACACAGTATTGTCAGATGGTTCCAAGATGCATTTTTTTCATATTTTAACATGAAATTTGGATTTATATTTCAATCAGTGGCATCTTTGCATTGTGTCATAGTTTAATTGAAAGCATGTTTTCTTTTTTACGAAGTGACAGGGCATCTCACAATCTGTGGCATCTTAAATTTAATAAAATGTGGTGTTGGGCACACTTCTAGGTGCTTCGTATAAGCAAATTAATTTGTTTCTAAGATAAATCCAAAAGAGTTAGTACTACTATCACCCCCATTTTCAAGACATGGAAATGAAGATCCAGAAAGATTCAATAATTTGCTAAGATATATAGCTAGTAAATTGAGTGAGGATAATAACTGTATCGTCTCTTTAGGGAAATTTATACCATGCTACTATTTTTTTTTTTTTAGCATGTGATTTTTAGTTGATAATTTAGTCCTCTGCTTAAAGAGAAATTTCACAAGGGAATTTAAAGCATAGCAATATGATACACCATATATTCTAAAACACTTCTTTATTATAAGAATTTTAAATAATTGATAAGGACGTTTTAATGTTTTTAAGATGTATTACTTAGCTGGCAAAAAGGTAAGAAATCTGGGAGTTCCCATCATGGCTCAGTGGAAACCAGTCTGACTAGGATCCATGAGGATGTGGGTTCGATCCCTGGCTTCGATCAGTGGGTTAAGGACCTGCCTGGCATTGCCGTGAGCTATGGTGTAGATCACAGACGTGGCTCAGATCCCGCATTGCTATGGCTGTGGTGTAGGCCCACAGCTACAGCTCTGATTAGACCCCTAGCCTAGGAACCTCCATATGCCACGAGTGCAGCCCTAAAAAAAAAAAAAAAAAAAGAACTCTGGAGAAGTCAAAGGGAAAGCAAAAGTAGGAACCAAGAACAATAAGTAAGAGTTGAAAGGAGTTCTCGCCCTGAAAATATACTGAATGTTGTATTCCCTAAGCTTCTGTTCCATGTGTGTACAGGGTAGGGCAGACAAAGGTGTCTAGGGACTAGGGAAACAATAAAATAGTGGCTCAGAAGGCCATAAACTCAATGCAAGGTGAATGAAAAATAAATCTGCACAGAATGTGCAAGAAAAGTTGTCTGTCCTAACCTTGCTGTGGGGTTAAAGGGAAGTAAAATCTCTCATGAGAATTAATGACCACAATATGACCTTTATAAAGGTTTGCAGCCTGAATTCCCATTATCTATGAGGGTGGAAAAAACCTCAATTAGAGAATTTAGCTTCAAGAAATAAAAGGTAGTCTTGGAAACAGTTTCAAGGAACAGAGACTATAAAATTTGACCAAGCACATTTCAGGAAAAAACAAATAGAACTTCTATAAATTAAAAATATATGGAGTTCCTGTTGTGGCTCAGTGGTTAACGAATCCAACTAGGTTGCGGGTTCGATGCCTGGCCTTGCTCAGTGGGTTGAGGATCCGGCATTGCTGTGAACTGTGGTGTAGGTTGCAGACACGGCTTGGATCCTGCGTTGCTGTGGCTGTGGCAAAGGCCGGTAGCTATAGTTCCTGTTAGATCCCCTAGCCTGGGAACCTCCATATGCAGCAAATGCGGCCCTAGATAAAGCAAAAAGACAAAAAATAAAATAAAATAAATAAATATAACAAAGTGAAAAACTCATTGGACAGATTAATCACAGCTAAAGACTGGATTGGGGTAGTAAAAGATAGAACAAAATAATCTAAAATGCAGCCCAGAGAGAGAGAGAGAAAAAAAATATGAGAGGACTAAAGCTAAGGAGTAAAAGGTAAAACAGTTTCACAGATTTCTAAAGGAAAGAGGTGATATCAAAATACAAAAACAAACAAACAAAAAAGTGGCTGAAAAATTTCCCAGGATTTTTGAAAGACAAAAATATCTTTTAAATTCAGGAACCCCAACAAAGCCCAAGCAGGAAAAATGCAAAAGACATACACACCCTAGATAACTTATAAGACTAAAGAAAACAAAAGACAAGAAGATTTTAAAAGCACACAAAGGTAAAAGAAAAAGAGACAAAGACAAAGTGAGAAATTAGATTTATAGGTAATCACTTACTAACAATGATGAAAGTCAGCAGACAATGGAAAAATATCAGATTACAGAAAAAAATAATTATCCTAAAATTCTATACCTAGAGAAACTCTCTTTCAAGAATAAGATAGAAATAAATACATTTTCAAACAAATAAGACTCTCAAAAATCTCTAAAAGATTTATTTCAGGCAGAAAGATTATAATGTCAGATGAAAGGTTTGAGATGTAAGAAAGAAGGATGAGCGAACTTATTTTTACTATGTGAATAAATCCAAGCAAAACCTTGACTGTAAAAAACAATCACAGGATTTCCTGTTGTGGCTCAGAGGTAACGAACCCGACTAGTACCCATGAGGATTCAGGTTTGATCCCTGGCCTCGCTCAGTGGGTTAAGGATGCAGCTTTGCCATGAGCTGTGGTGTAGGTCACAGACATGGCTTGGATCCTGTATTGCTGTGGCTGTGGCACAGGCCAACAACTATAGCTCAGATTCAACCCCTAGCTTGGGAACTTCCATATGCTGCAGGTGCAGCTCGAAAAAGCAAAAAAAAAAAAAAAAAAAAAAAGAAGAAGAAGAAGAAGAAGAAGAAGAAGAAAGAAAGACTCACAATACCTCATTTGTAGGGTAAGGAAAAAATATAAATCTCAAATATTATATGTAAATTCAGACAGGGATGGCTACAGTAAGTTAAATTGTCCTAAGTTTCTTTTATTTGGGAAGAGGAAAGTAGAAATGTAAACTAACCTTTGTCTTATTAGGTTATTACTAATGTTATAATATTTAGAGTAAACAACTAAAAGATATACATAGAGGTAGAGACAGACGTTACCCATCAAATACATAGAGTGAAAAAAATAAACAATAAAAAAATCCAAAAAAAGAAGTGTTTCTTGGGAGGAGTATCAATGAATAATAGTAATCACAGTAAGGAGAGATAAACTAAACTAACTACTTGTAAGCAAAAAGTATAAAGCATGGATTACAGAGAGAGAGAAAGAGAGAAGAAGTGTGCTATGTGCTGGTTATAACAAATATCCCTAAAGCAAAAAGATCTAAAATAGCTTAAAGTTAAAGGCTACAAACTATATACCATGGAAATATTTTATCTAAAGAATTCTGGTGCTAATGTATTCATTCAACACAAAACAAACTTTAAGACACTAAGCATTATAGAGATGAGGCGATTCACTACATAAAAATAAAAAGTTCAGCTCATCAAGCAGATATTACGATGAGGAGGTAGCTAATAACAATCACACAGTCTTAAGATATACAAAGTAAAAATTGACAGGCGTTCCTATTGTGGCTTAGTGGTAATGAACCCAGCTAGTACCCATGAGGATGCAAGTTCAATCCCTGGCCTCACTCAATGGGTTGGGGATCTGGAATTGCCATGAACTGTGGTGTAGGTTGCAGACATGGCTTGGATCCCTTGTTGCTGTGGCTGTGGCGTAGGCCAGCAGCTGTAACTCCAGTTCGACCCCTAGCCTGAGAACTTCCATATGCCATGGGTGAGGCCCTAAAAGGAAAATTAAAAAAAAAAAAAAAGATAAAATTTCAAGGGGACATGAACAAGTTCAGAATCACTGATGGAGATTCCAACACAATTGTGTCATTGATTCACAGCTCAAGCCAAAAAATTATCAGTAAAGATAAAGAAAATTTGAATGGCACAATTAAGTTAGAGTTAATGTTTATAAAGAGAACACTGCATTCAACTTATCAGGAATACACATTCTTTTCAGGAATTCTTGAGTTTTGTTTTTTTTTTTTTTAGTGACTAGTGGCTAGATCTTAAAGAAAGCCTCAGCAAATTTCAAATGATTGGTATCCTACAGAATGCAATATCTACCCCAGTAAAAATACCAGTAGTCTTGGATTATTTTAAACATACACATCATAGGTCAAAGAACAAATTATAATAGAAATTAGAAAACAAACATGAATAGTTATGAAGACATACATATAAAAATCATATAGTATACTGGTAAGTAGAATTAAGAGCAAAAATTCCAGGCTTAAATTAGAAAATATGAAAATTAGAAGAATTTCTAACTTCTAAAAACATAAGAAAGTTTTTAAGGAAGAGAATAATTTCAAAGAAAGTAGCAAAAGAAAAATAGTTAGGATAGAAGCAAACGGTAAGCAAAACCCAACAAAAATACAAAACATAAACACAAATGAAATGATCAAAAGAGTTAAAGTTAGTTTTTCAAAACAAAATAGATGAACTACTGGCAATATCAGAAAAATATCAGAAAAAAGAAAGGAAACACAAATAATATTATCAATACAAGGGAGTCTATTACTACAGAGTCTATTACTACAGAAATAAAAATATGGATTATATTATACGGACAAGAATATTCTGCAATATCCTTGAAATTGTAAATAAGCTAGATAAATTGCTAGAAAAAATACAATTTACCAAAATTGAATCAAGAAGAACTAGATCTATAACTACTGAATAAATTAATCAATAGTTAAAACTCTTCTCATAAGGAAAATACCAGGCACAGAGAAGTTCACAGATGAGTTTTTATCAGTCAAAGGAAAGATAATTCTTCCTTCGTCAAGTTCTTCCAGAGAATAAAAGAAAACGTACTTCGATTAATTTTATAAGACAGACATAATTCTGATACTAAAACTAAAGAACTTAAGTGAGGAAACATATAGGCCAATCTCATGTAGGGACATAGACAAAAAGATACTAAATAAAATATTAGTAAACAGAATCCAGCCCCTACATAAAAAGAATAATAATAAATCATGACCAAGGTGAGTTTATCCTAAAAATACATGGTTGCTTTAGCATTAGAAAACAGGTTAATGAAACTCGGTACATCAATAGGTTATAGAAGAAAAAAACTTTTATGTTCATCTCAACAGACAAAGAAAAATAATTTTAAAAATTCAACAGCCATTCATAACAAAACATTTTAGAAAACTAAAACTATATGAGCTCTTCCTTAAACTGATTAAAAGGGATCTATCAAGAAAAAAAATGTACAAGAATAACATAATTATGACATGTTGAAAGCATTTCCTGTGAGATCAGAAACAAAATTAAAATGCCAGTTCCCAACAACTTCTATTCATTATTGTATTACAAATCTTAGCTAGTGTAGAAAGAAAGCAAATGTATAAGAATGAAAAGAAACAAAACTGTCGTTCTTCACAATTGACGTCATTATTCACAATTGACATGATTTTCCACAAGACTGCCACATCTGCCTGTGCACAGCAGCATACAGCCAAGGGGGGAATGGAGCATGGAGTCCGCCTCTGCTGCCCACCAGCCACACACAACCTACACAGACTGGGTCCACTGGACACAAACCTGTAGTCCGCTTTGCAAGCCAAGTCTCTGTGGATCTGTTCTTCCCAGATATAGTATCTTTCCCTAATTTCTATAAAAATTTACCATGAACTAACACGTTACCCTCAATTGCCAATATAGAAAGCCCAAAACTATCTACAAATAAGTTATTTTAATGCATAAAAGGGCTTAGAAAAGTGGCTAAAAATGAATATGCAAAAGTCAAGAATAGTCCTAGATGCCAACACAAAAATAAAGCGAAATTTAGAAGAGAGGGCATTAATAAGAGCAGCCAAAAATATTTAAGGGACATAAAAATGAATTTTAAAATGTGAAAGTCCCTTATCAAGAAAATTATAAAGTGTTGGAGTTCCTGTCGCGGCTCAGTGCTTAACGAATCTGACCATGAGGTTGCAGGTTCGATCCCTGGCCTTGCTCAGTGGGTTAAGGATCTGGCATTGCCGTGAGCTGTGGTGTAGGTTGCAGACGCGGCTTGGATCCCGCATTGCTGTGGCTGTGGCGAAGGCCGGCGGCTGCGGCTCCTGTTAGACCCCTAGCCTGGGAACCTCCACGTGCCATGGGTGCGGCCCTAGATAAGGCAAAAAAAAAAAAAAGAAAAAATTATAAAGTGTTTTTAAAAGGTATTAAATAAGGCCAAAGTAAATGAAGAGGTATTTCATGGACATAGAAAATGTCAATTCACCATAAATGTATCTACAGATTCCATGCAATTCCAATCAAATCCCCATGAGATTTTTTTTTTTTTAGGACTTGATGAGCTAATCCAAAATTATTTCTGAAAAAGAAAAAGAAATTGGGGGGACTTCCCACCAGATAACAAGACAGTTTCAAATAGTGAATATAATGTGATATTGACCCTGGAATAAACTTAGAGAATTGAAAAGCATGCCCCCAAATGGACCAAAGCAAGTGCAGACACTTGACTAATGACAGAGGAGGGGATAAAAGGAGAGACAGAGAAAGAGCGTGCGTGCGTACACACACACACACACACACACCCCAAACCATAAGCTGAAAGGCAGATGGGAGATGACTATCCCTGTTGTTCCTACTGGTGTACAAGAGGAGAGCTGCTTTTTGCCCACATTTATTGCCCCGAGCCTCCCTCTCACCCCAGAGCAAAGACTGAACTGGCCTGAGCTAGAGAGAAAGAGCTAAGAGGCTCGTTCTCAGAGCCCCCTTCTGCAGACATAAAAGGACAGCCAATCTCCAGGACAAGCGTATGAGAAAGCTTCTGAAAATGAGAAATGGAAGGTTAATTAAGAAGACCTCATATATGATCCTTTTAATGTGCTATGAAATTCAGTTTGAATGATCAAGTGGGATTTATCCTGAGATGTGAGGAGGGTTCAACATACACAAATCCATAAATATAATACACCACATTACCAGAATGAAGGATAAAAACTATGTGATCCTCTCAATAGATACAGAAAAAGCATTTGACAAAAATCTGATCACCGTGCACGAGAAAAGCTCTCAAAAAATTGCGTATAGAAGGTACATAGCTCAGCATAATAAAGGTCAGTTATGACAGTCTCACGGTTAACATCATATACAATGGTGAGAAACTGAAAGCTTTTTCTCTAAGGTCAACTATAAAACAAGGATGTCCACTGTCACTACACCTATTCAACATGGTACTAGAAGTCCTAGCCAGAACAACTAAGCAAGAAAAAGAAATAAAAGGCATTCAAATCAGAAAGAAGTGAAACTGTCTCTGTTTGCAGATAACATCCGTTACATATAGAACACCCTAAAAACTCCATACACACACACACAAAAAAAGTTAGAACTTTTTGAGTAAATGAATTCAAGTAAAGTTTGGGGATATAAAACCAACATGCAAATAACAGCTGCATTTTTATATACTAACTACAAGCTATTTGAAAAATAGAGAAAGAAAACAATCCCATTTACAGTAGTGCCAAAAAGAACATAACACCTAGGAATCAGTTTAACCAAGGAAGTGAAAGACCTATACACTAACTGTAAGACATGGATGAAGGAAACTGAAAACACACAAGCAAATGGAAGGAGAGCCCACATTCAAGGATGAGAAGAAGTAATGTTGCCAAAATGTCCATACTACCCAAAGCTATCTACAGACTCAAGGTAACCCCTATCAAAATTCTAATGGCAGTTTTCACAGAAATGAAAAAAATAATCCTAACATTCATATGACATCACAAAAGACCCCAAATAGACAAAGAGGTCTTGAGAAAGAAGAAAAAAGCTGCGGGGATCACACTTTCATTTACCACTGTATTACAAAACTCTAGTATCAAAACCATATGGGACTAGCATAAAAATGGACACAAAGACCAATGGAAAAGAATCGAGAGCCCAGAAATAAACCCCAGCATAAATGATCAACTAATACAAGGAAGCCAAGAATATTCAATGGGGAAACGAAATTCTCTTCAATAGATGGTGCTAGGAAAACTGGATATTCACATGCAAAAGTCTCTCATGAAATTGGATGCTTACCTTATAAAAATTAACTCGAAATGAATTAAAAACTTCAATGTCAATCCTTAAACTCTAAAACTCCTAGGAAAAAAGTTCCTTGACAATGGTCTTGGGAATGACTTTTTGGATATGACACCAAAAGCACAAGCAACAGAAGGAAAAATAAACAACTGGGATTATAGTAAACAAAAAAACTTCTGCACAGCAAAAGAAACAGTCAACAAAATGAAAGGCAACCCATGGAAAACTGGAGAAAATATTTGCAAACCTTATACCCAATAAGGAGTTAATATTTCAACTATATAAGGAGCTTAAACAACTCAAAAACAACAACAAAATCTAGTTGAAAAAAAAATGGGCAGAGGGCTTGAATAGACATTATTTTCAAAGACATACAAATGAGCAACAGGTACATGAAAGGTGTTCAACAGCAATCATCAAGAAATGCAAATCAAAACCACAATGAGAGTGGGATGGACTGGGAGCTTGGGGCCAATAGATGTAAACTATTGCATTTGGAGTGGATAAGCAACGGGCTCCTGCTGTATAGCACTGGACATTTTATCAAGTCACTTGTGATGGAATATGATAGACGACAACATGAGAAAAAGAATATATATATATATATATATATATATATATATATATATATATGTGTGCATGTGTCTGTGTGTGTGTGTGTGTGAGAGAGAGAGAGAGAGGAGAGAGAGAGAGAGATGGGATCACTTTGCTGTACAGTAGAAAACTGACAGAACTCTGTAAACCAACTACAATGGAAAAAATAAAAATCATTTTAAAAAAAACACAATGAGATATCACTTCATGCCTGTTAGACTGGTTCTTATCAAAGAAACAAGGATAACAAACGCTGGCAAGGATCTGGAAAGAAAGGCAACCCTGTGCACTGTTGGCAGGAATGTAAATTGGTGCAACCACTATGTAAAATAATATAGAGGTTTCTCAAAAAAAAAAAAAATTAAGGAGTTCCCGTTGTGGTGCAGTGGAAACAAATCTGACTAGGAACCATGAGGTTGCGGGTTCGATCCCTGGCCTTGCTCAGTGGGTTAAGGATCTGGCATTGCCACGAGCTGTGGTGTAGGTCGCAGACGCGGCTCAGATCTAGCGTGGCTGCGGCTGTGGTGTAGGCCGGTGGCTACAGCTCCAATTAGACCCCTCGCCTGGGAACCTCCATATGCCGCGGGTGCGGCCATAAAAGGACAAAACAAGACAAAAAAAAAGTAAAACTACCATATAGTCCAGCAACCCCACTCCTAGGTATATGTTTGAAGGAAATGAAATTGCTAACTTAAAAGACGTATCTGCACCTGCATATTCTTTGCAGCATTATTCACAATAGCTAAGACATGGAAATAACCTGTGTCCTTCAACGGATGAATGTACATTTTTATAATATATAAAATACCACAATGGGATATTATTCAGTCATTAAGAAAAAAGGAAATCCTGCCATTTGAGACAACATGAGTGGACCTTGAGAGCCTTATGCAAAGTGAAATAAGTCATATAGAGAAAGACAAATACCGTAGGACCTCATTAACAGGTAGAGTCTAAAAAAAACTGAACTGTAGATACAGTGAGTAGATTGACGGCTGCCAGGGGCTAGAGGTTGGGGGAAATGGGGAGATAAAGATCAAAGGGTACAAATTTTCAGCTGTAAGATGAATAAGTAATGGAGATTAAATGCAAGCACGGTGGCCACAGTTTACGAAACTGTATTACCTTTGAAAGTTGCTAAGAAAATAAATCTTGAAAATCCTCACCACGCAAATAAAAAGATACCTGTGTGAGTTGATGTATAACTACCCTTATTGTGGTAACCATTTCACAGTAAACATGTATATTAAATCATCACATTGTACACCTTAAACTTATACAAGGCTATATGTCTATTAGAGCTCAATGGAGCTGAGGGAGGAAAAAAAGGGGAAAACGGTCTTGGCCAGATACCTACCACCCTGCTAAAACAGTCTACGGAACACAAGAGCACAGGATTGTCAGCACAAAAGCTGTTGCAGAGAGCCTGCTTTCTGCCCGGACCAGCCTTTGCATAATGGGGCGCAGGGACCAGCACGGCCCCTCACTACTGTGCCTGGGTGGGGTGGGGCTGAGAACAACTTTGTGTGTTACAGGTATGTGGGGGCCGTCGCTGTCACTCTGATATGTGCGCCATCTAATGAACACTGCAAGCCCCATCCGGTGCAGTCCTTAGAACTCCCCTTCCCAAACTCAAAGGGCAGCACAAAAGAACACAGGCCAGCAGCCAAGAAACCTGCAGTCTCATCTCAGCTCTGCCAGCAATTAACTCTGAGAACTTGGTCAAGTTACTTAACCTCTCCGGGCTTCTTTTTCCATGTGCAAACTAGACATAATAGCGTATCTTCTGGCACAGCTGTCATAAAGGCTGAAATACACTTAGGAGATTGCACTGATTTGTATTCCTTCACAAGGTCATAGTAATAAGAGGGATTTTGTTAGTCAATAGTATTAGTCTATGGAAATAAGTGTCTCTCAAAGACTCTAAGGAATGAATCTATATAGGTGGCATTTCAGGCAAAGTAAGAGACCTAGGCAAGGATAGAGATCTGGAAGTTAGGGTGTTCCCAACGTGGCTCAGTGGTAATGAACCCGACTAGCATCCATAAGGATGGGGGTTCGATCCCTGGCCTTGCTCAGTGGGTTAAGGATCTGGCATTCCCATGAGTGGCAGTGTAGGTCACATATGTGGCTCGGATCCCGCATCGCTGTGGCTGTGGTGTAGGCCGGCAGCTATGGCTCTGATTAGACCCCTAGCCTGGGAACCTCCTTATGCCAGGAGTGCGGCCCTAGAAAAAGGCAAAAAAAAATCTGGAAGTTAGGATTTTAACCAAGATTCCTATTAGCCTTAGGTAAGCAAGAAATGGGGAAGGTTGTCAGCCGGGTCCTCTCTGCTAATCCTGTGGTTCAAGAAAAGGAAATGGATGTTCAGAGAGGGCAAATGACTCATCCAAGTCACAGAGCAAACTTGTGGCTGAACCTAGACTAGAATCTCAGTTCTTTCTTCCCTTCCTCTCAGGTTCTGTCCAAAACCTGCCCTAGTCTATAATGCTACCTTCAAAAGCACGGTAACCCCACGCCTGAAGGAAGCTCCCCGGCCTTCTCCAGGACAGCTGCTGCGGGGCGCCACACTCCGGGCTCTTGTTTTCCTGTGTCTACAGGTTCGGTTTGCTGATGCGTATAACTCACTCCCCCCACCATCGCCATAGTACAAGACAAACAGAAGGTGTTGCCCAAGAGCTTAACAGCCAATCGCCCACCCAGCACTGATGCAGTCACTGGGGGCCAAGCTGGCAGGAGCTACAGCTCAGATCGCCCTGACTCTTCAAGACGCTGTCTCCAGCTCAGCCCTCCCCACTAGAATCCCGAATGTGAGGATGGAGGCACTTCAAAGGACAATTCCAACATAAATCCTGCTGTACAGGCACAGAGCTTTGCATGTTATAGGGAAAGAACAGGACTTGTCCTTAAAACTGTGGCTTTCAGCTCCTTGGGACAGCAGGGGAGCAGATAAGTGGGTTGGTAAAAATCCACTCCAGTCCCTCTGGGGGCACAGCCTCAGGTCGAACCAAGCACTGGACTTGCACCCCAAACATGCATCTCAGGTGCCCACCCAGCGGCCGCAAAACCCCCTGTCAGCTGCTCTCTCAAGCTGGGCAGGGGGGTGTCTCTCTTGCGGTGGCCGCAGGCACAGGACACCCAGCCCCTCACCGTACTTGTCACCTCTCCCTCTCAGCAGGCACCCTTGTGACAGCAGCCCCCCTGGCCCCCTCACTTCCATGGCCGTCTTGCCAAAGGCTATGAGGATAACTGAGGTAGGAACGGTCACGGGCTCTCAGACCATCTGAGTGCATGAGGGATCCAGAGCCGGGCCCCTCCGCGTTCACAGGCAGCGCTTTCTGTTCCCGCGTCTGGCCCAACACTGAGACCCGTCGAACAGCAGCTTTGCTCAAGAGGGCATCTGTTCTGTATCAGGCTGCAGCTACATGGCAAAGAAGTGGATGCATAAAACAATTTCCTTCTTCTCAGAATGTCCTCTTCCATTGAAAGACACATATACATGTATAATTAAATAAGACAGTAATTCTTCCAAGATGAGTTCAAATAAGATGCTTGACCTTTCTCTGCCACATGTGCTCTAAATGGCCTTGGACAATTTATGACCCCTTTTCTGGGCTTCCACTTTCCCATCTGCAAGAGGAGAGGGCTGGATTAGATAAGCTTTCCTCTGAATCTAATGTCCCTCCAATCCAAGGAGCCCACCGCAGAAGCTTCTGAGTCATTCCAGAGTTCCCGTTCCCATCGGGCCAAGAACCCAGCACACTCTCCGTGAGGATGTGGGTTCAATCCCTGGCTTTGCTCCAAGTCACAGTGAGTTAAGCACCCGGTGTTGTCACAGGCTGCAACACAGGTCACAGATGCATCTCGGATCCTGCGTTGCTGTGGCTGCGGTGTTGACTGGCAGGTGCAGCTCCAGTTCAGCCCCTAGCCCAGGAACTTCCATAGGCCGCAGGTGTGGCCCTGAAAAGAAAAAAATAAAAATAAGTAAATAAAAGAGTCATGAGTGGCTGGAGATCAGACCCAAAGTCTCTCTCCAGCTTGTTTTGCCCAGAACCCGGGTTGTTTCGTGTTCTTCGCTCAAAGGAAGCTTCAAGTTACAGGAGACATCTGGGGTTTGTCCCAGTGACAGCCACTCACATCACCCGCTGCTTCTGTTAGCCATTACAGCCCCCATATCGCTGCATCCCCACCTGCTGTGCATCTGGGGACCACCCCAACTTTCCCTCCCAACCTCGGAGTCCTTGTTAACCATAAAGGCCAAGAAAGCTTACATAGGGCAATTGTCTTCTCACCCGCCTCCCAGCCCCTAGGCTATACTGATGTTAGTTTCAGCCTCTTAAAACACAGCTGCTGTTAGAGCATCTCCCTGAAAATCTGCCTCCCTAGTGACTCTCAGCTCAGCTCTGAACTCCTTAGCCTGGCACCCATAACTCTCCAGACCCCGTCTCCAGCCCACCCTGACTCTTTTGGCCTTAGCAACCTGTCCTCCCCCCGTCCCTTATGTTCACACTTCAAGGCAAGTTCCCTGCTTTTCTGCACGTCAAGATTCAACTTAAATGCAGCCTCCTCCTGGAACCTACCTTGACCACCCCCAGACCACAGAGCATCTAGAATACTAAAGTGCTAACTGTTCCCACCCCTACTGTAATATTCACATAGCCTGCCCTTTTACAGCCTCTTGGCCCCTGTTTTTGTTGTTGTTGTTTTGGCTTTTTAGGGCCACACCCACTGCATATGGAGGTTCCCAGGCTAGGGGTCGAATCAGAGCTGTAGCCGCCGGCCTACATCACAGCCGCAGCAACACAGGGATCCGAACCACATCTGCAACCTACACTACAGCACAGCAGCGCTGGATCCTTAACCCACTGATCGAGGCCAGGGATCGAACCCGCGTCCTCATGGATATTAGTCAAATTCGTTTCCACTGAGCCATGCCCGACAGTAACTCCCTGGTCCCTGTTTAAACATCTGCCTATCAGAGAGAACCTCTTGACCTGGTATAAAAGTGCAAGCCCCTCCCACCCTTGGAACGCCACCTCATTTCTCCACAGCACCCAGCACCACTCTGCATATATCAACCTCTTTAGTATCTTCCCACATCGGAAAGCAAATTTCACAAGGATATGTGTTTCGCTCCCTGCTGCATCTCCAACGGCCTAGAACAATGCCTGGCGCAGAGCGGGTGCTAAGTAGATTGTTGCTGAATCAATGAGTGAGGGCAGGAATGAGTGAATGAGTCTGCAACTTAGATCCTGGGCAACTTCAGGCATTTTTCCAAGATGCTCTTATCTGACGTGGCCGCCATTGTCCCGGGTCTGCTCAGCCCCAGCCCTGCTCGATGTCACGGCAGATGGACAGCACACACTCTGGGGGGCTCTCTGTAAATGACAAACCCCAGAGACCTGAAAGAGCGGCTTCTGGAGGGGCAGGGCCAGGATTAATCTACTGCCTGCTTTCTAAATGCGGCATTTTAAATCCCACCCTCTTCACCCCCCCCTCCACCCACACCTCTCTGCAAATTCCACCGGGTTAAAAGGGTAATCCTGGCAGAAAATTAAGAAGAAAACAAAAGCACCCTCTTCTCCATGATGGGTCTCATAGAGAGCTGTGTTCCTCTTTCCCCTTCGAGCCTGAGCCCCGAGTAATTCTGCAGAGCCCCACTACCATCTTCTATCTCTCTGATCAAGGAGCCTCATTCCTTAGCGCTCATCACCACGGAAAGAGGGGACAGGACGCTAGAAAAGCAGGAGGTGAAATCAGGAGCAATCGACGTGACAGCACTGCTGTCTCTTCCTGTTAACACCCTACAAGCACATGTGGCCCTCGGCCAGCACGGTGACACCTCCCCAACCTGATGTCACCTCACCTGGGCTCCTGGGGACCACGTAAGAGGAATGAAGGATAGGCGGGTGAGGGTGGCTCATCGGCCTGGAGTCCTGCTACAGACCCAGTGTAACCTCTTGTTTGCGGATGGATAGGTGGGTGCTGGGTGCACGGGTGGGTAAGTGACTGAGTGAAGGCAAAATAGATATTGAGTAAGTGAGTGAGGAATGCAGGAGTGAGTGGGCTGGAGTGACGTTCTGAATGGGCTCTCCTCCTAGTGCTTTTGGCATCTTTGCAAAGACAGCCCACTGAGCTTAGTAAGACTCCCTCTCTGAATTCTCTTGCAGGCCTGTGTCTTAGCACAGGCTCGGGGCGGGGCGGAGGGAGAGCACGGCAACTCCCGATTGACGCAAATCATGCAAGCCACTCAAGATCCAAGGAGCCTTTGTAAATGGCTATAAAGATCCTTTGTACAAGCAGCCGAGAAACCAAGTCAGGACCATCTGGAGGCCCCTCAGGGCTCCTGTATCTTCTACCAACCAGAGAGGGATTACAGCTCAGGAATGCCATGTGACTTAGCCATCGTCTCCAGGGAGCTCCTTAGAATCATCCAGAAGTTAGATGTCACTTATCACCCCCAGAGCTCCCGAATGAATATCTAATTTGCCCAGGAGAGAGGAAGATGCTGGGGTGGGGGTACGCAGGCCTGTGACTGACAAGGCACCTCCAGTGTAACACGTCCTAAACAGAATTATTATCTTCCTCCCCAAATCTGCTTCTCCCTTACAATTGTTTATTCTGCTGAGTGGCACCATCATCTCTCTGGGTGCTCAGCTGATAAATCTTCATTCATTCATTCATCCAACAAATACACGTGGCATGTGTCAGTAACATGCTAACTGCTAGGATAAAGTAACGAGCAAAACACACCATCGAACAGGAAAAGTAAGCATTAATTATCATGAAATAATTACAAAGGTAAACTCACAACCGTGACAAAACTTTGAAGGGTTACGTGGTGTGGCAAAGCCTCGTAAAATGGGAGTTGACCTAACCATGGAGGCCAGGCAAGCGACAGCTGAGCTAAGAACTGAGACGTAAGTAGGAATTCGGGAGGTGAAGACATGCAGGGTAGAGCATTCTGGGCAGAGGAACTGCAAATGCAAAGGCCTGACAAGCCCAGGGGACTGAGACAGGCCAGCAGAGGGGGCGACGGGAAAGCTGGGCAGGCAGCAGGGGTTGGACAACTAGGACGTCACAGGGCTTGTTAAAGAGGTTGGACTTCAGCTTAAGATCACTAGAAAGCAACTCAAGTATTTTTAAGGAGGGAAATGCCATGAGTTGTCATTTGAAATGCATTCTGGTGGCTGTGTGAAAACAAATTGGGGTAGCCAGCAGGGGTCTGGGTGGACCAGTTAGAAAGCTCTCGCAGTACCCGGGAAAGATGAAAACGGTGCCTTCAACTAGCGATACTGGTGGAAACAAAGAGAAACGATAGATCGGAGAGATAAAGAGGACATCAGCCAGCCTTGGCGGCGGCTTGGGTACGGGCTGCTGAGGACAGCTGCCGGCTCTCTCTGACTTGTCATCCGTGCAGCTGAAGGAGCCATTCAATGAGATCTGAAATACCTGAAGAGGATGACACATGAATGGGACAGTGCCGAGCAAGAGAGCAGAAATTCCACTTTGGACACGCCAAGTTTGAGGGGGCTCGGAGATGTCAGTCTACCTCCTTCATCTCCCTCCCCTTCGCCTGTGACCTGATGCCACCTCCTCTCCATCCTGTCTTAGTTCAGAGCCTTGCAATTATTTCCTGGAAATTAATCTCCAGGCTCTCTGTCCTTCCAATCCACCCTGCCCACCCTGTAGGTCTTTCTAAATATCATCTCCTCAAAGAGGTCCTTCCTGACCACCCATCTAAAGTACCTCTCTCTTCCTATGCTCTCAGTCACTTGTGTTTTTTTTTTTCTTTCTAAAAACCTATAATCATTTATTGTATTTTTTATCATAGAAATAAATATGGACATATAAGCCTATGCCCCGGCTCTGTTTCCTAAGAGGGCATAAAAGCAATGACACACCAGCAATAAGGGGCACGTGTGGCCCCAGGTCTTCATTTCTAAATACCGTTCTCCATTAAAGAGATCCGGGGCTCCCTGGAGAAATGACTAATTCCAGGGAGCAAGGAGAGAACAGAATAAGCCTGGAACCTCTTGCTAGAGCAATAGTATGCCAATGCTCAGGGATTCATAGGGAAAAGTAAAAAAAAGAAAAAAAAAAGCAGGAGCCAGTTTGTAGAGCTTCTCACTGAACAAATCTGGGCCAATTTGACCATCAAAATAAAATATGCAAGAGTTCCCTTTGTGGTTCAGTAGTAATGAACCTGACTAGTATCCATAAGGATGTAGGTTCAATCTCTGGCCTCGCTCGGTGGGTTAAGGATCCGGTGTTGCAGGGAGCTGTGGTGTCGGTCGCAGACACGGCTTGGATCTGGCGTTGCTATGGCTGTGGTGTAGGCCAGTAGCCGAAGATCCGATTCAACCCCTGGCCTGGGAATTTCCATATGCAGCAGGTGTGATCCTAAGAAAAAAAAAAAAAATTGTTTATAACCTATTGAATAAATGAATTAAGAATCCATGAGTCCATAGGAAGGAAGGAGGGATGGAGGGAAGGAAAGAGAGAAAGAGAAAGATAGAAAGAGGGCCAGAAGAGAAAATCCTTCCTCCAGTAGAATGCCAACAAATACTGAAGAAATGATGGAATCAAAAGTATCGATGTTGATAAAAATCAGTGCATAAACATTTGATGAGGAATAGGATATTTGCATAACCTCGGACTATCTCTCCACAAATTATTTATTAATTACAAAGGGAGTGGAGAGACTGGTGAACATCACCTCAGGCAAGTGATGAAAGCGTCCGTCACCAGCACTGGGACAGTCCACGTATCCTGAGCTCACACGCTAACCTCCTTCAGCGATACTCCTTCCCCACAGGCATAGCTTGAACCCAATCATGCGGAACCATCAGATAAACCCCAAAGCGCAGGGAACCATATCCAATCTCTTGGGATAGACCACATAGATGGAAGATAACATAAGAAAAGGCATGTATATATCCATATGGCTGAGTCACTTTGCTGTACGGCAGAAATCGGCACAGCATTGTAAATCAACTATACTTTAATAAAAGATAAATATTAAGAGATTAAAAATTAAAAAAAAACAACAGAAAAAAAAACTGAGGGATATTCAACATAATGACTTGCCTGTACCATTCAAAACCACGAAGGTCAAGAAAGATAAAGCAGAGAAATTGCTCTGGATTAAAGGAGACTAAAAAGAAATGAGACCTAAATGCAATCTGTGGACTGGACCCTGAATGGAGCAAAGGAGATGAGAGAACTATAGAGACATTATTGGGACAGAATTGTATTGTGATAAGAGAAGATCCTTTTTTTTTTGTCTTTTTGTCTTTTTAGGGCCACACCCTCGGCACTTGGAAGTTCCCAGGCTAGGGGTCCAGTTGGAGCTACAGCTGCCACCCTGCACCACAGCCGCAGCAACGTGGGATCCTTAACCCACTGAGTGAGGCCAGGGATCAAACCTACATCCTCATGGATACTAGTCAGGTTCGTTAACCACTAAGCCATGCAGGAACTCCCGAGAATATCCTTTTTTTAAGGAAATACGCACATATTTATAGGCAAAGAGGCATCATGTCTCTAATTTACTCTTAAACTGATCAAAAATATGAATACTTTATATGTATTCATACATAATAAAATTATATTTTCTAATATATGAAAAATAAAGTATAACTGATATAGATAAAATATACATAAGCAATCAAAATAATATATTTATATATATATATTATTGAGAGAGAAGGAATGAAAACAATGAAGCAAATGGAGCATTTTGTCCCCGATGAAAGGATACAGATGAAGGATTTTCCTTTCCAGTCTTGCAAATTTTCACTAATTTGATGTGCTATCAAAATGAAAAGTGACATAAAATTGTTTGTTTTTAATGTCTGCTGAACAAACGAGTGAGCCCACATCCAACCAGGAGCCCCCGCCCACCCCCTACTTAAAAATACCTCAGGGGCCACCCATAACTGCCACAGTAAGAATCCAAACGCCCCAGCACAGCCATCAACAGCCGGTTGCGATGTCTCCATCTCTTTCTCAACACTATTGATGATGCTGATGATACTGGTACCCTCACTGCTTAAAGTCCCCCAAGCTTCCCGCAAGAGGCAGTGCTTCTTTGCCTTAGCATGTGCTAATCTCTTGGCCTAGAAAGCCCTTCTCTTATCCTCCTGGAAACTATCTTTCAAAGATCCAGACCGGGCCTTTTCACCTCTGGGAAGGCCTCCCTGATCACCCTGGTTGGGGGGTTGACACTGCCTCTTCTGGTTCACTGGCACCTCCAGGACGTGCCGTGGTCATGACAGGGATGGAGGGGACACAGGTGGTTGCAGAAGTCCCAAGAAGGGATCATAGATAGACATAGACATCTAGGGGATGTTGGAAGATCACCGTAAGTTAATAATTGCTCAAGAAAGCCATCAGAACGAGGCAGGCTTGCTCAACAAGTGGAGGTGCGAGACGTTGGGTGGAGGATGGGACGAGGCCATCACGCAGATTCAGACCAAGGGCAGGAGTTCGAGGACCGCCCTTCTGCTGATTTGAATACACACCTTTCCGGACACCAAGGAGGAGCTGCGATTCCCAGAAAGAGGAAGAGGCGGGCTTTTCCCACCCCCACTCCCCTTGGATGATAAAACTGTGGCCCACTGGATCTGGGAGGCAGAGCCTCCTTGCCTGCCTGCTTGCATCTCTCACAAGCATCTTATGCTAATCAATCTATTTCTTGCCTATCATTTTGTCTCTCAAGGAATTCCTCCTGCACAGAGGCAAAAGAACTTGAACCTGAGTGAGTCCAGACACCAGGTGAATAATTCTAATTTAAAACAGTGGATTCAAGTCTCAATCTGGATTTTGGCTGGGTCTGAGTCCCAGCACGTGGGCCCAAGCCCCAGCCTGTGTTCCGGCTAGGTTCAGGCCGTTAGTGCTGTCGCTTTCAACCGTGTCCCACAGACAGGGCTGTCACTGCGTGTTCACCAGCCTCTCTTGCCACTGCTGCTTGAGGACACCGGTATGCCCAGGGCTCTGCACGGATCCTGGCACATCACAGTTACTATTGCAGCATAAAGATATGAATACTGGTGACTAAACTCTCTGCATCCTCCAAGAGAACTCGCTGACTTGAGTCCCTTTCACAACCTTCAAAAAATACAGAAGAAAGGAAAATGAGTTCTCTAATTTTATGCATGAGGAAAGCGAGGCCCAGAATAGGTAAGATAACACCACGCGCCCAGAGGCTGAGCTAGATAGAGCTGGAATCCAGATGGCTTGCCATCAGCCATGTTCTTTCCCAGAGGGAAGTGGGACAAAAAGGAAAAATAGGCCACTTATACTGACTGCAATTTATGGTTCATCTGTTCTTGTTTTTTTTGTTTATTTTTGGGTTTTTTTTTTTTTTTTGGTCTTTTTAGGGCCGCACCAGAGACATGTGGAAGTTCCCAGGCCAGGGGTCGAATCGGAGCTGTAGCCGCCGCCCTATGCCACAGCAACAGCCACAGCAACGCCAGATCCAAGCCCCGTTGGCAACCTATACCACAGCTCACGGCAACACCGAATCCTTAACCCACTGAGCGAGGCCAGGGATTGAACCTGCGTCCTCGTGAATGCTAGTCAGATTCGTTTCCACTGAGCCACGACAGGACCTCCAGTTCATCTGTTCTATGTCAGACACCACGCTGCAATGAACTTTCTAGTTCTAGCATCACCACTGCATTACAAGGAACCCCTTTAGACAGAAACAGGCTCCGGGTCAGATCTGTCCGAGGGCGATGCCCAGGCTCTTTCCTCTGCACAGCGCCAGCACGTGCGGCCCACCCCTGACCCTCCGTCAGGGGCAATGAGACGGCCTGAGTCAACGGTCCTGTCCCTCGACCACGTCTTTTAAACCAGCACCACACACAGACCCACAAGGCAGCCCATAGCCCCAGACCACAGGCTGCATTTCGCATGGTTTCCAAACCCAGGATATTTGGTTTGTAAGACAAAACCTCCATTTCTCCAGCAGGAAGCGAACGCCATACACAATTACCCGGCCAAACTGCTGACGCCTACAGACGCTGCTGCCCCAAGCCGAACGAGGTCTGTTCTGCCCGGAGATGTCCTTAGAGGATCCAAGACTCCCCCAGAGCTTGGCACCGAGGGGACCGTGCAGCTGGAAGAGGGGAGACTGCGCTGGCTGGATCACAGGGTCTGGGTGGAGGCTCGGTTCCCAGGACAGACACTGCTCCGGGGAAGAAGAGAAGCCACAGAAACCCACCCCAAAGGACTAGCTGGCAGGGAGGTGGCAGGGTTGGCAGGGGGACCCCTGCCTGGCCCAGGAGGCCTTCCCCACCTCGCCCCTGCTTCCCGCGGAGCGGCAGTCCCCATTTCCCCAAAGGCCAAGGATGCTGATGACATTCAGGCGCTAGAGCAGAGGTGGCGGGCCCTCAGCTCTTCCTCAGTTGGCCCAGAGGCCTGGACTTTCCTGCTTTCAGGGCTTCTGGACTGGGGAGCGGTCGGTGGGCCACAGACCACAGAGTTTTCACCACAGACTCTGGCGTCAGACAGACCTGAGATGGACTCATTGCTGGCTCCGCCTTGGGCTAATCATTTAAACTTGTGCTTCGGTTTCCCTACCTTTAAAATAGCAGCGCCAGGTTTCCCAGTGTTCGTTGTTCCAGAGGTCACCTGAAACAAAAGATGCAAAGAGCCCAACAAGGGGCTTGGCCCTTAGCAGATACTAAAAAAACGTGAGCAGCTGTGCGTGAGCCTTACCCCCACAGACGTTCTGACCCTCTCACCCAGTGTTCGCCGGGTTTTAAACCTGTTTTCACCTGGTTGAGCTTAAAGTCCAGGGAACAATCAGAATCCTCAGCGGAGATGCCCTCAAGTCTGAGTCTTACCTTTTCGAAATGGCATCTGTCTCAGAAGGCGCAAGTCCCTCTCCGGCACCAAGCCGCCAGCACACTGCCTAGTGCGGGTATTTCCTGAGACCTCAGGCCAATGACTCCTCCTCCCCTCGGTAACCACAGGTTTCTGAGAGGATTAATCTTGAACATGGGCAACAGCTGCCAGCCTCAGGTGACTTACTGCATACTGAGAAGCAAGATCCCGACCCCTCCCCCCCTCAAGCATTAATACCCTTGGGCAAGCTCAAATAATCAGTCTTGGAGTAAATTAGAAGTTCTAGCCAACTTTGCAATGTGGCTAGAACCCTGCCCTGCATTCCAATGACCCTGGTGACGCAGATCTCTTGCAGATAAGAGCGGACAGATGACTTTCTGACCACTTGGCAAACTTGAGAGCCTCTCGTGGTGGTGGGGGGCGGTGGGGACGGAGCACTAACCAGTGGCCTCACAGATCCGGGGAAGGGGGCCGAAAGCCCCCCTTGTTTGTCCCTCCACACTCCAAAACCCACGCTCCTCATCCTGAGCTGGGCTCCAGAAGGACCATTCCTGATGGGAGACCGTGGGGTTCATGCTGGCGGGGGGGGGGGGGGCTCAGGTCCAAGAGACAAAGACTTCCAGGCAGAGCCCTGGGCCCAGGCAGGGTCACATGAGGAAGGGGTGACCAGGGAGCCAGGGCTGACATAGGGCAGGGGTCAGTCTCCTTCGGGCACCCAGACACTCACGCTTTTGAGGCAAAGAGGAGCTGGCAGCTGAAACAGTCAGAGCGGGGGGGCATTGATCAATAGCCCAATTCATTCTCAACAATCCCCATTGTCTGAACCGGCACAGAGATGGGCATTATCTCCCAGAGCCACTAGGAAGAAAAGCCCCAAGACATGGTCACGAATCAGAGCCTAAAGATGTGAGAAGCCAAAATTGAGACATATGGTTTGAAAACTAGATGAAATATTTGAAATTGGAGATGTCCCCAAAATATCCATGCCGCGTGGTTCTCATTCTCAGAGACCAGCAGAATGTTTAATGGTTGATTGCTCATTTACTTAATCTGATTTCTTTCTACAAAGAAGTAGGAGTTTACAGTTCAAGACATGTAGAAAGTCGTGAAAGCAGAAATTAAAAGTCAAAGTCATGATTCTAATGAACAGTTTCTAGGATAAATATGATGAATTAAGAGCTTCCTAGCAGCCAGAGTAAGAAAGGAAACACATAGGTTATGTCATGAGCTCAGGAGTCACACAGAACTGAAGAAACCCCTTGAGCACTCTAAGCATCAAATTCGCTGTCAGAAGAAAATAAAATGGGACTATTAATCTAACAAGGTTGTTGTGAAAAGTAAATAAAATAGATCATATATTACAGATTCAATAAATAGTGACTGCTATTATTACCATTTGGGGGTTGCCTGATTTCTCTTCTTTACACTGGAACTGTGTTAACTTAGTGGGGTTGCCTTGATGAGTCCTCATTGTTGTTCTCAAATTCTCATTGGTAGGTGTATGTATCTGATGAATTAAAATATGGGGAAACAGGGAGTTCCCATTGTGGCTCAGTGGGTTAAGAACCCAACATAGTGTCCATAAGGATGCAGGTTCAATCCCTGGCCTCATTCAGTGGGTTAAGGATCCAGCATTGCTGCAAGCTGCAGTGTAGGCTGCAGATGCAGCTTGGATTAGGTATAGCTGCAGCTAAGGTGTAGGCCAGCAGTCACAGCTCCAATTCAACCCCTAGCCCGGGAACTTTCATATGCCGCAGGTGTGGCTGTAGAAAGAAATTTTTTTTAAAATGGGGAAACAGCCTGGGACTAAGTCACAGTGGTTACCAGTTTTCTGGAGCCTTTTCCTAATAAGGTCACTGGGGGTCTCCACGCTCCAGCCTCCCTAGAAGGCTAGGGAAGGCACACAGATTTTCTCCCCCATCACGCTCACCCGATAAAAGGCTGCCCCGCTGACAACAGCCTGCCCTTATTAAACCATCCCCAAAGGTCAGGCAGAGGGCCAGGCCAGGGAAAGGTAGGTTCCAGCACCCCCTCAGGAAGTGGCTGAAGCCCATCTGCTCCCCTGCACATTAGGGGAGTTTGTAGGGTGAGAACTCAGGCACTTCTTGGACCAAACCATAAACACCGAGGAAGAGCATGTCAGTATCATCTTTCTAACTTCCCAACTGATGGAGCATATTTAGTAAGGGCACCTCACTGAGGCCACAGGACAACGGCCCGCATGGGAGTGGTCCCGAAGCATAATACCAACAGCAGCAAGCAGCCGCAGCCGGCTCATGTGATGGGACACCTACTCTTCCAAGCACTAAAAGTTCAGTGTGTCCCCAACAGTCCCCAGAGGAAGGAGGTCAGGGAGAACAAGATTCCATCAAGAAAAAGGATAACATCCTGGGAAGGAACAACAGCAAAGGCGTTCCCTTCCAGTCTTGCCTGCAGGTGGGAGACTCAAAGCAGGGTTGACTAAAACCAAGAAAGAGGAGGAATCGGCCCAGCTCAACTCACAGCTCCTCCCTGTCAAAGGACGCCTGGGCCCAGCCCACACAAGGCTCACTTCTTTTCGGCTGCAGGGGGTATCTGGAGAATAAACTAGAGCCTGGGGCAAATTACAGGTGCCGAGCTCTGTCTCAGAGCCCAGGCTGGCCCTGCTTGCCTTGCCAGCAGTCCCTTTCACTTCTAAGAGGGTAAGGCTACTCCAAAAGCAGCCTTAGTTCCAGATCAGATGGGACGCTCGGAAGACAATGTATCAACATCTGCCCAGACGTCCCAGCCAAAGCCCCTGACTTAAGATATCTCTTAAGCCACTTTCTTAGACTTGTCCAAAGTGCCTTGTGTAGGCTAAAGGGGACCTAAAAGCGGGCCTAAGAGGCTCCAAGTCAGGCCGGGGTGCATGTGTGTGTATATGCATGTTTGACACACGGAGGTGCCCGCTGCATATGCGTCACTGTCCTCAGGTGCGCGTGCTGAAAGCGCGTGAGTGTTGGCAGGGCTGTCCTGGGACACAGAGTGAGTGGGACTGGCCTGGGAGGCTGGAAAGTGTGCACACATGAGCAGCTGTGAGCATGTGAGCGTGGGCGCCCTGGGAGTGTCTGTGGACGGGCATGGCTTTGTACGGTGTTCACTCCCTTGTCCTCCTGCTCTCTCCCGGCATGACAAAGGGGCTGTCGCTCTGCTGTCTCCCCGACCCTGGCCGGCCAGCAGGGCTTGCTCAGAACCCCACTCACTCCAGGGTTGAGTCTGAGCTCCTGCCCTGCTCAGAGTCCTGAGAAACCAAAACCGCATGACCCACAGAGAAGACACCCCAGCTGGGGACAAGTCAGGTCACCCTCAGAAAGTTTGAGTTCGAGTAACAGTCCTTACCCGCCGGCTTCTTCCTGCATCAGCTCAGTCACAGGCATCCAGCCATCAACACTCATTTGCTCAGCTCCCCCCCCCCCGCCCGGGGAGCCTGCCTACCACACACCTGAGTCTACACTTACAAGAATACAGACACAGTCCACACAGACAGCATGCGCCACCCGGACACACGTGCCACCTGTGGGCGCACTCCAGGCCCCTGTACACTAAGTCCACCACACACACACACACACACACACTGACACACTCTGACCCACATTCACCTCCTGGGACACGGGCTAGAAACTTCCATATGCTCAGGTACCGGCCCAGACACGGTCCCTCCCACTGGAGCTCGACCCCACTCACAAGCACTGACACACTGACACCCCAATCCGAAGAGTCCCCAGGCAGGCTCTGTCCCGCACTAGGCTGGGCCCAGAATCCAGCCCAGGAGCGCGCCTACTTACTCTGAGTGAGCGAGAGAGCGCCCGGGGGCGGCTGCGTGCAGCGGCCAGGCCGGCGCTGGCGGGCGCAGCCCGGGCTCCAGAGGCTGCGAGCGAGTGACCCGCCCGGGCCGGGCCGGCCCAGCCCGAGGGCCGCCCGCTGCCCCGCGCCTCCGCCCCGCTCTGCCCCCGCCCGCCGGCAACAGCGCGCTCCGGGCCAAGCCTCTGTCCCGCGTCAGCCACCAATGCCTGGGGCCTCGGCCGGCCCCGCGAAGCTATTTCGGTGCCCCTGGCAGCGGAGGCCTCGCGCTCTTGGCTGTGGGGAGCGCTGGAATGGGGACGCGGTCAGGTCTAATTAGAGACCTGGCTCACAGGGAGCCTCGGAGCCGTCCCGGCGGGGGTGCCCACATGTGCCCCACATGCCAACATCTGGAGAGGGAAGGGAATGCGCCCGACCCTTTCCCTTGGAGCTGAAACAAAACGAGGAGGGGTTTGGGTGCGGTTCACATGCCCTGCGGGGGGCGGGGGGGAGCCACCGCTGAACTTTGAGCCGCCCCCAGAAAACTCCACTTGGTTTATTCACCGCAGGTGTTTCGCTTTGGAACCTAAGGTGCTCACATAAGACCGCCTACCTGACAAAAAAGGACAGAAGATGGTTGCAGAGGCTCCTTCTAACTTGAGGCACCTCAGACTTTCCCTCAGGACTTCTTTGTATCAGATGGCCAAGTCTAGAGAGGAAGTCTGATTCCTACCCAAAAGCTCAGGAATGTTGCATTCTTGAGCTGGAAGGAGGCTACAAGGTCATTCCATCCAACTCCCTCCACCCTGCCATGAACTCCCCAGGGGGCCTGGAGGGCCTCTACCCACTCTTGGGGAATCTCCAAGGGAGAGTGGGTCCTAGACTCCTTTGGGCACTGTTCCCAACCTTGAACCAGTTCATCAGCAGGAAGTTCCCCTTGGTGTCTAACCTAAATCCCTCCTGTGCAAACTCCTGCTGTGCAATATGCTTGCACATTGTGTTGAAGGACAGGAAAACCACCTGCATCTCCAAGACACAATGAGCCCTCCAAAGTCCCACCTCAGCCTCTCTCCCCTGATGACAATCTCCTTGGTCCCTTTTTCAGGCCCTGGCTAAAAAGTACGACTGCTTTGTGGCCCTGGACACATTGCAATTTCTGACATTAAATCAACTGCCTCAGAAGTTCCTGTTGTGGCTCCGCGGAAACAAATCTGACTAGCATCCATGACGACGCAGGTTCGATCCCGCCTCGCTTAGTGGCTTAAGGATCTGGCATCGCCGTGAGCTGCGATATAGGTCGCAGACGCGGCTCGGATCCTGAGTTGCTGTGGCTGTGGTGTAGGCTGGCAGCTACAGCTCAGGTTCCACCCCTAGCCTTGGAACCTCCATATGCCTCCGGTGCAGCCCTAAAGAGATGAAAAAAAAAAAAAAATTCAACTGCCTCAGCTCTCCAGGGAACTCAGGTTCTACAGGCACCCAAGTCATTCCCCTCAGACAAGCCAGCTCTGACTGCAGCCTCCATCCACTCAAGAAGCCTGATTCTACTCCCTAGACCCTTGACAGGGGCTTCAGTTTCTACCTCAGCAAAGACTGTCTCGGGGCCTGGGAGCACAGTTTGGGCCCTCAGCCACCTATCTGGCTGGGCATTAATACTGAAGCTATAGCCTTTCTCAAATGGGCAAAGTTTCCAGAAGTTTTAAGTCTATTTCTGGTAGGTCAGGTAGTGTTTGGGAAAGAAAAAAAAATCTATATAGCCTGGACTTTGTCCTCAAAGAAAACTGACTTTGCATCCTGCCTCTACTACCTGTTTTTTTTTTTTTTTTGCTTTTTAGGGCCGTACTCACGGCAAGTGGAGGTTCCCAGGCTAGAGGTCAAATCGGGGCTATAGCCGCTGGCCTACACCACAGCCACAGCAACGCCGGATCCAAGCCGCATCTGCAACCTACACCACAGCTCATGGCAACGCCGGATCCTTAACCCACTGAGCGATGCCAGGGATCGAACCTGTAACCTCATGGTTCCTAGTTGGATTCATTTCTGCTGCACCACAACGGGAACTCCTTTCTAGCCGTAGGCTCAGTTTTCACCTATTTACAATGGGGATCGTAATAACCTCTGCCTCGCTAACACATTACTGAAAAGTATAACGTGAGATCGGGAAGGTAAAAGTTCCTGGGGATCTGTATTTTTTAGTATGCTTGCGATGGAATGAGGCTTAGATCATAAACACAGTAAGTATTAGCAAAACAAAAAGCCTCAGGGATCTTTGATTTCCAGGTCTAAATTCTGTGTCTGAGTTTCAGGACGAGAGAGCAACAGACCTGGTTTGCTAGATGGTCCCTCAGAACACTTGGTATGAATGTCCCCCACCCTCCATTCGCGGATTCGCTCACACACTCATGCACGCACACACGCAAGCGCGCACACACACACCCACGTTCTCAGATACATACGGCACAGCACAGCCTCCTGGGCTCATGTCGGCCCCACAGGCCCCAGCCGCTTATACCCCTGCTGGCCGTCTCTCCGTTCCCAGGGGGCCTCCTCATGGCTGCAGCAACTCCAAGTCTCCTTACAGAAGCCCCCGCAGGCATCTCCGCTCTCCTTGCCCATCCGGGGCCATGGCCCCAGCAAGGCCTGCGGTTCCAGGCAAAGGTGGCAGAGGCCTTCTCCAAGGCAGCTCACAACCGAGGCCGTGGAGGGAGCTCAGCGTTGGCACATCCTCCCCCCCAACCCCTCCCCTCTGCCTGCCTGGCTTCCCAGTGCTGTCCTGCTTAATTCTTAATGGAAATTCCATCCCCAGCGCCGGCCCTGGCTGGCTCAGAGAGTCCAGGCTTGGGCCAAAAGCAGACTCCACCCAGAGACAGGAGGCCTGCCTGGCCCTATAAACACAGATACACTCGTGGTCACATATATACATACACACGCAGCAGACACACATGCCCCGTCATTCACAAACTCAAGAGAGGCTCACCCAGACGCATACACAGAAAGGTAATAAGCACTGTCATTACGAGCATTCATTGCATCGTGCAAAGTTTTTTGTAGGTATCAGCTTCCCTAATCCTCAGGAGGACACCGGGTTCGTGGACGACTTAGCTCTTGTCCCCACTTTACACGTGAGCAAACTGAGGCGCAGGAAAGTTAAGCAACTTGCATCAGGCAACTGGTATTAAGAGCCTAACACATGAGCACCAGGAACCACGCCCAGGGGCGTTTTGCATTGTTTCATTTTGCCACCATAGCAACTGTTTGTGGAAGTTATTCCTACTCCCATTATACAGACAAGGAAAGTGGAGGCCAGATGGTTTAAATCACCGCCTGTGTCCTCACAGCTTGTAAGATGAAAGGAGACCCTATACAGATATGCGTGGGAGCTCTCGTGGGTGAACAGGGAGACACACAGGTCAAGAAATGCATGCATTCAGGGGCACAACCACAAACAGTTTCCCCTACCAAAGTGGAAGCCACGGGAATGATCCAGAGCTGCGCAGGGCAGAGGTCCCCTCTAGCCTAACCCTGGGTTCTTCTTCCCTCTCAAATGGCCCATCCCTGCTCCACCAGCTTCACGGGTTACCTCAGGAAGGACAAATTAGACCTAACTGGAGGAAAGATTTCAGGGTTACAGTCAGCCAGCCTCAGCCCCGAATCCAGTTTGCCCAGCATAGCCCACATGGTCGCCGGAAGAGGTCTCGGCTGCTCTTCGGAAGAAATGATGAATGAACCTGATATGCAGGTTCAGAGACTCTGGGCACTGTCAGGGGCTGGCCGAGGGGGGCTCCCGGCCCCCAGGCCCCGCAGGACACGGCATGGCACACGAGCCCGGGCCTTGGCAGAACGGAGCCTGGGCTGCCAGAGGGAGCTGGAGCCACATTGCTGAGAGAGGGCAAGATTGTGGAAGAGCGGGTGGACCCACAACGGGCAGGACCCTCATATAAGACAGAGCCCTGGAAACCGGGGGAATAGGCCCGCAAAAGAAGAGAACATAAGGATTCAGCAATCCAGGAATTAATCTGCTGCCAGAAGTCTGCAGGCTAAGCTGGACACCTCCCAGCAGCGGCTGTGCTGGCCCTCAGCCTCCTCCCCAGCAGCTCCAGTAGAGATGCCCAGGAAGCCCTACCACAGCCAGGGCCATCTCTGTTGTCTCTCGGGGTTTCCGACCCCATCCCCACCCCAGAATTCTGCAGTTGTTCCTGCTGTCACAAGCCCATCCTTGCTGCGGCACGGCTGCCTTGGGGGCACTGGCTTTAGAAAGGGGCTTTTCCAGACTTAACTCCTACAAATGCACCCGGAATCCTGTGGTCAGGCAGTGGCTCTAAGAGGGGGAAGAAACTCTGAGCCTACGAATTTGCATTTCCAAAAGGTTCCCTGGAGATAAGGATGGTGCTGGGTCTTGCTCTGGGAAGCAGGGCTTTGTGGAATAAGAGAAGATCAGAGGTCATCCAGCTCAAAGCTAAAAGCCCTTGGGCTCTCTGATGACTCCCTCCACCTCGGCTGATCTCAGGTACAAGACAGCATCCTCCACGCTGTTCCCCACCTGCTCAGAGAAGGTTATCAAGATGAGGCACCTGCCACAAAAATAGCCGATGACCAGACAGACTCTCAGCTCCAGGGACGGAGATACCTGATCAGAAGGTCAGGATGATCTGAGCTGAAATGCCAGCCCACCCAGAGATGTGAGCAACGGGCAAGGATCCCAGCACCCACGGCGGCGACCTCGTGTCTGGCAGTCCCCTCCCGCAGCCCTGAGACACGCACGTGGAAACGCTGCCCTGCCTGAAGGAGCGATGGCAGGATGGGCCACCCAAGAAAGACAGGGAAAGGCAAATCTGGCCACAGGCTGGTGGGGACACACCACTGACTCACTCGGGCAACAGCCCATCCCACCTCCCCAGGCCACCTCCCACGGGGGCTCTCAAAAGGGAAAATTCTCCCCGTCCCCCAGAACGCATGCAAGAACCTGTGATATAACCAGAACAGGCGATGTGAGGGCCAGAAAGGCACTTGGAGCTCTCTGGGAGCAGAGGATCTGAAGTTTTATTACCTACCAGAATCGCCTGCGGACGGGGTGAGGGTGGGGGGGTGTAGAATGCAGATTCCCAGGCCTCCCTCAGAGGTTCTGAGTCAGTCAGCCGGAGCCCGGCACCTCTCTCTTCCCGGTTTCATGTTCAGTGACTTCATGTTGGTAGCTTGAAACTGGCCATGAAAAGAGGATCTGTTTACACCACAGTCATTGGCCACAAAAACGACAAACGGAGGCACTTTGTTTTGCTTTACTCTGCTTGGCTTGGCTTTGGAGAGCCTGTTGTGGAGACTTCCCAGCCCGCTGTGGGGCATACGGGTCTCTATTTTCAGGTCTCCCAAGCTATTATGATGTAGGTTGTTTTGAGAAAAAAAAAACAACCACTGATCTAGTAACGAGGTTCTAGCCCAAAGCCCTCATTGGACAAGATATGGAAACCGAGGTTCAGCGAGGGAAAGAATCTTGGCTGAGATCACCGTAATAGCTCATTTTCCTTGACACCCTCCTGCGTTCTCCCCGCCGCACACCTGCTGCGGCTCACTGGCTAGGAGAGGAAAGGCAGGAAGGTCCCTCCCCTTGTGAGCCAATCAGATTCCCATTCATCACGGTTTAAATTTGAGTAGGTTACTGGTGCCAGATCCCCTGACTTCCAGTGCCCTGGCCAGCAGGCACCTGAACCCCAGGGCTGCCCTGCCCTCCCCAAGCCCTAACTGTTCAACTCTTCATTCAACTCAGAGAGATCCCCAAGTGTCCTCCCAACAGAATCCTTTTTTACTTAAACAAGCTACTTCCTATTACTTACAACTAAAACCACCTTGAGAGACACAGCCGCAGAGCAAGTCAGTGAAAACAAGAACCCGGGATCCCACCCCTTTGTCTCTCCCCTGTTCCCCACCCTCAGATGGGATGCAGAAGGAGCGGGGCAGATGTGCAGTTCTCCAGGGCAGCAGTTTTCCAAGAGGGGTCCCAGACCAGCGGCATCAGCGACCTCTAGCATCGTATTAGAAGTGCAAATTCCCAGACCCTCGTCCCACAACTACTGGATCAGAAGCTCTGTGGCTAGTGTCCAGCAAGTCGTGTTGCAACCAGCTTTCCGCTCAAAGGTGACACTTTGAGAACCACCAGCCTAGCAGGAGGGGCTGTAGCTTCTGCCTCCCTAACGATGATTCAAAGGCTGTTCAGCCCAGGGAAGCGAGGCTAGCGGGGTGCCAGCTGTGTGGCCGGGCACGCTCCTTCCTGGCCAGCCTCCTTGACCCCAGGGTCCTGGGGAATCTCGAGCATCCGAGCTGCGGCTCTGCATCCTGAACTAAGACAACAGCTAATCTCTCCAAAGTCTGTTCCCTAAATAGCAGGACCACCTCCGCAGAGACATGGCAACAAAAACGCTGCTTCTGCTACTGTCCTGGTGCCTGGTTAAGGGGGTGACTTAGTGGATGTTCCCTGGCCAAGTGGGTTCTCAGGGGGTTGCTCCAGCTGTGCTGGGGACAGTTCCAGGAGTCCTTCTGGAGGTAGGCCTGCCAAAGGCGTGGCTCTAGAGGCCACTTTGGCCCCCCAGAGTCAATCTACTGTTTCCTCGGCTTCTCATCCTCCCCAAGTTCAGGGAGAAAGATGAGCTTCAAGGGTAATTGAAGAAGTGAAGTCTCAGGAAGAGGAGCAAAATAATACAATAACAACATAACTCCACTGCCTTACCAGGCACTTGGCTGCTTCCTGTACACAGCCCTGCTCTATAAGCACTTTCCGTGGTTTTCCTTGTTTGCTTCTCACCACGCTCCAACGATGTAGTCATTACTACCCCTCTTTTAGAGGGATAAGAGAGGTTAAGTAACTCTCCCGAGATCACACAGCCAGTAGATCAGAGATTCAAACCCAGGTCTGTCGGAAGTCCACAAGCTTCCCAGGGGACAACGCTAGAGCACAGGCGCAGAGTGGCACCTGCAGCAGCAGCAGCAGCGGGAAGGGCACTGACTGCTGAGAGGGACGGCCGGGTGTCAGCTCAGATAGGCTGGAGGAGGGCAGGGAAAGGGAGGCCAGGTGACTTGTGGCAAATCAAGGGGCAAAAACGGGTGGGGCCTTGAGGAGTCAAGGAAGGAATAGCCCAGCTCCCTGGGAAGGAGGGCAAGGAGCCAGTTAGGATGAGGAATAACAATCATGGCCAGGCTAGCGCGGAAAAAACATACATTTGGAATGGAGCTAGTGAGAGCGATCACACCAGTCAGACTCCAGATCTGAGCTTGGGGGACAAGGGCTGACCCCACGTCTGAGAGGTGCTGCGAGGCATGGACTGTAAGGAGCGTACTTCCATCTGAGAGGGGGACCAGCTGGGACCCCACCACCACCACCACCACCACCACCACCACAGCTGAAAGATGCCTTAAGTGGGGCACCGGACGGTGCTGCTCTGGCCCAGACCCCTGAACAGGCAGGCCCGTGGTTAGAGCAGTCAGCGTGGGCCTGGGAGTCATCGTGGAAGCGGAGGAGCCTGGTAAGGAAACAACCTCCCCCACCTGGAGAGTGGGAGGCTCTGGAACTGGTCGTGAGCTGGAATCCAAGCAAGTCATTAAATGGCACCACCCCGCCCTGGCTGATCAAAACAGAGGCCGGAGTCATTTTGTCTGTGCCTGACCTCACCGTCCCCCTCCCCCAACATCCAAGCTGCCAGCTCTCCTGCTGGCTCCACCTCCATCCTCCATCCGGAACCCCAGACCGGAACCCCAGACCGTCTGAGCCACCTTAGCCGGGGAGCTGCCAGGGGCACTCCTTAATGAAGCAAATGAAGCCAAGTCCTCCTCCAACCTAAAACCCTTCAACAGCTTCTTCTTATGCACTTAGAATAAAAGTTCTAGACCTTAACTCTGGCTCACAAAACTCCATGTGATTCTTTTCTTTTCTTTTCGCCTTTTTGTCTTTTTAAGGCCACACCTGCAGCACAGGGAGATTCCCAGGCTTGGGGTCGAATCGGAGCTGTAGCCACCGGCCTACACCAGAGCCACAGCAATGCCAGATCTGAGTTGCATCTGTGACCTACACCGCAGCTCTGGCAATGCTGGATCCTTAACCCACTGAGCGACGCCAGGGATCGAACCTGTGTCCTCACAGATGCTAGTCAGATTCGTTTTCGCTGAGCCACTTCTCTGTCCCTCCGCTGATCTCCAGCCAGCGCCTCCATTAACAAGACCCAAACGCATAGCCCAGGTGATGTCATCAGAGGACCACAGAGCAGAGCAGAGAAGGATGGAGAAGACGGGGGAGGGTTATAGACCAAATGGAAGAGAATCGCAATCCAGAAATCAACCAAGACCTACAAACTCTTGAAATCCCTACAGCCTCCCTCTCATTTCAGTCTCCCTAAGAAAGTACTAAGCTCTCCAGAAAGGCGCTGAATTGTTATACTGGTCTCGATAGGCTCAGATTTACAGCATTGGCTAAGGGCCTGCCAAAGACAAAGGCAGGAGCTTCAGTTATGCCGTGGAGCAACTGCAATCGCTGCCGTGACAGATTCCGGAAAGGTTTCACCAGGAGATAAAAATTCTGACAGTTTGACTAACTGAAAAGCCTTAATGCCAAACCCCAGATACGTTGTTGAGGATGAATGGGTGATTTCCCAGAAAGGATTCTTTCGTAGAAACCATGCCCAGCCAGGACTTTGTAGGAAAGAAAAAAACAGATCTACCTTAAATTCCTTGCAATTAATACCCACCTATGGTTTAAAAGATCTGGCCTCAAAAGCACACATTCGTCCTAGAAGGAAATTCTCTAAAAACCTGTCCATGCCCAAGCCGCATTAGAAAAACTGTGGACGGCGTTGCCATGAGCTGTGGTGCAGGTCGCAGACGTGGCTCGGATCTGGTGTTGCTGTGGCTGTGGCGCAGGCTGGCAGCTGTGGCTCCCATTCGACCCCTAGCCTGGGAACCTCCATATGCCGCGGGTGCGGCCCTAAAAAGACAAAAAAGAAAAAAAAAGGGAAACTGGGGAGAATGGGGAGGACAGTTTTCAACCCAGAAGAGCCTTCTAAGAGAAAGAGCATTCCCCAAAAAAGCGTGTGCAGCTTCAGAAGATGTGACTTCACCATTGCTGAAAGAACTTTAGTCCAAGAAGAAGAAAAACAAAAAAAGAACAAAGGCCAGTCATGTGCACATCACTCAGAACACACGTGATCAAGGCAGTCCTTGACCTTGGGATACTCACAGTCTAATAACGCAGAAAAAAGTGTTAATAGACATCTCATACTACAGATGATAAGAAAAGTGTGTTAAAATGTCCCACTATAATTGTGGATTTCAGCTGTGTGTACCTTGAGGCTGTGTCACTAGGTGCAAATGCATTTAGAATTATTGAATCCTTTTGGCAAACTTTGTTTTGCTATTATAAGATGGCCTTCATTATCTCTATGATTCTTTTGGCCTTAAAGTCAGTTTTATTCCAAATTAATATAGCTACACTACCAGTATTTCAGCTACTGTTGGCATGGAATATTGTTCATTCTTTTTGCTTTGGCTCTTTCTGTATTTTTACATTTTATTTATTTATTTTTTTTTTGCCTTTTTGTCATTTTATGGCCGCGAGTTT
>PVHT021183666.1:31239860-31281050 GCA_004024745.2 Catagonus wagneri
TAGGGGTCTAATCGGAGCTGTGGCCACTGGCCTGCGCCGCAGCCACAGCAACGCAGGATCCGAGCCGCGTCTGCAACCTACACCACAGCTCACAGCAACGCCGGATCGTTAACCCACTGAGCAAGGGCAGGGATCGAACCCGCAACCTCATGGTTCCTAGTCGGATTCGTTAACCACTGCGCCACGACGGGAACTCCTGTATTTTTACATTTTAGATGCTTCTTATAAAGAGTCTATAGTTAGACTATTTTATTTTAATCCAGTCCATGTAAATAGAGATAAAGGAGTTGTGTGTTATGCAAATGTTTATCTGTGAGAAGAGCTTTCCAAGGAAACAGCCCAAGCAAAGGCTCCAAGGTAAGAGTGTGCCTGGTGTCTGGGACCAAGAGTAAGGCGACAGGGGGTGGGGGGATGCACTGTGGATTTGGGACACAAAATCTAGCAAATTGACTTGTGATGATTTATGTACACCTATAATTGAAATAAAATCCATTAAGTTAAAAAAAAAAAAAGAGTAAGGAGACAAGGGAAGTGCAGACTTTGAACAAAGGAGGCGGGAGTAGGAGGAGACGAGGGCGGAGGTACAGAAGGGCTGGAGCGATGCCCTGAGTAGTGGAAAGGGGTTGGGACCCAGGGCGAAAATGGAAGAAGTGGCTCTCGCTTGGAGGATGGAAAGTGTCTCTAGGAAGACTACTGGGAGACATCACCTGGGAGCGGATGCCAGTGTATACAGTTGTTTTGGTGGAAGACTCCAAAGAGGTTCTCTTCTGACTGATATCTTTTTTTTTTTTTTTTTGCATTTTTAGGGCTGCACCTGCAGCATATGGAGGTTCCCAGACTAGCGGCTGAATCAGAGCTGTAGCTGCCGGCCTACGCCACAGCCACAGCAACACGGGATCCAAGCCGTGTCTGTGACCTACACCACAGCACACAGCAATGCCGGATCCTTAACCCACTGAGTGAGACCAGGGATCGAACCTGGGTCCTCATGGATGCTAGTCAGATTCATTTCCTTTGCGCCACGGTGGGAACTCCAGACTGATGTCATTTTATCAGTAAAGCAAGAAGCACAGTCAGAGGCTGAGAATAAGGATGGTGGAGGAGGTGTTGGGATTTTGAGGAGAGGGTGTGAATAATGACCTAGAAGTAAAGGGGAGAGCGAATGGACTAAGGGCATGTGAGTTCCTGGCAGCAATAAAGGCTTAATTAAGGCTCACGGTCATGGATTCATGGATTTAAAATGAGGCAATCAATCAACATGGTTGAGTTATTTCCTCCAGGCATTAAAGGTTCTTGGTCCAAATGCCAAGTGGCTAAAACCTTCTGTACCACCGTCTACTGAACAGCCAGCTGGTCTCTCCTCTAACACTTTGGTGACAAGGAGCCCATCATTTCCTGAGAAGCCCCTGCTATCATTAGACAACGCCCATTTGCCAGAAAGCATCTCCCCAGGCCCGGCTGGCACATCTCTTCCCATTTGTTCTTCCCATGTTTGAGCCTTTGGGTCTGTTTCTATTTTCTGTTGTTTGTGTTGCTCTATCTCCCCTTATGTGTGGTCATTCAGGAAATTGACAACATATCCAGTTGGTGAGGCTGGGGAAAATGAGAACTCTTACACACGGCTAGTGGGAATCCAAAACTGTAGATAACCTGTACTTAACAAAATTATGGAGGCTTTTATTCTTGGACTCTACAGGCCAACTGCTAGAAAGAATACAAAATGGTATCAAATTATATTAAAATTAGATTAATGTGATCCTGGGTTGTGCTCATGCACGTTCTCCCTAAGGAAATGAATATGAATATTTTATGAAATTTAGCTCCAAAGATGATTATTGCAGCACTTTTACAATAATAAAAATCTGGGAACAATGCACATGTATACAAGGGATTAACTGAATAAACTGGTGCATTTATTCAATGGACTGTGAAATCGGCATGAAAAATGATGCAGTAGAAGACCACGGTGGGCAAGGAAAGATGACACTAAGACAGGTTTCAAAGAAGTAAGCCTGGTGCGATGCAATTTTATAAATATGCACATAAGAGATAAAAGAAAAAACACAAGCCAATCATTAATGGCGGATTTCTCTTGATGATAAGGGAGAAGCACACTATTCCCCTATCTCTTCTTTTTTCATTTTTGTCTTTCCTTTACTTTCTCAAATTTTCTGCATTAAAAACTTTAATTTCATAATTAGGTAAGATACATTCTTTAATTTTAAAATTAAAAAACCAACCCCACCAGCCCTTCGACTAACTGACTGCAAGACTACGCCCTTCATAAAAACCTCCCTGATTTTGTCTTCACACCCCTCCCCCCACAGGAGCGGTCCTGTTGTCAAAATGCTGGGATCCCCATTCATACCCAGAAAGCCCCCGCCACTCTCTCATCTCCTCCCCGGCCTTTGTCCTTTGCGGGGAAATCAAGAAGGCAACAAACTGGGTCTGGCTATGACTGCCCTTTTCTCACAGTCCCTCAAGCAAGTGTAAAATTCCAGGCTCCCTCCTCGCTAAGGACTACCATTTGCCCCTAGAATCCTGAGTGCCTTTTATAGGACTTTGCCTCGTCCCTGTGAGGGAAACGTCATTATCGCAAACTTACAGGCCAGAAACCTAAAGCTCAGAGAGCCAGAAGAAAGACCGGTGAATCTAGGAGACCTGCCTGGGTCCGGACTGGAAGGAGGGGATCCCAGCAAAGCAAGCTGAAGTGGCTGCTTGATGCGCCCTCTGGTGGAGAAGGGACTACTTCTCACCCAGAGGGAGGGAGTGCGGGGAGACTGGGGGTATTTGAAGATGCTGCCAGACCCTACGCTTGTGTTTTTTGATATCCTCATTCCACATCATGTTAAAAAGCACCTGTAGCTCACATTAAACGTTATTCCTATACAACTACAAAAGAGTTGTGTTGGAGTAGACCAATGAACACGTTAAGACATTGAAATCAACATTGATCTGTTTTACCACCTTCATATTTTGTAGCCAATCACATACTTTGGAAACGTGAACATTTTCATGGATTCTTGATAAGGTTTTAGGCCTTCAGCTCATCACTCTTGAGAGATGAGTGATAGGAAGTCCAGAGCCTTGCCTCTGTGGCTATAGCTCAGATTTGGAGTCCCAAAGAGGCAGCAGGAGCAGGGACCCGTACTGTGACCCGTCTGGCTTGGGCAAGGCCCACACGGATGACTCGATGCTCCAGGCATGGCCTCAGTGGTACTTAGAAAGCCAGGAGCATGGTCGTGCCTCCCACTAAATTTTACCTCCTCCTTCCGCATCCCCATGCAAACACCTTGCTGGTCAAGAACAAGTGGATGATGGTTTCTCCTTTACAGACAAAGGCTTCTCAATATATGGTTTCCCCAGCTCCTACAGAACATGTGTCCTTCCCCAGGCACGCACTGAGCTCAGCCAAGACTGGCTTTACTGTCCAATGCTGATTTTACTGCAAGGAGCTCATTCCCAAGGCTCGGAGGTCTGTAACATTTCCCTTCCATCCTGGAGAGATTACCATCAACTAGTTCAAAGGGTAGCTTCCCTTCCAACGATCCGGCCTTCTCAGCTCCCAGGTGGCCTTCACGTGGTCAGCATCATCTTAATACCCATCATTAGCGAGGCTTCTCCTCGCCAGCCTAACACTCCTTCTCTGAAATCAAGACCAAAGGAAAGATGAATGCCCTTCTGGTTACCTGAGTTCTAGTTGATCTGATCTGAGAAACAGCCCTATTCCCCCACTGGAAAAAACATGCCCTATGGGAGAGACCTCCTCTTCCACAGAAGAGCCTTGGCTGTATCCTCTAAATAAAACGTCATATCCTTATACGCGAGCTCAATCTACAATACTCGTTTAATAAGATTTTAAAGGTAGACAAGCAGCACATCATCCCCTAATGCAAGACATATAAAACACTGGAAATTTTTATTCTTTGTCTGCAGTGGATCCAGGTAGAGTAACTTGTGCTGGCTTCCTAGGAAGTGGTTGGAGCTGAAGGCAAGTCAAGAATCATCAGATATATGCTATTATTTAGAAAAGGTTATTCTCTTCCAAAGTAAACTCTGAAAGACATTTGCTGAATCTGCATTAGTTTTTATTCAAATTCCAATGACTGCCAATATCTAGTTATTCAGTATATATCTCCCATTGCTACAGACTGTGTTAGCCACTTGGAAGTCCTCAACTCTATATGATTCTGGGCGCTATTGTCCTTTTTTGAAGGAAAGGGGGATTATTATCTAGAATCAAATCTTTCCTTCCTCTTAACACCCTGACCTCCCATTGGGAGAATTCCTTGTTGTGTGCAGTCTTGGTGGAAGGTAATATCTGCTACAATGGAAGTTGAATCGACGCCTAACGTAGCACAGTGGGAGTGCAAGCACACGAGGTGGGCTCAGCAACCTCCCAGCATTCTAAATCTTGAGCAAATAATGTAGAGTGACTGGAGATCATCTTCATCACAGTGGCAACAATAGCATGAAGACATCTATTCCAGCCTTGTGACATTTTTTTTTTCAGGGCCACACACACCGCATGTGGAACTTCCCAAGCTAGCGGTCGAATGGGAGCTGCAGCTGCCAGCCTATGCCACAGCCACAGCAACGCCAGATCTGAGCTGTGTATGCAGCTTACACTGCAGCTCATGGCAATGCCAGGTCCTTAACTCACTGAGCAAGGCCAGGGATCGAACCTGAGTCCTCATGGGTACTAGTTGGATTCATTACCACGGAGCCACAATGGGAACTCCATGTGATATTTTTTGAAGTTGTGTTGGTTCGACCTCTGAAGCACCCCTAGCTTTTCTGTATCTCAGCTTTGTCCTCCACTTACCCACTGTAGCAGGCAGCCTCTGAGAACTGCCCCCCCATGATCCTTGCCTCCTGGTTTTCACATCTTTGTGTGATTCCCTCCCGCATTGTTTCAAAGTTAACCTATGTGACCAGGAAAATAAAACAGAAGTGCTGGGGTATAAAGGACACTGCTTGGAGTTCCCTTTGTGGCTCAGCGGTAACGAATTCATGAGGATGCGGGTTCGATCCCTGGCCTCACTCAGTGGGTTAAGGATCCGGTTTTGCCATGAGCTGTGGTATAGGTTGCAGATGTGGCTAGGATCCCAAGCTGCTGTGGCTGTGGGGCAGGCTGGCAGCTGTAGCTCCAATTAGACCTCTAGCCTGGGAACTTCATATGCCGCAAATGTGGCCCTTAAAAAAGCAAAAAAAAAAAAAAGGGACACTGCTGCTTTTATCTTGTGCTCTCATTTCTCTCTCCTCACCTACCATCTTCCTTCCTCTGTCACTGCTTGAGGATAAGCCATGACATGAACAACCTAACAGGGAGGCCCACCAGCAAGAAACAAAAACTTCCAGGCAATAGCTAGATGAACGAGCTGAGAGCAGCTCCTCCAGCCCCACCTCAAGTCTTTGGAGACTGCAGTTCTGGGTGACATCTTTTTTTTTTCGTCTTTTTGCTTTATTTAGGGTCACACCCGCAGCATATGGAGGTTCCCAGGCTAGGGGTCTAACAGGAGCTGTAGCTGCCGGCCTTCGCCACAGTCACAGCAACACGGGATCCGAGCTGCATCTGTGACTACACCACAGCTCATGGCAACGCTGGATCCTTAACCCACTGAGCAAGGCCAGGGCTGGAACCCGCCACCTCACGGTTCCTAGTCTGATTAGTTAACCACTGAGCCACGATGGGAACTCCCCTGGGTGACATCTTGACTGCAACCTCGTGAGAGACCCTGAGCCAGAGCCATCCCCCACATTCTGACCCTCAAGAATCCAGCGAGGTTGTGATATTATTCCAAAAAAAAAAAAAAATTACTTTTCAGCCTGCGAGAACCAGAGGTCACTTCCACTGCTTGCAGCCAAGACTCTTAACTGATACACAGATTGATCGCATGGGTGAAGCGCAGGAAACAAACGCTCAGAGAAACGTGCAGAACATAGGAAATACAGAGTCATTTATCCAGCTGATGTGTGGCAGACAGCAGAGAAGTCCATCAACATTTCAGAATAAGAGCCCAGCAACAATACATGCAGTGAAAAATTAGTTATCTGGAATCAAATGCCCACCAAGTCTAAGGGTGTGGGGAATCCGAGTAAGTCAAGGTGGAGGTGGACACTTATGCCCCTAAGATCCCCAAATTCTCAAGGCATGATATGAAACTCAATGGGCTCTAATAGTGCTAAAGAAACTTCTCATTAATTGTAGGACCAAGGTGACCAAAATCCAAACTTGGAGTTTGAATGCCATCACACAGTTCTATCAGAGGGTCATCAGGTAGCTTAGGTGAAATTAAGACGTCAATCAGCAATTTGGATGATCCTGAGATTTTGGAAAGGAGATATTTGGATTGATTCGGGGGCTTTTAAATATCTAAAATCCAGCGTTCCCGTCGTGGCTCAGTGGAAATGAATCTGCCTAGCATCCATGAGGACGCAGTTTCGATCCCCGGCCTTGCTCAGTGGGTTAAGGATCCGGAGTTGCCGTAAGCTGCCATGTAGGTCGCAGATGTGGCTCAGATCTGGCGTGGCTGTGGATGTGGTGTAGGCCAGTGACTACAGCTCCCATTTGACCCCTAGCCTAGGAAACTCTATGTGCCCCGGGTTCTTCCATAAAAAATAAAACAAACAAAAATCTAAAATCCCTGTTCTTTTATTGAGGCTCTTATACCCAATAAATAAGCCTCCTATACCCAGATCAGAAAGCTGTGTTCCCTTGTTGAGGCTTCTTTTACCTTGCAAGAGAAGTCCTGTTCCCCTCATGCCTATTGTATATAATGGATGGATGGATGGATGGATGGATGGATGGATAATCTCCCAGTTATAAGATCTAATGCTATTCTATATCCATGTTATATGTTACAGATCTAATAGTTGTCAACTATTTTTTTTTCACTTTCTTTATCACATCCTTTTAAAAAAATAGATTTTTTTTTGGTCTTTTTTTTTTTTAGGACCACACCCGCAGCACATGGAGTTTCCCAGGTTAGGGGTCCAATTGGAGCTGCAGCTGCCGGCCTACGCCACAGCCACGGCAACACCAGATCTGAGCCACGTCGGCAACCTACACCATAGATCACAGTAAAACCAGATCCTTAACCTACTGAGCAAGGCCAGGGATCAAACCTGCGTCCTCATGGATGCTAGTCAGATTCAGTTCCGCTGAGCCATGATGAGAACTCCAAAAATAGTGTTTTTTTTAATTTATCAATTTTTCCTTCTATGGTGAACGCTACTGACCTTAAGATGACTTCTGGAGTTCCCATTGTGGCTCAGTGGGTTAAGGATCTGACATAGTCTCTATGAGGATGCAGGTTCAATCTCTGGCTTCATTCAGCAGGTTAAGGATCCCGTGTTGCCACAAGCTGTGGCGTAGGCCTCAGCTGCAGCTCCAATTCAGCCTCTAGCCTGGGAACATCCATATGCCACAGGTATGGATGTAAAAAGAAATAACTTGAGAAAATTTAAGTCAGAAAGATTTATATTTTATTCTAAAGGCTCTAAATAGTTGCACCTCACGGTAGAGTCCCAAAACCACCTTGAATTGATATTTTGCAAGATGTGAGATAAGATCCAAGTTCATTTTTTTCCCCATGTGGATAACCCTTTTCAACCACGAATCTGTCTCCTATTATTTAGCTTTTTTTTTTTTTTAAAGTGTCTCTTGTAAATTGCTGGGTAGAAGCAGTGACAATAGGCTTCTTTACCTTTTACTGATTTTAAAGGGAATGTTCTAATGTTTCTTCACCAAGATGGTAGTTGTTGCAGGTTTTTAGTAGATGCCTGTAATCAGGTTAAGAATGTTCCTTTTGGGAGTTCCCGTTGGAGCACGGCAGAAACGCATCCAACTAGTATCCAGGAGGATGTGGGTTCGATCCCTGGCCTCAATCAGTGGGTCGGGGATCTGGTGTTGCCATGAACTGTGGTGTAGGTTGCAGACAAGCTTCAGATCCTGTGTTGCTGTGGCTGTGGTGTAGGCTGGCAGCTGTAGCTCTGATTCGACCCCTAGCCTGGGAACTTCCATAAAAAAAGAATGTTCCTTTCTATTATTCGTGTCATCTACCAAGCTAATCACATTATTAGGTTTATGAATTTTTTTGGATTAACGGATTTTCAAATGTCAAATCACTCTTACATTTGGGAGCAAGCAAACACTGGTTGTGATACATTGTTTTATACATGCTATTATACTTTGCTCTTGTTTTGTTTAAGATATATTCGTGAGTGAGGCTGAACCGTAATTTTTCTTTCTCATAAATTTATTGTCTGGTCTTAGTCTCTTTGCCATACTGACCTCCTAAAATAAGTTGATCAGTATTTCCTCTTTTCCTATTCTTGGGAAATTTTTGTGAATCAGTAGAATTGTTCTCTTGAATATTTGGGAGAATCCAAGAAGTTTATGTTTTCATTGTAATATTGTACAAAACTGATTACTATATATATATAGCTGTTAACGATTCAGGATTTCCATTCCTACTTGAATGAATTTTAAGAGGTTTTATATTTTCTAGAAATGTATACATCATTTTATTTACGTTATAGAACTTATTGGCATAAAGACAGTTACTGTCATTTCATCTCTGCTGAGTCTATGCTCTCTTTTTAATTCTTGATACTGTTTGGATCTGCTCTCTCTCTCTCTCTCCTTTTTTTTTTTTTTTTGTCTTTTATCTTTTTAGGGCCACACCTGCGGCATATGGAGGTTCCCAGGCTAGGGGTCTAATCGGAGCTATAGCTGCCGGCCTTCGCCACAGCCCCAGCAACTTGAGATCCAAGCCATGTCTGCAACCTACACCATAGCTCACAGCAATGCCAGATCCTTAACCCATTGAGCAAGGCCAGGGATCGAACCCACAACCTCATGGCTCCTCGTCGGATTCATTTCTGCTACACTAGAATGGGAACTCCTCTGCTCTCATTTTTAATTGCTCAACCTCACTAGAGGTTTGTCAATTTCATTAGTCTTTTCAAAGAGCCAGCTTTTGGCTTTATTGATCCTTTTTGTTATATCTTCATCTTATAGTTCATTAATTTCTGCTTTTATCTGTGTTATCTCCTTTTCACATCCCTGAGTTTTCTCAGTTTTCCTTTTTTAAGTTCTCAAATTGAACACTTCAATTTAGGTGTTTAATTTAAAATTTAGCTCACTAAATTTTACCCATTTTTCTTTTCTAATATTATACAGGGCTATGGCATTTTGTAGAATTCCTGCTTTCACTGCACCCCCAAATCCTGATATGACGTATTTCCATTATTATTCAATTCTGGACATTTTAAATTTTCCCTTATGCTTTCTTCTTTGAATACTGACTTGTTTTAAAGTCTTATGTAACATACAAGTATTAAATATGATGATGATGATGATGATGATGACCTTGTCTTAATTGCATTATGGCCAATAAATGTGCTGGCCAAGACGAAAGCTCACTACAACCTGTCTCTCACACTGATTATAACTAAAACCTCCAAACAGAAAACAAAAAAGATTTATCTGAAAACTGTTAAAAGTAAGCAATAGCAGGTACATCAGGGAGGGGGGAAAAGAATGACAAGAATGCCTATAATTCCTGTTTGTTTGGGTTTGTTTTCTCTTTTATTTTCTAAAGTTAGCCCAAGGGTAGTCTCAGTCAGGGAGCTGTGCGGTGGCAGAGACAAAACCCTGAGAGAATTCCCTTCTTTCTGACCAGAGGACAAAAAGAAAAGCTCCTTCAATCTAGAATCTCCATTGTTGTTTCCTCTCTTTTTTTCCCCTCTGGCCCTGTTCCAGCAACAGCTTCAGTGTCAGAGCTGCACTGCCATAGTGATGGCAGCAAAACAGGCAGCTAAAACCTGTATCACTGACAAAGGTATTGGAAAAGGGGGTCTCTGAGTGCCAGTGAGTGTATAAATATATTGTACCGGGGATGATGAAGGATCTAGAATAACCAAAATCATCTGAAAAATAATTAACAATTTTGTAGGACTTACACTACCTAATACTGGGCTTTCTTTAACACCACAATGTGTTTGAGTATATCGAGACTGTGTGGTGTTAGTAAGAGAATAACCACATTGATCAAAGAAACATAACTGGCAGTGCAGAAATACACACGCTCAGATATGATCAATTGATTTTTAACGAAGGTGCAAAGGTCAGTAAGCAGTGAAATAATAATCGTTTCAACAATTGGGGGGAAAAGTAAATGCTAACTCTAATCAAAAGAAAGCAGGGCTAGATATATTAACTTTAGACAGAGCAGACTTCACAGCTAGGAAAGTTATCAGAGATAAAGAAGGGCATTACAGGAGTTCCCTTGCAGTGTAGTGGGTTAAAGATCCGCCATTGTCAGTTCAGCGGCTTAGGTTGCTCTCAAGGAGTGGGTTTGATTCCTGGCCCGGGGATTTCCATATGCCATGAGCACAGCCAAAAAAATTAAAAAATAAGGGCAATTCACAGTGAAAAAAAGGCATCACTTCTCCAAGAAGATATAACATGCCTTGACATATATGCCTAACAGCAGGGTATCAAAATATATATAGTGAAAATTAATAGAAGTGCAAGGATAAATACGCTAATCTGCTATCAAAAGTGCAAGGATAAATAGACTAATCTGCTATCACACCCTCTATCAGAAATGGGTAGATCCAGCAGGTAGAAAGTCAGTAAGGACATAGCTGAACTCAAACAGCACCATCAATCAACCAGATCTAAGAAAAACTGATATACTACTCCTTCATCCAACAACAGAAGAATCACACTCTTCTCAAGCTCACACGGAATGCTCACCAAGAGAGACCACATTTGGGGCCAAACAACACACCTATGAAAACATTTAAAAGAATAAAAATCATACAATGTCTGCTCTTATACCATTAAGCTAGGCATCAGTAACAAAAAAATTATTGCAAAGTCCCAAACTAGGTGGAAATTAAACAGTATACTTCTAAACAATTCGTGGATCAAAGAAGAAACTGAAATACAAATTTTAAAATGTTGTGAAGTAAATGAAAATGAAAACTTATCAGGATTTGTGGAATGTAGTGAACGCAGTACTTACAGGGAAGTTTACGGCATCAAAAGCAAATAGTAAAGAATAAAGATCTAAAATCAATAGCCTTAAGTTTCTTCCTTAGGAAACAATGAAAAGAAAAACAAATTAAATCCAAAGTAAATGGAAGAAAATAAACAATAACGACGAAACCATAAATTAATAAACTGAAAACAGAAAATCCATGAACCTAAAAGCTGCTGTTTTAAAAAGATGAACAAAGTCAATAAGTCTCTAGCCAGGTTAGCTAAAAAGAGAGCGTGAAAGGACAGCATTAATACCAAAAAATGAAAGGACATCACTCAAGATTCTGTGAACATTAAAGGGACAATAAAGAAATACTAAGACTAAATATTTATGCAATAGCCAGGTCATGGAAACAACCTAAATGTCCATCGACAGAGGAGTGGATAGGGAAGATATGGTACACACTCAGCCTTTTAATGGCTGAGTAATATGGAATATTACTCAGCCATTAAAAGGAACGAATTACCAACATTTATAGCAACGTGGATGGACCTAGAAATTATCATGGGAAGTGAAACCAGTCAGACAATTAGACAGCATCACCCAATGCTACCGCTTACATGTGGAAACTAAGAAGACACAGTGAACTGCTTTGCAGAACAGTCAATGACTCACAGACTTTGGAAAAACTTGGTTTTTCAAATAAGACAATCTGGGGGGTAGGGGGATGCACTGTGGGTTTGGGATTGGGACACAAAATCTATAAAACTGACTTGTGATAATTTATGTACACCTATAATTGAAATAAAATTCATTAAGTTGAAAAAAAAGACTAAATAACCATCAGTGGAGGAATGGATAAAGAAGAGATATATATATATATATATATATATATATATATATATACAATGGAATACTACTTGGCCATCAAAAAGAATGAAAGAATGCCATTTGCAGCAACATGGATGAACCTAGAGATTATCATACTAAGTGAAGTAAGCCAGAGAAAGACAAACGTCATATGATATCACTTACATGTGGAACTGAAAAAAAGGATAGAAATGAACTTATTTGCAAAACAGAAACAGACAGACTTTGAAAACAAACTTATGGGGTCAGGACAGGGGGAGGGATGGAATGGGGGTTAGGGACTGGCATATGCACACTGTGATATATGGACTGACTGGCCAACAGGTGCCAGCTGTATATATAGCACTGGGAACTCTACCCAATATTCCGTGATGATCTATTTGGGAAAAGAATTTGAAAAAGAATGGATGTGTGTATATGTATAACTGAATCACTTCATCCCACAGCAGAAATCATCACAACATTGTAAATCCATTAAACTTTAATAAAACTTTAAAAAATGAAAGGAAAAAAAATACTAAGAACAACTCTGCCCAAAACACCAAACATTGTCGAAAATGTGAAGTAGTAGGAAGTTTCATCACCGCTGATGGGAATGCAAATGCTACCAGCCACTTTGAAAGACTGTCTGGTGGTTTCTTACAAAACCATATGATCCAGCAATTACACTCTCTGGTATTTACCCAAATGAGTTGAAAACATACGTCCACACACAAACCTGCACATAGGTATTCAGAGCAGCTCTATAATCGACAAAATTTGGCAGCAAACAAGATGTCCTTCAGTAGATAAATGGATAAACTGCGGTACATTCAGACAATGGAATATTATTCAGTGCTAAAAAGAAACGAGCTATATCAAGTCATGAAAAGACAGTGAGGAAACGTTAATGCGTATTATTTGTAAAAGAAGTCAATCCGAGATGGTAGGAGGGGTGCTTTCAAGATATAGGCAAGTCCCATGCCCGCCGGGCGGGCAAACCACAAACTGGAAAATAACTATATGGCAGAGGCTCACCTGCAGGAGCGAGAGTCCCGAACCTCACGTCAGCTTCTCCAGCCTGGGGTTGTAAGCCTCCAGAGCACTTGGTGTAGAAAACCTTCAGGGCTTGAGCACAGGAGCTCCGTGGGACTGGGGAAAGAAAGACGCCACTGTTGGCGGGCGCACACAAGGTTCCACCTGCCAGGATCCCGGGGCAATACAGGGACCCCAGCAGAATCTGGGTCAGACTTACCTGTGGGTCTTGGAGGGTCTCCTGGAGAGGCAGGGGTCAGCTGTGGCTCACTGCGGGGGCAGGACACTGGAGGTGGGGGCCCCAGGGAATATCATGGCATGAGCCGCCCTGGAGGTCGACATCTTGGAGAGATCTGGCCCCACCCAACGGCTAGAAGACACCGGTGCTGAGAAGTCGTTAAGTCAAACAACCAACAGGTTGGGAACACAGCCCCACCCATCGGCAGACAAGCTGCCTAAAGTCCTCCGAGGGACACAGCTGCCTCTAGTCATGCCCCTCCTGACGGGGCCCTGCCCACCAGAGCGACAAGACCCAGCTCCACCCACCAGTGGGCAGGCACCAGCCCCGCCCACCAGGAAGTCTGTGCAAGCCCCCGACTCAACTTCACCCGCCAGGGGGCAGACACCGGAAGGAAGACAGGCTACAACCCTGCAACCGGTGGAAAGGAGACCACAAACACAGAGAGCTAGATTAAACCAAGACAGCAGGGGAGCTGCGGTTATATTGTGGTGGGTTGAGGATCCCACACAGTCTCTGCAGCCGCTCAGGTTGCTGCTGAGGCAAGGGTTTGATCCCCAGCCTGGTACAGTGGGTTAAGGATCTGGCATGTTGCATTGGCTGCAGCTGCCGCTTTTCCTCTATCCCTGGCGTGGGAACTTCCACAAGCTGCTGAGAAATACGTTCCAGGCAAAGGAACAAGACAAAACTCCAGGAGAACAATTAAAAAGGAAAATATTTTTTAAAAACTCTAGCGAAAGAGAACATAATAGTTGTTATCAGGGGTTGCGGGGGCAATTGACTGCAAAGGAGAAATGGGAAACTTTTGAAGAGAAGTGAAACTGTTTTGTTCCTTTTGTGGTAAGATGTATTGGCAAAACTCAGTTTATATATATAACATTATCATTAATAATATGTTATATATAATTTTATGTATATGCTATATATAACTGAATCACTTTGCTGTATACCTGAAACTAACACAATATTTTATATTAACTACACTTCAATTTAAAAAATTTTTAAACAAAAATAAAAAAAATCATTGAGCTCTATGCCCCCCCAAATTGGCTTTTCTTTTTAAAATATTAAAATTATATGCTTAAAAAGAGATACTGGGGCTGGGAATCTGCAAGCCACATTTTCCTTTGTTAAGTGGACCCCAATTAGGCTTTGCCAATTGGAGGTCCTCAAAGGACGGCATAAAGAGAAAAGAAGGCATGAAGAGGAAACTTGCCCCTTCTTATTTTGATTTCTGTCCCTGTCAGCGTCACCCACGGTTTCTTCACTCTGCCGGGGAGCTTGGTTGCAGTTTCCATTTTCATTTTGCTTTTCCACACTCCTAGAACCATCCTGTTGCATCCCTTCAAAGACAGCAGCATCAACCAGCCTCCCTTCTCAGTGGTCTGAGAATCCTTCTCCAAGTTTCTGGATTCTTTTTTTTTTTTTTTTGTCTTTTTGCCTTATCTGGGGCCACACCTGCGGCATATGGAGGTTCCCAGGCTAGGGGTCTAACAGGAGCTGTAGCTGCTGGCCTTCGCCACAGCTACAGCAATGCGGGATCCGAGCCGTGTCTGCAACCTATACCACAGCTCACAGCAACGCCGGATCCTTAACCCACTGAGCAAGGCCAGGGACTGAACCCACAACCTCATGGTTCTTAGATTCATTAACCACTGAGCCACAAAGGGAACTCCACAAAGTTTCTGGATTCTAAAGACCCACCAACGTCCCCTGTTTCCCTAGCACTGTGGATGGTAGCTGCTCCCTTCAGTTTTGATCTCGGCACTATTTCTTGTTCTTTTGACTTTTAGGTCCTCTACTGCCTGCTTAGTCAATTCCTTAGAGTAGTCCTTCTGTTAAAACCACTGCTGTGGCTTCTGGTCTCTGGACTAGAAATTGAGAGAAAGCTCAGGTCTTTCCTATGTCCTACAGAGTCTTGCATGATCTGTTCTCCCTATTACTTCTCTGACCTCCTTTTCCACTTCTCCCTCCCCTCACTCACTCTCACAAGAAATACAGTAGAAAAAAAAAAATACGGTAGATGAAGAACACTTTAAAAAACCTCATCACAGCGGTAGAGACATCACAATTCAGAATACTGGAAACTCTATTGGATGAATAACTTAGTCTCTCCAGGAAATAAATTACAGAAGGGAAAAAAAAATGATAGTGGTGGAACCTCTCGATAAGAAGTAACTTAAACCATATCAACCAGTAGCAAGCAAGGTGAAGACCTAATTTGAGCCCTGATTTTATACACACACACACACACACAAACACACACACATATATATATACAATTACATATAATTTTGCATATGATTTAATATATGATACATGCAATTAATAAATATATCATATATACCTATAAATAAGGTAATTGAGGGATTTGAAATATTTAGTTGTTAAATGGAATTTTGGTTATGTTTAAGAGTCTGTCCTATTTGGAGATACATGGGGAAATGCTTATGGGTATATTGGGTCGGGGAGAGGTTCCAGGGGAGGCAGGTGGCTCATAGGTGTAATAACTTTGACCACAAATTGATCATCATTGAAGCCAAGTGTCTTAGTCTATTCAGGCTTGTATTATAAAATACCACAAACTGGATGGCTTATAAACAACAAATGTTGATTTCTTAGAGTTCTGGAGGCTGGGAAGTCTATGACCAGGGCACCTGCACATTCAGTGTCTACTGAAGGGCCCAACTCCTCATTCACAGCAAATTTCTCACTGTAACCTTCTATGGTGGAAGGAACAAGGGAGTTCTCTTGGGCCTCATTTATAAGGACACTAATTCCATTCATGAGGGGACTAATTTAGGGCTAAATCACCTCCTGGAGGCCCCCCCATCTCTTAAAATCATCGCTTTGGGAGTTAGGTTTTAACTTATAAATTCTGAGGGGTATGCAAACAGCCCATTTCACCAAGTAATGGGAAGAAGGGATTAATTTTTTTTATTATCTAAAGACTAGATCGCTTGTATGTTTTAAATTTCCCATTTGTCTTCAAAATCTGAGGGTCTACCGTCTGAGGCAGCGAGGTCAAAGAATGGATCACAGGTCTCTGGAAAACATCTGGAGCCATTGTCGAGAAACATACACTGCAGTGGTTTCTGGAAACCAACACTTGCGTCTACCACTATCTATCTTGGACTTCGCATCTCCATGCCTCTGTTTTCCCACATACAAAGTGGAAATGATAAAGGGGCCCAGTCCCATGACGTTGTCCTAAAGATGAACTGAACTAACAGGTATAAAGCACTGTTTTAGAACATCATCTGGCCCACAGTAAGCACTCAAAATACATCTATTATTATTATTATTATCATATAAAAAAGATAATTTGAAATGAACCAACAAGGTGTTCAAACAAGTGTACCCAAAATATGTTTTTAATCTTAATGAAGTTCACAAATGGCACAATATTAACATTTCCTTAAACAAATTATACAGTCATGTTCTTGGGCAACAAAGCGCAGCATCACCATTACCATGTGTCCCCAGAGGCCACAGAGGCAGTGATTTAATGTTAAGATTTGGCAGAGCTGCCGTGGTCAGCAGGACAGCTTTCAAAGAACTAAGTTGCTACCAGAGAAGCTAATGAGAAATGCCATCACATTTACTGCACATAGAATCAAATATAAAAAAGATGCACAACAAACATGGAATTAGCTTATTTTGCATTCAGTTTCATTCCTTTCAAGTGACAAAGGTGCTTTTTTCAATATCTATTAGGATGCGAACATGAGTATCTTCCATGGGGCTTTCTCACCAAGCTGTTGTCAACAGAGATTAATTGAAGTGGTGAGTTCAGTTTCATGGTAACCTAAGATGAAAAAGAAATAGAATGAAAAAGAAGAAGAGGAGAAGGAGGAAGAAGAAAGAAGAAGTCGAAAGAGAAGCAGGAGAATAAGAAGGACCAGAAGGACATAATCACAACTATTACTGAATAGAACACAAATTTACAGAAGTGCTTCTTTCACTGAAAAGTGTTTATAAATTACGGGTGTGAGATGTAAGCAGGCTTTTAAGACAAATGATGAGAGAACAATTCAATGGTCACTGTTAATATTAGCAGCAGTATTATGATTTCAGCCCGCTGGTCTGATCTGGGAACACTGATCAAGAGTTGAGGGCTCACTGAACCTGAGTCCATTAATGGCCAGCGGCTCAGGCTAAGATTGGCAAGACTCTCCCCTTCTGAACCCATCTCTTCTCAGAAAGATGACACTGCATCTCTGTGGCCTGTCCTACTGCTCTGATTTCAAGTGGCGCTGGAGGAGGAACGCAGCGCCTCAAGAGGAAGAACAAAATTGGAAAGTCCTAAGCTCCGAGTCCCTTCCCCTCCCCAGCTGACAGTGTAAGGCAGTCACCTTCTTCCTGGAGGCATTTCACTGCTCCTGAAGGTCCCTGCGGCGTCGGCCAAATGCTTCAGAGCCCACGTTGGTGGGCACGAAGTTGCTCTTCACCATACCCCCGGATCTGCTCAGCAAGCCTGCCAGCCGATGGGTCACACAGGTAGCAGTGTTGCAGGACCTCTTCTGGGCAGTGACGCTGATTTGTAGGATGGAGAAAGGAAAGAACACCTGTCAGTGAGAGGCTGGGGCAGGAGCCTACCCCCATGGAGCCTTCATAAAGAAAATTGTGGCTTTTTGACATACCACTTAGAATAAGTGTTTCTGCTAAATGCAGTTATCAAAGCTGTTAGGGGAAATGGCCTGGCAGCCTTTGCTAGGAGCTCTGCCCAAAGACCTTCACAGAACACCCCAGTTCCAAGCCATGAGGCAAATGCTAAAACCCCACCCTTATCATTCCTCACGTGTGGTCGCTTTGGGAGCAGGAAGGAGTGGTCAGCAAAGGCCCATCCCCACCCCAACAAGCAAGGAGCATACAGAGGCCATACCCCAGCCACGAGCACCAACTAAACCATTTTCCACGGAAAAATGAAAATTCCTTGAAGTCTTACCTGGAAGAGGCTCAGAGCACAGGATTTGCAGCATCCCTCCCCACCCCCACGCCCCCACCAGAAGCGCTTACCTGCTCCTCAGCACGCCTGCTCTTATTGCTGGAGCGGGTTCACAGGGACCCTTACCAAGTCCTGTAGCCCACTACCCGGAGGCCCGGGCTACTTTTAAGCATTCTCAGGCCTTGGACAGGGACCAGAGTAACGACCAGCAAGGTGAAAATCCTTTTAGAAAATAGGTTTATTCATCAATGATGAGGCATGAGGGATGAAGCAGGAATCGGAGGGCTCGGCCATGACACCCTCGGAGATCTCAGAAGCTTCCCTGACTCTTTTTTTAATCTCTAAGCTTGTCTGTGAGTCCTACTCTTTTTCTTTCCCCCCTGAGGTCCCTGGCACCCTCTGTCATAAGCAAAGCTACCCACGCCAGCTTGAAGAGCAATCGGAGCGACATCTGCATGCATTCATTTCATCCATGGGAACAAGAAGGGAAATCAGGCAGGAGTGGAAGGAGTTCAGTTGGCATCCTGGGGCATCCCACGGGGGTAGTGGTCCCTCTCCAAGCCGCTGGCTATGTCACTTTTCTTGCCAGGTGTTTCAGGCCCGAAGCCCATGCCAGAGAATCTATGAAAGTTGTTCAGGTTCCTCCAGTACGCACTCAGCACACAGGTACTCAGATTACTGCATCGCTTAGCTCTGGAGCTGTCCAGGCTGCAGGGAAAAGACATGCCAGACGATACCATGCACCAGGGCTGCCCCCGAGGGCAGTCATGCAGAAGGTTAGACCAGGGAAGGGGAGACCTGGAGCAGAGGCAGGAGGGGGCAGGCAGCGGGGCGGCTCACGCATCCTCCGTTAGGATGATGCAGAGGTTCGCTGAGCCAGGGCGCCGCGGGGAAGGGCTGTGGTGGGGAGGGGTGACCTTTTCTGGCATTCCACATGCTGCTCGGTCCTTTACGCCCTGCACAGCGGTTCCCGGGGCGGATGCAGGTGCAACACAGGACTCTGCTGGTGTGAGCCCCAAGCTTAGGGTGCACAGGGAGGCGGGGCTGGGGAAGAGGGTCTTGCCTCACAAGAACATGCACATCGCCACACATTCTGGGCATCTCAAGGCCCTGGACCTACCTCAGATACCTGACCCCACCCTCTACAAGGCCTTTGGCTTCACCTGCCAGATGTGTGATGAAGGCTCCTCACAGGTGTGAAAGAACAGCATACACGCGTTAAATTTCCTGAGACGTCCTGAGCTGTACCAGGTCTATCCTCTGGCTTCACGCTTACCGGTCCTAACATATCCAATGCTGGGCCTTCTCCTTAGTCGGGCAAGTTCAAGTCTCAGAGTAATTGATGCCATACCTCCCCATTTCGTTTCCTAACGGCTTCCAGGAATGGATCATTTCAGTGTATCTAACCACAGTCCCTCCAGCTGCACCGGGACCTCCTCTGCCTCGTGCAGACTGAGAATGGCTGGGTCTCGGATCCTGGTGAACAGCCTGCTGGACTCCTGGCCAGATGTTGTTTTTCCTACCATTCTGGAATATGTCCTTCTGAATATGCCAAGGGTGGCTGGGGTGCCTTACCTGGAGTCCTCCGTCTCCTGCTCCTGCTCCAGTTCATCGGTCTTACTCTGCATGTAGGCTTTCACCAGTGCAGCCAGCAGGAGGCGACCTTCCTTCTCACTGAGTAGCCCAGGATCTGGCAGGGTCTCCAAAGCGGACCTGGAGAGAAGAAGCAAACCCAATACAGGCTCTAAGCACCTGCCTGCCTCCTTCCCAGGATCAGCAGCCAGGCTTGCTGGTCCCTGTGGCTTTCCCTGAGAATGTGGCTCTCCTGACTCCCAGCCCACAGGGCTCAAGGCCAATGTCCACTGAAGGATGTTGATTTGCTGAGAGCTTCCCACTGCTATGACTTCAGAGGCACAGAATCGCCTGATCCCAGGGGCAGAGGAAGGAGAAAGCTCTCGTGGCTTCAGGCTGTCTCACCTGAGTGGTGTCGCCTGGAGACTGCCTGCCTGGCACAGGACCAAGATGCTGAAAGCCAGGAAGGGGGAGGATTTCCCGAAGCCCATGATGCCTCTGTAAAGGGAGAATGACATTACCACTGCATCAAAACCAAGCACTGCCTGGAGCCCAGAGACCCAGGTTCCAGTGTCTGGCCTCTGCCACAACTGGTGAATCCAGGCAGGTTACCCCACCTCCCCACACTTCGGTTCCATTCATTTGCCAGATGGGCTGCTTTGAATCTCAAAATGTTTATTACCCTGAATTGCTTGATACAGCAGAAACAGATATCATGGGGTAAGCTTTGGGGATTCTGGTTTTGTTCTGCAGAAAGCCAGGAAGGAGCCACATGCATGCACAGAAATCCGCAACTTTTGCCCTATGCAGAAACCAAGCGAGGACACACCCTGCTGGAGCCTTGCTCTCCTGAGGTGCCCACTGTGCCTGTCTTCTAAGGGACTGAAACTCTAGAACAACCTTCACCTCTGCTGGACTTCCCGGACAACAGGTGGGAGAGGAAGGCAGGAAGGGTAAATTGGAAAGTAGTGCTTATCTCTCAGCCTATGGATTTCGGTTGGGGATAATTTAATGTGCCAGTTACCGGTGCCTCTGGACTCTGCCCACACCGCCTGCCTCCACTGGAGGGTGGTTTAGCAGCAGATGCTGGGTGCCAGGTCTCCGAGGTATGCCCAATGATCTAGCTGGCTGACTGCACTGCCCCAAGTCCCTGCCAATGCCCCAGGGACGTCTGTGGGCTGGAGGTGCCTCAGAGAGAGGCTCAGGGCTCAGCCATCCTTCAGAACACAGACTGCACAGGGCACTCCCAAACCAAACTCGGCCAGATCCTGCATGCCCACAACGGTGGGCACCAATGCAGGGGGTGCAGACCCCCCCAGTTAAACTCACCGTGCTTCCAGCACCCAGGCGAAGCCTTGGGGATGCTTGTGGGTTTACTGGCGCTAGTTAGAAGAGAATGAGCTGACAGCCCCAACCTCCCGCCTTCTCCCCGAGCAAGCCAAGCCGGACAGGCAGCTAAGAGCACCTGGCTCTAGGTGGGCCGGGATGGCAGCAAGAAGCCAAAGAGAGGCAGGCAGGCAGGCAGACTGAGCAAACTGGATGAACTAATGCAGAGGCCGGTAATTAGAGTGCGCAGAGTGGAAAGTTCTCACCTGGCGACTGGAGTTTCAGGAGAGCAGCGAGAGCGGCCGGTCCACCGGGACAGACACAACGCCTGCTGTGGGTGTCTTCCTTGCGGAGCTCTCGCCTCTTATGCCAGTGCTAGGGGGCGGGGAAGTCCCCACGAGCCCGCGCGGCCAATCCAAAGTGGCCAGGAGCGACCCAGCTGCCATTGCGTCATTTCTCGCGCTCCCCACACCCGTCCACTAGGGAGGGGAACCATCCGCTCTGGCTGTCATTTGCAATGAGGTCACTGCTTGAGAAGAGGGAGGGCTTGGAGAGGATGCAAAGACTTCGGCGTCCAGGAAGTGGGAGAAAATTGGGGAGACTCTGGTATCACCAACAGTGAGGGGCCAAAGTTTCTCTCACTTTCTTTGTGCATGAGCTCTGGTCTCCAATCCCCTCCTGCTACATCAGTAGGGACCCCGGCCCGGTCACTTTCATTCTTAAGGGATCTCGGATGAAATAGCCTACAGCGGAAGTGCGGGGGCGGTGGGGGGGGGGTGGATAGTGGGGGGAAAGGGTCTTTGAAAGACTGAAGTCTTTGACCACGTGGGGGTGATCTAGCTTATTCTCAACTCCCTCCCCTCCTTCAACCGCACCCTGGTACCCCGGGCCCCACACTTCTTTTGCCTCCAGTTCTTCCTTTACCTCACTCCTACAGGACAGATAGGAGTGGGAGGACTGGGGAGGGGGCAAAGCTGGCCCTGCTTGCACAGTGAGTTAGGCCTCCCCCTCGTAACCCCCCCCCACCGCGCCCCGAATTCTCCACCATAGGTTCAACATCCTTTGCTCTAACCGGGGATCCTGCACTGTGGCGCCAGAGTTGGTTTACACAGCTGTCCACCGCTTCTGCCTTCTGTTTGCCAAGCTGCTGGGCCGGGACATCTGTGTCCCGGTTTCTACCTGTCTCTCTTCACACCCCCTCCCACTTCCCCGAATCGCTTGACTGCAGACCTGCCCGGGGTCAGCGCGAACCACGCATAAGAGCAGGTGCTGCAAGCCCAATGGGTAAACTCAGGACTTTCACACACGCGCCACTCGCAGCCACGAGCCAGTGGGTGCGCGCACCCACGCTTCCCGCGGGGGGTACGTCAGGCGCTCACCTACCTGGCCACACGCTCTCCTTTCGCACTCACACACAGACATTCTGCAGATCGCCAGCATTTGCAGCAACAGCCGCGCCCTGTTAGCGAAGAAGGGAGAGCGCATCAACCCAAACCGACCTCGCCCAGATGCGAAAGCAACCCTTCAAGTTTCTGTTTTCAGGAACAAGCACTTTTATGTACACAGGGGTACGCATTGTTCCCCAAGCATGCACATAGACCTACGCACAGGCAGGCGCACGGACTCTGCCTCTCCCTTTTCCCTTAAGGAAAGCGGAGTCTGGAGTCCGCGCCGCCGGAGCCTTCGGCACTCGCAGACAAGGAGACCCCAGCTCTGGCAGAAGGGGCGTAGAGGGAGCTGGGGGGTAGAGGCAGTGGAGGAGAAGTGAGAGAGCGCATCAACCCTCAGGGCCTCAGGCTAGCCCTGCACGACTTGGTGGCTGCGACCCCAAATATGCCCTCCGGGCCCTCCTGAGCTCGCAAAGCCTCTCAGAAAGCTTCGCCCAAGAGTGAGGACCAGGGAGGTAGGGCAGAGGCTAGCAGAATGCCTGCAGGTTGTGACGGTTGCTTCTGCACGTCAGAAAGGAGCTCGGGGGCCTCTGTATAGACCCCCTGGGTCTTATTTTCTCTGGCAGGACCTTGCTTGTGGTTTGCCCTCCAGCACTCAGGCAATTAGAACTCCAGGTAACACCCCCAAAGAATCCAGGCCGCTGAACCGGGCGACTCTTACCGGACTTGCTACCCTGGCGGGCAGAGTACGCCGAGGCCGCCTGACCCGGAGTCCCCCCCTACTCCTGGGAACGCTACGCGGGCGCCTAGAACGTGGCCGCGGGCTGCGGCGGGCGGGAAGCAGGGCGGGAGGGCTCCAGGACCTTTGCAGGAAAGCGCTGCTTCTTAAAGGGGTTCGCTGTAATAGTGGGACCGCTTCCCTGCACCTCAATTGTAGGGCTCGCTTTCGGGTGCAACTAAGGACACCGAAGAGGCCCTTCTCCCAGAGGGCCCTTCTCCCAGAGCCCTGCAAATGATAGGGAGCATTTCTGCGTCCTTTTCCCAGGTTCTGACCGGGAAAGGGGCCGTGGAGAGGAAAGACGCAGCTGGGAACTAATGCCTCCGGGCTCTTCACTGGCTTTTCCCCGACCTCGGCCACCGCCTGTCTGGCAGTGAGTGTCACAGCAGCACCGCTCCCCGAAGAGGGCCAGCGTAGGGGGCGGGGTAAGAGAAGAGACGCCCAAAGGCCCAACACCCTGCAGCTCCAGGCTCGCTCGCCTCCCCAAGTCATCCGCTGCGAGCTGAGCCGGGGAAGCCCTCAGCGCAGGTGGAGTGGCGTGTGTGGTCTGGTCTCCATAGAGGCCCCAAAATATAAATTCTGGGGGGGAACTTTGACCTCTTGGGGCTCAAGGCTGAAAAGATGGCCCCCTCTCCAGAGATTCTGTGTCACTGGGAGCTTCGGGACCGACAACCTTGCTGCTACCGAGCCGAGCACGATCCCCGGCGGCGCCCTCCACTCCAAAAGCACGCAGTGGGTGGTCCATAACCTGAGCAGAGCTTCCGCTGGTGGCAAAGCCGCCGAAAGTTTCTGTAAAAAGCTGCTGCGAAGACTCGTATCCCTGAGCTCTGGCGAGAAAAAGGAGTGTATCTCCGACCCGGAAGCTCGTCTTCACAGAAATAGACTTGGTTGCAGGCTTTCGGTATCTTCTTGGGTACCCCTATGGACCGGCTATTTTAGCTCAAAGGGCCCCGAGTTATTTGAGCTAATCTTCCTCCACTAGTCTCTGGAGCATAGTAGGTGCACAGCAAATGTTTGGTGAGGAGGGAATGATCCAGAGGATGAACAGTTCCAAAGGTTCATTACAGTAAGAGTCAGCAGTAAATTCGCAGCCAAGTTGAATTGGACCCAATTTAGATCCATTAGATGGAAAAGCAGATTGTTGATCCAAAGGCGCATCTCTTCTTATTTAATAAAAGGAATCAGTGCCCTGGTGAAAACTTTTGGAATCTAACGTGAGAAGAAGGGTTTCTCTTCAGAACTCCAGCTTGAAAAGCAAAATGAGGCATTTTTCCTCAACCCATCCTTTATTATATTTGTGAGTGAATGGAAGAAAAAGTCAATAAAATGCTTTGCTTTCTAAATCGAGAAAATTACATTTTTTTTTCCTGGAACTGTTCTGAGCTTCAAGGCATCTCCAATCAAACTAACTAGCATAAGGATTTACAGAGAATAGCTTCCCAGGAATATCTTTATCCTTTAAATTGTCTCAAGTGTTTTGACGGGCTCGCTTTAACTATTTTATGTAATTACCTTTACATCTTGAAAATGATAGTCATTACATTTTAGAGAGGAATAGATTCCATGCACTATATTTTTATTTAACTTGCTCTCTGTTTTCTTTATAAATTTCCTTGGAGAAATATTCCTTAGGGGAATGTTTTATTCACTCAACAAATATTTATGGAGGACCTACTATGTGCCGGGTATTTTCTAGTCACTAGCAATTCACAGTGAACAAAGCAAAAAATCCCTGCCCTCCTGAAGCTTATATTACAATGATGAATTTAACAAGTGCCCCTGTATATCACCCTCCACCCAGATAAAAGCCATACCTATCCTACCCACACCCTCTCAATATAGTAATATCATCTATTTGTTTGTCAAATAGATATCAAGGTTTATATTATTAAAACTACAAACGGACCAACTGAGTCACATACTGTACTTTAATTATTCCTTATTTTTAGGAAATCATTCCTCTTTCTTTTCATTTGTTTAATATTCTTTCTGCCCATCACTTGTTTATTTCTTTTCCTAGGTCCTATTTGTCCCTCATTCTTGGTTTACTACCTCACTTTGGTGGAGTGAGCTCATCAGTATATGATAGATTTTCTGGAAATAGAATTCTAAGTTGGAAATCATTTTCATTCAGAAGTGTGGACAATACTTTCACAGTTCTGAATGGAAATTCATTTCCATTTATTCTTTGGTATAGGATCTCTCTCTCCCTCCTCCTTTCTCTCTTCTAGCTCCCTCTCCCTCCCCTTCTCCCTCTCTCTGTTTCAGTCTTCTAAAATATTATGATGTTGTGCCTTGGTGTGGACTATTTTTCTTTATTGATCTAAACACGAGGAGAACACTTGCAGCAAGAATATTCACGTTCTCCAGTTCAAGAAAATTTTCTTGCTTTTGTCCTTTGAGAATTCTCTCTCCCTACCCCCCCCCCATTCAACTTCCTGGGAAGCTTTTATTTTCAAATTTATATTGTTTTAAAGTTCTTTTGAGCATATTTTTAACTTCCAATAGCTTTTTAAAATTATATGTTACTTCATACATCCTCCTGTTTTATTTGATGGGTACATCATCTAGCTCTCTGAAGCTTTTAAACTCAGGTTATTTGTTTTGTTCTTTTCATTTTAGAGGCTACCGTCACACTTCTGGTTCTTCTTGACTGCTGATTTAGATTTAAGGGGAAGGTAATCACATGCTAATCAGAAGATGGGAGTGGAAGAATTGTTCTGTAATGGACCTGAATATAGAGGGATTACATTAGGGGCAACCCCACCATTTTACTGGGGCGGGGGTAGGAGGGGAGCTAAGCTGTGAATAACTGTAGGTCTTTTCCCTTGGCTTTTTCTTTACCCTAAGAGGACTCCTGCAAGGATCAGCAGGATAGGGGCTGGGTGTGGAGTATAAGCCAATGAGTAATAAAGGAGCCTGAGAGTTTTACCGTTCATTACGGTGATCCTCCAGTCTTTTCTGGGACCCAGTCATCTAACTATGGGACATAGGATATAGAAAGAAATCTTGGGTCTAACCCTTCATTTTAAAGGCTTGCAATCACTTCAGTTTTGTTCAGCCCATCCTAAAACTCCACCAGCAGAGGCAACCGATTGTTCAGAGTCCTGAGCATGTCTGCAGTCCTTGCTTCTTGATGGTTTTCCCTGCCCTCGAGAGTTTGCACTAGAAATGTATGTTTCTACATAGCTTTCTGTTCTGCTAAATCAGTTAAGAAGACTGACTGAAGGGTAGGACACACAGACAGTTATTGCAGAGCCCTCAAATTAGATTTAATCCACTGGGCACGTGACCTCAACTAATTCCCACTCCCCATCACAGGCCACCTGCCTGGAGGCTTCTTTCTCCAAACCCCAGAGAAACAGAGATGCCAACATCTAACCTGCAGAAGTCCCTTCTTAGAGAATATTTTTAGAGTTGTCTACGCCTGCCAGAGACAGAGAATGAGCAAAGCATGGTGGCCCGGACCCAGGCTGGTCACTCCGGGAGCTGGACAGTGAATGACGTCAAGGAATTACTCAGGTTAGGTTCCTCTGAGATGATTAAAATTCTTTCTTGGCTCAGACTCACAGGAACCAAATTGACTCTCTGCTCGCTGTCTGGGAGCATCATTCCACACTGCAAAGGAAGTAGAAATACAGGTCCTTAAAACTTTCTTGTAAAGCCAATCAGATAAAATCTCCTGCATTCAATACTCTCAGAAAAGTGAAAGCTTTTGCTAAGTAAACTCCTAGATAACTGAAACACACTGTAAATGGAAAGCACATCTTATTAAAGCCATTTTGGATGGAAATCTTTTAAAAATGCATGGCATTCTCCTCTTAACCTTCTCTAGATGACTCACAGCCATCCCCAAGGGAAGATCGGTCTCTGTGCTGTGCCCTGTGTCAAGGCCTGAGTAGGCTGGACCGTTTACCTCCATACCTGATAATCCCAACTTCTGGGCTCTCGTGCTCTTGGCCCATTGTGTTCAGTTATTCTATATTTATATTAGCATATTAGTTATTCATATTCAATTGACTATGAGATCCTCATAATCAGAATCTGGGGAGCACATTTTTAGTTGTTTTTTTGTTTGTTTGGTTTTTTTTTTTTGTCTTTTTGCCTTATCTACAGCCACACCCGCGGCATATGGAGGTTCCCAGGCTAGGGGTCTAACAGGAGCTGTAGCTGCTGGCCTTCGCCACGGCGGGATCCGAGCCGTGTCTGCGACCTACATCACAGCTCACGGCAACGCCGGATCCTTAACCCACTGAGCGAGGCCAGGGATCGAACCCGCAACCTCATGGTTCCTAGTCGGATTCGTTAACCACTGAGCCACGACAGGAACTCCACGTTTTTAGTTTTTTGATGGTTTCTTCCGGTCACTGTTAATATAATCTGCCAAGCTTCATTTACCTGAATTTTCACCTGATAAGTCAACATCATCAGGAAAACAACAGAAGCATGCCCAATAGAACTGGCTGGAGCAAATCAGAAGTAAGAACAGTTAAGAGAAGGATCTGAGGGTCTCTCTTATGACTAATGGCAAAGAGCTCTAACGTATTTTCCTACTTTTTCTGTCCCTCAACTATGTCCTCTAGAGGGTGTTTCTGGGTAAGTGTTGAGGAATTTTGAGATAGACCATAGATTTAAAAGAGCGTCTTATGAAACAGTGCTGTCCAAGAGAACTTTCTGCTACAATGAGAATATTCTGAATCTGTGCTGTCCAAGACCATAGCCACAAGCCACATGGGGCTCTCGAGCACATGACCTATAGCAATGCAACCAGAGAACTGAATTTTTAATTTGATTTAATTAATTTAAATGTAAATAGCCACATTTATTTAGTGGCTACAGTATTGCAACTCACAATCTATGGTAGAAAGTAGTACATGCGTAGATTCTGGAGCCAGGCTGCCTGTTGTTCAAATCCTGGCTCTCACACTTATTAGCTGTTTCATCATAGACAAATAGCTCAAACTTTGGTCACCTCAGTATCCTCCTTTGTAAAATGAGGGTAATAATCTTACTTATTTAATAGGGCTGTTGTGAGAATTAACTAGGTAATAAACATACAGAGCTTAGAACAGTGCATTGCAACTAGTAAGTGTTTTCTACGTGTTAACCATTGCCTTACACTGGGTTTCTCCAGAAGCAGAACCCCAGACAAGAATCTGGGTACAAACCATTTATTTGGGTGTTACGCCAGTATGGGAACTGGGAAGTGAGACAGGGAAGGGAAGACAGCCATTACAGAGAACAGTAATAAGCAGGCAACTGGGGCTTTATCCTGCTGGAGACCCTCTGGGACTCTATAGAGAGAAAACTTCAGCATTATTCCACTCAAAGAATGATGATTTATTTATCCACCAACTCCAGTGCATCACCAGTTTAAAGGTGCTCCCAAGGGTGCTAACTCCTCAGCACATCTGGCCAGTCCTGCATGCCAGGCTTCTGTGACCAGAGAAAACTCCCAGGCAGAAAGTCGTAGGAGTTGGCAGTAGAAAGCTATAGGTACAAATGGGAATAATAAAGACCACTAAGGCTCCAAGACAGCCTGCTAAAGCCCGTATTATCATCATAAAGAGTCTGGCACTGCTTAATGACCTTTCCCTAGAAATAGGCAAGGATGAGTGTCCTGTTCAGAATATGTTGTGAAAGGTTAGCTAAGGGGCTGTGATATGTTGATGTCACTTCATTGATTTCTCTCACCCACCTGATTCTTAAGGTTTTTTTCTCAGAGTATCTAGAAAACGTTGGTGGTCCCTCGTCTTAGGGTTATTTATCTTTAGTGCCTCCTTCAACAGTAAGCAAACACCGGGAAAATCAGTGCCCTCTATTCTCTTGCAGCAATAACTCAAACACACATAAAAGCCTTTCTGTTCAAAGGAAAATATAAAGGACATGCTGTCAAAGACTCATTAAAGCTGGATGAGCTTGGGACAGAGGGGGCAGGGGGATTCCAATCCTGATTTATAAGATTTCATGACTTGATTTGTTATTTCTTGTCGAACAGATTATTTTCTCAAATCTAGCATCTTAGCAATTTTCTTGGCCCAGAAATTACTGGGACATGTCTTTTGTTTACTGTTGAAAATAATTATATCAGGCTTATTTCTGTAAGTGCATGTTTTCAGCTCTCTCTCTCTCTCTCTGTGGGGTGGGGGGTGGCGCGGAACACGTGCAAGTTCCCCTGGATCGATCCTGCTCCATGGCAGCAACCGAAGCTGATGCAGTGACAGTGCTGACTCCTTAACCTGCTGCACCACAAGAGAACTCCTCAGCAATCTACCTTGAGGGGTTAAAATTAAATTTGCATACTCACTCCTGAAAAGATGGAGGACAATGGGAGACAACAGAATGACTCTTAGCAATAAAGCTAATTGTTAACATTTGACCCTGTATGCTCAGGAAGCTTAGTTGTATAGAACAGAATTCTCTAAGCTAATTTAAACAGCATGGTATTTGTTACAAAGTATTGAGTAGCTTGCAGAATTGTTTAAGGGGCCAAGGCATCCAGTCTGGATGCCACACAGCTAAATATAGCACATCCAAGAGAAACTAACCACACCAAAGGATTTGAGTGGGAAGTCCACTGCTGGTCACCTATAGTAGTTATGACTCCAGGAACTCTATGGGTGCCCCCAGAAATGTTCAATTTTGCCCTCCAAGTCTTTATGAATGCCTCTGATTGCCAAAGCCTAAATTTTGTGTGGAACTAACACCAAGAAGACCTGAGAAGAAACAGTTTTAATTTTCTTTTTTTAAAATTGTGATTTGTTTGTTTTTGTTTGTTTTTGGCCACACCCACAGCATGCAAAAGTTCCCAGGCCAGGGATCAGACTTGAGACACAGCAATGATCCAAGCCACTGCAGTGACACCTTAGCTCCTTAACCCGTGGCGCCACAGGAGAACTCCTAATTTCCTAACAGCTATAGAAGGGCTTACAAGAATGGGTTTGAATGGGAATTGAGTAACTCATATATAACTTATTTAAATGTCTAATAAGCCTCTCTACCTAACCATGTCCAAAAAGAACTTTGGGATTTTTTTGTTCTGCCAAATCGGTTCTTCCCTCACTTTTACCCATCATAGTAAATGGCAGCACAAAAAACTGAGTCAGCTCATCCTTAATTCCTCTTTTTCCTTTATACCTAATCCATCAATAAATCCTATTAACACTACACTACCCATCAAAAAAAATCCTAAATCCACCCATTTCTCTCTGTCTCCACCAGTATCTTAGTCCATTCAGACAGTCGTAACAAAACAACAGACTAGGTAGTTCATACAACAGAAATTTATTTCTCACTAGTCTAGTGACTAGGAATCAGGGTGTCAAAATGACCACGGGGACGGCCCTCTTCGAGTTGCTGTTTCTCATTGTGTCCTCACATGGCAGAAGGGGCAAGGGAACTCTCTGAGGTCACTTTTATGGGACATTAGTCTCATTTATGAAGACTTTGCCCTCATGACTTAACCACCTCCCTGAGTCCCCAACACTGAATACCATCACACTGAGCATTAGGATTTCAACATAGGAATTTTTGGGGGATACAAACATTCAGACCATAGCAATGAGGGACCCTAATCTAAGCCACCATCATTTCCTGCCTGAACAATTCCAATAGTCTTCTAACTAGTCTTCCGGATTTGAGTGTTACCTCTGTAATCCCTTCCCCACATAATTCTCAGAGTGATCTTTTAAGAGGATAGATCATATTGGGTTACTCCTCTTCTTACAGCAATCCAATAGAGTTAGGTTAAAAAATTTAAATAACTTTTGATAGCTTTAAGACAGACATGGTCCAGCTCCTGTCTGCCTTGCCAGTGCCCTCTGATGCTAGTCTCCGCTCACCCACATTCCCATACTGGACTGTTTGAAAACCTGAGAACTAACACACCAAGAGCTTTTCTAACCCACAGCCTTTGCACTTTCTGGTTCCTCTGCCTAGAAGGCTTTCTTATCTGTCAGTCCTGCTCTTCTATGACATCATACGCACGTACATAACACCACCACCACCACCACCACCACCACTTTTGATGGCTAGCTCCTCATCACTCTTCAGTTTTCGGCTTAAAATGTCAACTACTTTAAGGAGACCTTCCATAACCACCCCATCTAAAGAAGACCCTCCATTCTCTTTATAACATTAAGCTGTTTCGATTCCTTTTCCAGAACTTACGCTGTCTGAAATTATCTCTGAAAACTGCTTATTTGTATATCATTTGTCTTCCCTCACTAGACTGTAAGCTCCTTGAGAGCACTCTCCTCGAATACTTTGCTCACCACGGTATCTCCAACACCTGGAACAGTGCCCAGCCCAAAGGTTGGATTTGAGAAACATCTGAAGAATCATGGAAGTATATGCATGCTTACTCTGCAGCACTGAGCAGTATGCTAAGAGCTCTACTTGGACCATTTTACATAATCCTTATATATTAATCTGGGTTCTCCGGAGAAACAGAATCAATAGGAAATTACATACATCATACATTTACTATAAGAAATTGGCTTACATTGATTAGGGAATTTGAGAAATCCAAAATCTATAGTCAGCAAGCTGAGACCCAGGAGAAGAGATGATAGAGTTCCCGTCTGAGTCTGAAAGCAAAAGACTAATGACAGCTCAAGACAGCCAGGCAGAAAGAAAGAATTCTTTCTTATTCAGCATTTTATTCTTTCCAGGCTTCAACGGATTGGGTGAGGCCCACTCAAAATTGGGGAGGGCAATATACTTTACTCAGTCTGTGGATTCAAATGTTGATCTTATCTGGAAACACCCTCACAGGCACACACAGAAATAATGAATAACAAATATCTGGAAGCACTATAGTCAAGCTGATAAATCAAATTAACCATCACACCCAATAACAACCCTATGAAAGAGATAGTTACCTTTGCTATCCATTTGAAAAAAAAAAAAAGGACAGAAAAGTTAAGTACTAGCCCAATGTCACATATAGTAAGCTTAAAGGCAGGATTTAAGCATAGACAATCCGACTCCAGAGCCCACATTTTAAATATTTATGTTTATTTTCCTCTCTCAAAGCAATTAGAGATATTTAAGAAGCAGGAAGCTTTTGATCTCCTGAGCTCAACCATGTCAAGCATGCCTGGACAGTAGAGTGAAATGCAGGCAGTCCAAACATCTCTCCCAGGTACTCAGCCATAATTGTTATAGAAGGCTCTTGGGGGACCAAATTACTCCCTTATAGACCATCACATTCCTTTGATCATCTTTTTTCATTCTCTTCAATGTATCTGAAGACCAGGGCAGAGCCCTAGAACTTTTCAGAGAGGGTGCCTCCAGTCCCAAGATCAGAGCCCAGTCTCTCCTTAATTGGCTATTTCTCCACAGTAGAGAAGAAGAAATGGGTAGATTGCATAGGTCAGAGGTGATGTCTGTCTTCCAGAACTGAATGAATGAATGAACCATCAGTTACTTGTAGGAGTCAAAGTTAACCAAAACTTTTGATTTAAGGGCAACAAATACAATATTCCAACTGAAACCAGGTGCCAATCCTGAGAAGGCAGAAGCACTATGCAAATTTCTGTCTAGAGGTGGACAGTGCTTAGAACAGCGCCTGGCACATAGTAACTACTCCGCGTGTATTTGCTAAATGAGTAGAAGTGGTACAAAGTGTTGATGTGTTTGGACTGCGAGTTTGTGATGTAGAGGTAGGGAAAACTGCATTGTACTGCACAATAGAGGGATAAAAAATTAAAGTTTCCTTAGGGCAGTCTGGAAATGATGGGTGAAAGGAGAAAGAGGAAACAACTGAAGCCCTAAAATTCACAGGGGTGACAAGCAAGGGAGAAACTCTTCTGGTTAAAGGGTGAGGCGAGGGATTAAGTAAAAACAAAACCTGAAAAGAACAGAAATGCCTAATATGAAAATTTAGTTTGCAGTTCCCCTTGTGGCTCAGCAGGTTAAGAACCTGACTAGCATCCATGAGGATGTGAGTTTGATCCCTGGCCTCGCTTGGTGGGTTAAGGATCTGGTGTTGCTGTGAGCTGCAGTACAGGTCACAGATGTGGCTCAGATCTGGCATTGCTGTGGCTGCAGTGAAGGCCGGCAGCTGCAGCTCCACTTCAACCCCTAGCCTGGGAACTTCCATACGATGCAGGTGCGGCCCTAAAGAGACAAAAGAAAAAAGAAAATTTAGCTTATTTACCTGTCAAGCTATGATGTGACTTTGTCCTTTACCCCCATATCCTTTTTTTTTTTTTTTTGTCTTTTTTCCTTTTCTAGGGCTGCACCCGCGGCATATGGAGGTTCCCAGGCTAGGGGTCTAATAAGAGCTGTAGCCGCCGGCCTTCGCCACAGCCACAGCAACGCGGGATCCGAGCCACATCTGCAACCTACACCACAGCTCACAGCAACGCCGGATCCTTAACCCACTGAGCGAGGATAGGGATCGAACCTGCAACCTCACGGTTCCTAGTTGGATTCGTTAACCACTGAGCCATGACAGGAACTCCACCCCCATGTCCTTAATAAAATCGATTATAATCTTTTCTGTTTTGTTGGACTGGCTATTTTTGAGGAAATCAAGGGAAGTGTTGCGTTCTTATCTCAGAGTCTACATGAGGCAGAATCAAAGACAACACATGCAGAGGCTAGAACAGAGAGATGATAAGGCGTGAAAAAGGGTCCAAGATGACCATCTCGTAAGGGCTTGAAAGGGGCTGGCAGACCTCAGTTCGCACCTGGGCTACACCAGCATTGGGACAGCCGCTCACTGAATGGATTTCTCCAGATTGTGGCCTCCCATTTAGTAGAAATGGGAGTCCTCTACCCTTCTCCCTTGTGAGATTCCCCATCGAGAAGTTGTTCACTGCAAAATCTTCAGGCTATTGCCTCAACCCCCTTGAACTCCCTGTGCCTGCCCCTAGATCGGTTGTGACTCACAAGCAGCAAAAGAAATCCAGTAGAGGGTAAAGCTCTCACCTTATTAAAAGCTTCTACATTCTCATGTGTCATTTGGTAATGGAGACTGTCAGTTAGTCACCTCTTCTCTGGTTCTCACTTTCCTTTCTTCCAGCTAACTCAACCTTCAGCCCACACAATGGAAGTCAACAAAATGAGGTAACAGCTTTCTCTGTGAGTCACTGTGGGTGACTGTGTTCAGAGAGCACTGTGGGGCGAGTGGCCAGAGCCCAGGCAAGTGTTTCAGCCATCCAAGAACTGGCATGCAGCCCAAGAAACACTCTCACCTGATGACGGACTGGTGGGTTGAGTCCTGGAGGAAATTGTTCCCAACAGCCGGAGAAAGCGTCTCTTGGCTCAGGCACAGCAACGCTCTTCTCGATTAAAAATGTTGTCATCATTCACGCCTCCATGTAAAATCCCTTTTTTACATTGTGCTCACATTTCTACAGGCTTCCATCTGCTCTGCATATTAAAGTTAGGACCCTTCCACGAAAAGGTGACATCTCAAGTTACTGTTCTGCCCAAAAAGCCCTATAGAATGGACAGAAATTGGTTTGCTGTCCCTCAAAGGGCAAAACACGAGGAAGGAGGAGGCTTCCATGAGCTATTTCTCTTCGCTGAGCACTCAGAGGAAAATTATAAGTGGTTAGGAGAAGGCTTTGTTTTCTAAAAGACCGTTAGTTATTCCTGAGAAATCCCTCTTCTTATTCCCGGAGGGAGGTCATCTCTTAGATGCTGTCAGTCAGACAGGGATCAGCAGCCAAGGAGAGGGGCTCGGGGAGATTTCCAACTAATGCAGCCAGAGGAAAAGTGCCAAAGAAGCAGGGCTCCTTAGGATAAATAAATTGAAGGATATCTGGGGGATAAAAATAAATCCTTTTTGAAAATGAAAGATGGAGGGATGCTGTATACACAAATTGCCCTGTACATCAAATTCTGAACAATGATATCACCAGGGCTGGCCCTGCAGACCAATGACGAAAACAAAGATCTCCTCGGGTACGCTTGCCAGCCCTTTGCTCCAAAGGTGTCTATCCTGTTTCCATCGCATTCCCATAGGGTTTTTTTCAGGGGGCTCATAGAGATTTCTCTCTAGTCATAATTCTGGTGGATCTGGGCTGAGACCGTTGGGATAGAAGACTTTTATGTAGGGATTGGAGGAATACAACCTAAATACAGAGACTGGCAGAGGAAAGCAAGGTTGTCCGGCCTGGTAGTGTCTGAGGAAAGATTTTTAATTCTAGAAGCAATCAGCACTGTGTGTCAGATCTCACTGATGAAACACACTGGTTAGGAAATCTATGAGGGAAGGGACCACTCTGAGATACTTGAAGCCATAGGGTATAGAGCTCACCCCACCCCCAACCGGAAAAGTTGCGTTCCTGGAAGCTAAAAATCCCCCTTCCCACTCTGAAAGTGCTGAAATGTGGAGAGCTAGGCACCAACACAGGAGTTAAGGACTAAGTATCAGGGCAGAAGAAAAGTAAGGGAAGCATGAATTGGTACTAGATGAAACATGGGTTCCTAGTTATAATTAATAGGACAAAAAAAAAAAAAAAAGGTCTGCAGAGAGAGGATCTAAAAGGACCTTTGCCTCATAGGAGCTGAGCGACCGACCGGCAAGTGGTGTGAGGAGGACGGCAATCCCAGACCCTCTAAGGTGGTAGAACAGTGACTATTAAGAGAAATTCTGTCACAGTGAGATGACCCTACTATGGAGGATTCAAAATTAAATTAGGCAGCCAAGGGGCTGACAGTGATTTGGTTGCAGGTCTCAAAGAACTCTGAAACAAAACCCAAGAAACCCCAAAGATCACAGTTCATGGTTGAATTTAATTTTTTTTATCTTTTGTTTTTTGTCTTTTTAGGGCCACACTCAGGGCATAGGGAGGTTCCCAGGCTAGGGGTTAAATCAGAGTTGTAGCTGCCGGCCTACACCACAGCCACAGCAACACGAGACCAGGGCCTCGTCTGCAACCTACACCACAGCTCACGGCACCGCCGGATCCTTAACCCACTGAGCGAGGCCAGGGATTGAACCCACATCCTTGTGGATGCTAGTCGGGTTCGTTAACCACTGAGCCACGACGGGAACTCCCATAGTTGAATGTTAGTTAAACAGGCAGTCAGGAGTTTCTATAAGATTTGTAAGTCTTATCTACCCCTTCCTGTTTTATCCCCAGTCTCACCCATTCTGTCCACCAATAATGCACCCTAGTTCTTAGGCCTGGCCAAATAATACGCGTACATTCAGTCCAGAACAGGTAGTTCAACAGCAAAGCCGGAAGACAGCCTGACTTGACTCTTTCCCGGGGCATACAGCTCCTTTTGAGTTAGGGACACTTAGAATAATATTAATAATAATAGTAATAATAATAGTAACAACCACATTGATAGCGCCAATACAAGATAACATTATTTCACAATTTCATACATCTAAGCTAGGTACTGGCACTTGTGATCTACTGTATTAATCTTCACAGCATGTATTATCTATTTTATTAATCTTCACAAGAACCCGATGAGATATGGTCCATTACCAGTTCCATTTTACAATTGGAGAAAAAAAAAGAAAAAAGAAAACCTGAGACTTAGAAAGATTAAGCAATTTCCCCAAGGTTAAATGGCTAGTAATTGCATGTGACATATAAAGAAAACGGATTCATTCAACATTCACTCCAATTCGTCTCTGGTACAACACGCATCGCAGAGGCTGGAAAATTAGAAATGGCAACATCCGGGCCTCCTTGAAACCGGGCTCCATGTGCAGCCTACGTTCTCGGGAGCAACACCAGGAGGCAGAGGTGACTAGGAGGTGCCTCCCTGTTTGGAGACCGCATAGGGTTTCTACACACGGTTCTTCTGAAGCGGCGGTGAGGAAGTTCAGTTTCTGGTCCCCAGGGTCATGAGGGCAGCGGCAGCAGAGGTAGTGGGGTCCCCTGGGATAGTCCTGTCCTGTGCGTGAGCGTCTCCCTGAGCTGTCGTGTTCTAAGCTGTGCAGCAACCAGGCCTGGTTCCTTGGCCTCCCCCATTGTCTTCAACCTATCTAATCTCCCGTAACAAACACTTCTCTGCTTAGAGTTAGAGTAAATTTTGTTGTTTGCAACTAAAAACCTGAAAATTCCTTGTGAGAGCTAGCATTCAAACCCTGTCTTGCCTGACTTGGAATTCAGAGCACTTAACTTTGGTTTTATGAAGAGACGGGAACAATCTTTTTTTTTTGCTTTTTAGGGCTGCATCCGTGGCATATGAAAGTTCTCAGGCCGGGGGCTCAATCAGAGATGCAAGCGCTGGGCCACACCCCAGCCACAGCAACACCTGCAACCTACACCACAGCTCATCACAAAGCCGGATCCTTAACCCACTGAGCTAGGCCAGGGATCGAACCTGCATCCTCATAGATACTAGTCGGGTTCTTAACCCACTGAACCACAATGAGAACTCCAGAGACAGTAACAGTCTTGAATGAAGGGGATTCTTTCTGGCAACACTTAATCCAACTTTGTTTAATCACTTACGTCTCTGAGAACTCTAAAGCGTTCCACACCTAGCTAATCCCTACACATTCTTCCCTCGCAAATCACACACAGGTCCTCCCACAAAGGAAGAATGCCAGGATGCCCCCAGATCGATCCGCTTTCCAAACTGTGCTATTGCAATTGGGAGACAAGTCCCTGAGCAAATTCCACAAAAGCTAAAAGGGCAAGAGGGAGATTAGCCCAAGGGGAAGGAAGAGGATGAAAACAGAACAAACAGCCAATGCAGTGGAGAGGAACATGTGTCCAGCAGTCCTGGTCCCTGTGGACCTAGTAGCCTGGAGTCCAGTTCCTTGCCTACCCACCCCTCCACCCTCCAGCATTCACTGTTGCTGTTTAACCCCAGACACCCTAGGGCTCAAACTGGAGTCGCAGCTGCCAGCCCACGCCACAGCAACATGGGATCTGAGCCGCATCTGTGACCTACACCACAACTCACGGCAGCACCAGATCCTTAACCTACTGAGCAAAGCCGGGGAATCAAACCCACATCCTCAGGCATACCAGTCGTGTTCGTTACCGCTGAGCCACAATACGTACTCCAGTGAACTTTATTTAATATGAATTATTGCAAATGATTGGCGCTATTTAACTAAACCATCCAACGACCGCTGGTTTTTATTTGTTATATTGATATGTGAATTCTTGAAGGATGTAACTTACTGGTGTGGGGCGAATTTCACAAAGTGATAGTTCAAGCACTTGCGGTACTGATCGAGAAACTCATTTATCAATGCTGATAGGAAATCTTAATATCTTGACTGGTTGTAATATAGGATTCCCTGGTTAGAAAAAGAAAGGGCAATGGAAAATCCTTCCCCATTTCCAAAAACCAATCGATATATCTCCAGACTTCCTTGGGTAGCCTCTTGTTTTCCACCAGCCACCAGCCCCATTCTTCCCCACAAACTAAATATGAAATGTACCTCCTAAACATAATTTAAGCTGGTGGTTATTCCTTCTTTGTTTTAAGTTCAAAATTAAATAGCTCTGAATTATAAAAAGGCATAAGAAATCAAATGTCTTGTCCTTGCTAAGAAAAACGGTTTAAATGCCTTTGTGTTCAAAGAAAAAAAAATAGTAAAGTTGTTCAAGAAAGGATAAAAATCATTTCCACTAGGTTAAGATTTAAGTTATAGAAATGAGCCAGGTAATTAAATTAAATGTCAGAAATAGTGAGGGTTTTTTTTCATTTTCTTGCTAATATGTACACTTTGTGAAAAGCTAATTGCATAGACAAGTGCCGTAATTTGTCTTCTGTGTCCGTCAGACACTGAAGATGGCTTTGCAAGAACTGTAAAGCTTCTAAAGCCAAATTGCTCAGTATTTTCTATGGCAGGCACTTTGCTAGGTACCCTAGGGAAAGCAAGAAGTATAAATGGTTTACAAGAATTCATACTGGAAATGTATTCTTTTTTTTTTTTTTTTTTTTTTGCTTTTTAGAGCCTCACCCGAGGCATATGGACGCAGACGTGGCTCAGATCCCAAGTTGCTATGACTGTGGAAATGTGTTCTTAATTACTCTTACGGAATTTTCCAGGCAGAGAAGTGTACAGTAGGGTATCAGTCTGGGGAGAATCACTATTTTCTGAACACGCCGGTACCAGATCCAGTTTATACAATATCCCAGGTTCTTAGGGTCACACCTACTTTTCATTGTTTGTGCCCCCATCAAGCAGCTTTAACACAATTCCCACGGTCACAGAGCAGGTCACTGAAGCTGCACCTTGCCTCCACCACACATACAGATCAAGTGACCCCAGACATAGGGATGAGAGAGGAGGGACCCATAGAAGCTCTGCTTCCCCCAGCAGCTCCCTGGAGACGCGCAGGAGAACTAATGCCTTCTGGGACGGACTTAAACCCATGGAAGAAGATGGGAGGAAGCAAACACATTTATTTTCCTTTCCTTTTTCCTCCTCCACTCCCCTCAAGTCCCCACACCCCAGACAGTTTCAATGGTGCAGTAGGAGCTTACTCGGCCTCTCTGAAGACATCCTGTGAGGCCAAGCAATCTGCTAGGTTTGTTATCCACGAGGTAATGGCCAACTCAGATGCCCAACCCTCTGTGTTTGCTCTCCCTCCCTTGCCTCACTTCCTATTTTCCTGGGATTAAACTCTCCTCTAAAATGTCAGTTTTTGCCTTAGATCTTGTTTTCTAGAAAACCCATGCAAAGACAGTCCCAGCAGTGGCCCTGGGAAAGCAGACCTCACAAAGGGATTTGGAGTTGGGTAACTCACTGATCTGAAGGCATCAGAGACTCCCCTGGGGTGCTAAACAAGGTGATGATGATCCTTGGCAAGCAGGCTATCAAAATTACTGAAGCTGGGAGTTCCTGTTGTGGTGCAGTGGAATCGAATCTGGCTAGTAACCATGAGGTTGCGGGTTCAATCCTTGGCCTTGCTCAGTGGGTTAAAGATCCTGCGTTGCTGTGGCTATGGTATAGCCTGCAGCTGTAGCTCCTATATGACTCCTAGCCTGGGAACCTCCACATGCTGCAGGTGCGGCCCTAAAAAGAAAAAACAATTACCGAAGCTGTCTTCTACCTGTGGTTAACTAGGATGCAGAACAGCAGGAAATTGGATATTGAGATTATCCAGTGTCTGCTTCACTTGGTTGGTATAATCTTATAGGGTTAACCTGTTTTAGGGTCCAGGGAACACCCACACACCTACAGGGGTAGTTATTGGTCCTTAACCCAACTGATACATACTATGAATATGAGTTTGCTTTCCCTGCTCAGCACTACTTCTCATGGACTTAAGAATGCCCGATATATTGATATTGTGTCCCACATAATATTGCCTGGGACAAAAATATCCAAAGTACCTCAAAGAAAGTGCAGCGATTGGCTTTCCATGTACCCATCCCCAGAACTATCTGGTTTACGGAACAGTGAAATGACCTGCTGGAGACTCAGACGAGGCACCATCACAGGGACATTCTGCCAAGTTGGGCGCTGTCCTCTAAAATGCAGCATATGTATTAAACCAACAATCTAAACAACGTGTTGTGTTCTCATTAGCCAGGAAATGCAGATGGAAAAAAGACTGGCACCTCTCGCCATTACTCCCAGAAGCCTACTTGTAGAATGTTTGTTTTCCATCTCTGCTGTGGATCTCTTGAAATCCTGAAGGATAAAAACTAGATATTTGTGAGTTCCAGTTGTGGTTCAGTGGGTTAAGAATCGACTAGTATCAGCGTGATGGTTGCCTCATAGAATGAGTTTGGGAGTGTCCCCTCTTCTGCAATTTTTTGGAAGAGTTTCAGAAGGGTAGGCGTTAGCTCTTCTCTAAATGTTTGATAGAATTCACCTGTGAAACCATCTGGTCCTGGACTTTTGTTTGTTGGAAGTTTTTAAATCACAGTTTCAATTTCAGAACTTGTGATTAGTCTATTCATATTTTCTATTTCATCTTGGTTTAGTCTTGGGAGATTGTACTTTTCTAAGAATTTGTCCATTTCTTCTAGGTTTTCCATTTTATTGCCATATAGTTGCATATAGTAGTCTCTTATGATCCTTTGTATTTCTGTGATGTCTGCTGTGACTTCTCCTTTTTCATTTCTAATTTTATTGATTTGTGTCCTCTCTCTTTTTTTCT
>PVHT021183666.1:31282050-31302642 GCA_004024745.2 Catagonus wagneri
TTTTCTATTTCATCTTGGTTTAGTCTTGGGAGATTGTACTTTTCTAAGAATTTGTCCATTTCTTCTAGGTTTTCCATTTTATTGCCATATAGTTGCATATAGTAGTCTCTTATGATCCTTTGTATTTCTGTGATGTCTGCTGTGACTTCTCCTTTTTCATTTCTAATTTTATTGATTTGTGTCCTCTCTCTTTTTTTCTGGATAAGTCTGGCTAAGGGTTTATCAATTTTGTTGATCTTTTCAAAGAACCAGCTTTTAGTTTCATTGATCTTTTCTATGGTTTTCTTTGTTTCTATTTCGTTGATTTCTGCTCTGATCTTTATGATTTCTTTTCTTCTACTAACTTTAGGCCTTGTCAGTTCTTCCCTCTCTAGCTGCTGCAGATGTAAAGTTAGGTTGTTTATTTGAGCTTTTTCTTGTTTCCTGAGGTAGGCTTGTATTGCTATAAACTTTCCTCTTAGAACTGCTTTTGCTGCATCCCAGAGGTTTTGGGGTGTGGTGTCTTTGTTGTCATTTGCTTCTAGGTATTTTTTAATTTCCTCTTTGATTTCTTCTGTGATCCATTGGTTATTTAGTAGCATCCATTGGTTGTTTAGTCTCCACGTATTTGTATTTTTGGCCATTTTTTTCTTGTTGTTGATTTCCAGTCATATAGCATTGTGGTTGGAGAAGATGCTTGAAATGATTTCAGTGAACCTTTTTACAGAACAGACAATGACTCACAGACTTTGGAAAACCTTGGTTTTTCAAATAAGACAATCTGGGGGGTGGGGGGATGCACAGGGGGTTTGGGATACAAAATCTGTAAAACTGACTTGTGATGATTTATGTACACCTATAATTGAAATAAAATCCATTAAGAAAAAAAAAGAAATTGAAAAGATGCCAGATGGAATTATTGATACCTAGAAATTATAGGATGCATGGATAGGCTTTTATTCAAGAAGAAAACTCAAAGCACTGCCATGTACAAGTAAACACAGACCTACCTTAATTTATTGATAAGAATTTTGAAATTAAAATAAAAAATTTATTTAAAATTATTATTATGGACTAATAATGTATACTTTAAAAGTACTAATGAAAGTTCCACAGAATATCATTTATACTGTTAATGTACTCTGTAAAACACTTACTCTTCTGTACTGCAAGATAAAAAATATATACTTAGTCTGCAAAATAAATACATTTGTTCTACAAAAAAAAAAAAAAAAAAGAATCGACTAGTATCCACGAGGGTGCGGTTCTGATCCCTGGTCTCGCTCGGTAGGTTAAGGATCTGGTGTTGCTGTGTGAGCTGTGGCATAGGTCACAGACGTGGCTCATATTCTGCATTGCTGCTGCTGTGGTGTAGGCTGGCAGCTGTAGCTCCGATTCGAAGTCTAGCCTGCGAACTTCCATATGCCCTAGGCGCAGCTCTGAAAAAAAAAACTAGATACTTGGACTGTAAGAAGAACAACTGGTTAAATGTCAAAAACAAAGGGTACTGATTGATTGACATCTAGAGAGAGAGAAATTTGTGGTGACATGCCATTAAGGTATCATGAGCATTTGGATCAATGATTTCAGTACATCTATCGAACAACTTATCCAACAGAAATATTTAAGTATTCAGAGGACTCTCTAGTTCTCAAAGGATGGACATTTATCACCAGATAACAGATGATGTTGCACCAGGCTGAACTTTAGCTTGACATTTTGGAGAGTAGAGTGAACAACCTGAGATCTGGTGCTTCTGTCAACATGCTTATAATTAAGAACATTTGGGGCATCCCAAGTTTTGTCTATTTAGAAGATGTATTCTTAAGTTCTGTCTTTTTGTGCTTTAAACGCTTCACTACTTTATTATTTGAGGAAGTACTATATGTATATTTTATGTCATCCATACATAGATGGGTCACCACGGACATCTCTACTTAGAGAAAACTTACGGATGTTACACCTATAAATTCCCAGGATATCTGAAAGATGGTCTCTGGCAAGAGTAATAAGGGAAAAAACCATAAATCTAGTAACAACAGAGAACAACTGAAGTTGTTTAAAATAAAAGGAGAGTTTGGGAGTTCCCTTCGTGGCTCAGCAGTTAACAAACCTGACTAGGATCCATGAGGATGTGGGTTCGATTCCTGGCCTCGCTCTGTGTGTTAAGGATCCAGCGTTGCCTTGAGCTGTGGTGTAGGTCACAGACGCAGCTTGGATCCTGCATTGCTGTGGCTGTGGCTGGCAGCTGTAGCTCTGATTCGACCCCTAACCTGGGAACTTCCATATGCCATAGGTGCAGGTCTAAAAAAAGCAAATAAATAAATAAATAAAGGAGACTTTGAAAAGTGTTACTAGTAAACATTCACCAATGAAATATTCATAAAGACAGCTGTTCTAAGGACAAAGACCTGTGTAAAGTTAGAGGATTATATTAATGCATACAGTTCACTGAACTTGTACCCTGAAGAATTACAGAAACTAAACATACAGTAAGATTCTGTTAATAGAAAGGAAAAAAAAAATCCTAAAAGACCCAGCAAAAAGACTGAATCAAGCATGTTTTCACTAAAGGAGTTAGTATCCAGATTACCAGGATGTCTAATCTACAATATGAATGAATGAAATGCCTTTTACTTAACTTGCCTCAAAGTTTTCAATGTCTTCTCTCACAACATAGTCTCCAAGTTCAGGTATTAATTGTGCTTGGAGAGCCAGATCCTATTGGGCTCAGTGTCATAAAGGTATTTGTGTATAACCTTCCACTCCAAGGAAGAATACATAACTATTCAAACCTTTTTTAAAGCTTCTAAAATCCATCACTGGTTTTGGGGATTAAATGTGTCCCCTTAAAACTGGGCTGTTGTGCAGACTCTTTGGAGAGGTGAGATGTTGCTGATGCAGAGATCCTGAAAATACAATTCTATTTTGTGCCCTGTAGCATTCTGGCACAGTTATTGTATAGGCTGCCAAATATTCTATCTGTGGGGCAGAGCTGTTCTGTAGGCTTGGCAGTGGGAGCTAGCCCTGTGCATATGAAGATGACACAATAGCTGGCAGGTGACAACTGACATGTCCATTCAGGCTCTCCAAGTGAGAAGACATAGGAGACATGGATACACTGGCTGGAAATTCAAGCAAGGTTTCACCGTGGTCAGTATACCTGTATACCATACACTGTGCAGATGAGCAGCTGTAGTCTCTACATGCATGCTCTAAGTCTAAGCTTTGAAGTTTAGAAACTCAGTTTTCTGAGTCAAAATTGACCAGGCTTGGGGAACTGACCCCAAACCCCCATGCATTAAACTCCCCAATGCCGATGCATGTAATTTACAATTAAAGATATGCCTTCCTCTTTCCAAAGTCTAGAATTTTTTTAATGATTTCTATATTTTTCTACCAATTTTCTACTGTAGAGCAAAATGACCCAGTCACACACACACGTGTGTGTGTGTGTGTACGCGCATATATTCTTTTTCTTACATTATCCTCCATAATGTTCCATCACAAGTGACCAGATATAGCTCCCTGTGCTATACAGCAGGATCTCATTGCTTATACACTCCAAATGCAATAGTTTGCATCTATTAACCCCAAGCTCCCAGTCCATTCCACTCCCTCCCAGTCCCCCTTCAAGGTCTAGAATTTTATGTCACTCTCTGGAAATCACTCTTCCTCATTAAAATACCCATGGAACTAAATTAGTTATCAGAACCTTTCTTAGCAGAAAAAACTGAGGTGCAAGAAATCTGATGCCCAACAGGGATATTTCATCTTATCACTGGCAAATCCTGGTAAGATCCTGCTCTGCAAAAAAAGCTACTCTGTTATCAGCATCCTCTGCTAGATACAGTCTTTGTGCTCCTTGGATAATGCTGAATTGACACTGACAAATTCTTATCTACTGGTTTTCCTTTTTATGGACTTCATGTGGAAGAGTCCTATAAAACACAAACTTCAAACAGACCACAAAATTTATGTTTATTTATGCAAATATTTACTTACTGCAAATAAATAAATTTATATTTTTTCCTCCCCTGCTCCAAACCAGAGGAGTATTGTTAGTCAAAATCACAATACTTGGTGATGAGTAAGTGGTGGTTGGGTAATGGGGTAAGTTCTAAAATAATCATCTGGACACAAGGTAGAACAGCTTTTTAAATTACTTAGGTGGGTTGGGGAGAAGGTAAAGATGACTTAATAAGATAATCAATTAGTTTTGCAGTGGAGGGATGAACCGTCAGATTCAAGAGGTCATGTGCCTTTTTGGATTTGTGGCCATATTTTTCCACATGTTTTGACACTCAAAATGCTATTAATACTGAATGTTTGTGTCCTCCCAAAATTCATCTGTTGGAACTCTGATGCCCAGGGTGTTGGTATGGAGTAGAGGGCTTTGGGAGGGAATTAGATTTAGACGTAGTCATGAGGATGGGGTCCCCACGATGGAATCAGTGCTGTTGAGGAAGAGAGAACGGTGCTTTCTCTCTCCACACACTAAGAGGTCGTGTAAGCACACAGAGAGATGGTGGCTGCCTAAAAGCCAACAGGAGAGGCATCAGAATAAAATCTACTGGAGTTTCCATTGTGGCGCAGTGGAAAATGAATCCGACCAGTATCCCTGAGGATGCGGGTTCGATCCCTGGCCTCATTCAGTGGGTTGGGGATCGAGTGTTGGGGTGAGCTGTGGTGTAGTCACAGACCAATGGCTCAGATCCTGTGCTGATGTGGCTGCAGTGTATGCCAGTGGCTGTGGTGTAGGCCAGTAGTAGCAGCTCTAATTCGACCCATAGTCTGGGAAATTCCATATACTCCAGGTGAGGCCCTAAAAAGCAAAAAATAAAAATAAAAAATAAAATAAATGAAAAGAATAAACATTGCCAGCATGCAACATTCAACTTAACATTGCCAGCACCTTATTCTTAGACCTCCCATCCCCTAGGACTGTGAGAAATAAATTTTTATTATTTAAGCCATTCAGTCTATGTCATTTTGTTACGGCAACCCAGACAGACTAAGACAAATGCCATCTACAGTAAGATCATACACATTGTTATATTCACTTTTCCTGAGCGGTTTTTGCAGTATTTTTTTTTTTGCTGGCTCTTCTGGAACAAGCAGATCAATTCTTAACTACTATTCCTTGGCATGCTGAGTTGGGGGAGGGTAATGCTTAAATCCACCAATAAGTAACTGCAAATCTCTTTAATGGCATCTTGGAAATCTTCCAAGAAGAAGCATAAATGCCCTGGGTTCATTTATAGGTCATAATTTGTAATTTGTCTCCAGAGTTTTTAAAAAGAAGTATGTATTTATATTCAGATTGATGGTCCAGCATCTTTAACCCTGACTAAATAGGTTTGGGACAATGTATAGGCTACTAAAATTCCTGTGGTGGACATATTTCCTGAAAGCCTCTTTGAGCTCACCACTCTCAGGGGCTTCACAAAGTAAATCACTGGCACTATGGAAATTTCATCAAAAAGACTAGACCATACATAGATTTGTGGGCACCTGTGTTATAGCTGAAATGTGAGATATTGTTCTTATGATTTCCTGATGGGTGTTTGTTTTCCTGAAACATGCAAGGCATTTTGCAGGATTCTGTCCCTCCCTTCATGTCCAAAGCAAGCCTCTGCAGTAGGTAGTTTTATATCTGCTTTACAGCTTGAAATATCCAAGCTGAAAGACATTAATTAGCTTTGCAAAGATATATGACTAGCACAGACTAAAGCCAAGATAGGAACTCTTAATCTTTACATTCCATTTCCATTCTCTTTTCACCAAATCCAGCTGCTTTGTGAATCAATCAAAGGTCTAAAACATTATAGAAGTAGACAACTGATCATGTACTAAAAAGTACCAATTAAATCCAAGCATTATCCCTACTACTAATTAACAGAAAACCTTCCCAGAAAATAAGCTTCTTCCTCCACCTACTTACCTGGAGCTGCTTGAAAAGATCCCTATTTAAAAAAGGTAGGGGAAATTTTGGTAGGGAAGTGGGTTTATTTTGGTATCCAAGGAAACGCAACATGTAGTGCAAAAAAAAAGAAAAAAAAAGTTGCTTGATCTTCCTCTAAAACCTTTAATTTGTAACTGATCCTAGGAAGAGGAGGCAATAGCTCTCTCCATCTATCACAAAAGACCACTCTTTCCATTTAAAGAAATTCCTAAACATTTTCTCAGTGATATACAGTGTGATATAGCATCTGGTATACCACCTGTTGATGTCCTTTTTTGGAGATCAAGTTGTGGTTGCTGGTTTTCTATATGCACTGCAATGGTTCAGATACCCAAGGATCCCTTCATCCCCTCCTTATGTCAATAACAGTGGCACATAATGCTTGTTTTGGGCCCTTTTCAAATGTGTGGAAATATCTTGGCCTAGGAATCGTCTGTGGGGAAACCATTACCCCTGCAACAATAAACCAAAGACTAATATTTTAAAACTTTTTATTGCTGTGGAACGTTCATTCACAAAAATTCATGAATTTCATATTTAAATCAGATCTAGGAGTTCTTGTCATGGCTCAGCAAAAACGAATCTGACTAGCATCCATGAGGACGCAGGTTCGATCCCTGGCCTCGCTCCGTGGGTTAAGGATCCGGTGTTGCCGTGGGCTGTGGTGTAGGTCACAGATGCAGCTGGGATCTGGCATTGCTGTGGCTGTGGAGTAGGCAGGTAGCTATAGCTCCAATTTGACCCCTAGCCTGGGAACCTCCATATGCCTCAGGTGCGGCCCTAAAAAGCTAAATAAATAAACAAATCAGATCTCAATACACATCATTTCTCTGTTCCTCGTCTCTTCAGCTCCCCTCCACACTCCTTCCTTCCTTCTTCTCTCCCCACAACATGCCCCTCTGCATCAGCTTCCATCTTCCCAAAGAGCAGGGTATAGAATTTAAAAGAAACTTTATAAGAGGCAAACAGTAAAAATAAAGCTTTTTGTTCATTTACGCTGGAGACAAATAACACTGGGCAGAGTGTCTGAAGCCTACAGCTGAGGCTCTACGGGAAATTTCTGAGTCATTTCTACAGCACGATAAAAGAGGTGCTCTGACCTTTTACTGCGTTCCCTGAGATTGAAAGCAGAACATAAATACTACCCATAAACTCTCCTAAATTTAATCCCATCAAAACCTTGTTTGGTTGAAATTCTCATTAGGGGAATCCAATTTGACTTTACACAAAGGGACTCACTTCCCCTAAATATATTAAGGCCACCATTCCCAAACCTCTTCTGAACTACCTAGGACATGTTGTTGATTTCAATATTTTCAAAAACAAATTTCCCAAATTGATAACTCCTTATTTGGGGAGGAAGCGAATTCCTTTTTTGTTGCTCATTTGGATTTTTTCTTACTTTTTATTTTTTAATAATTTTAGACTTACAGGAAGTTGCAAAAGCAGTACAGAGCATTCCCCTGTACAGCCTCCCCCAATGATCAAACCAGGATATTAAAATCAGTACAACACTATTAACTAAACTACAGACCTTATTCAATTTCACCAGTTGTTACGTGTACTCATTTCACCCAGGGCACTTTTCAAAACAAAAAACAAAAAACAGACATCTGCAATCAACTCAGATTCTGATTCAGTAGGTCTAAGGTGAAGCCTAGACATGAATATTTTATTTAAAAAAAAAAAAAACCTTTCCCAGGTGCCCCTGCAGCCAGGGGTGGGAACCACTAGATTAGAGAGAGATATCCTTTCAATACGGTGAGTTAGCAAAATCCCTAAACAAAGGAATGGAATTAGGATATGTTACTTTATCTATCAGATATTTTACAGTGACATTTGTCCCGTGACTTTAAGCCCTCCATAATCTAATAATAATGATAATATATTGACAACTCACCTCTCCTTGAAAAGAAAAAGTCATTATGTGGCAATGCAATACGATATTCAGACCTCCGAGGCAAACACTTTCTCAGAGATTCCCCTGTGATGTCAATATGTGCTATTGCCAAAGTCAGAATGAATTGGACCAGAAGTCAATAGCAAACTGGCTTCTCTTCTGAGAATTTGAAGTGGTGCAAAAAGTGAGTATTTTTTAAAAAAGCAAAGCTTAGGAGCTATGGTGTAGTCCTTTTCGTCATATAGATTTGACATAAAGACCAGGCACATGGACAGAAGTTACCTGGGTTTTATTCACATTTTCTAGTTCCTGGTCCAGGCTTTCTAGGGGCCCTGATGCACTTTTGCCCTTGGGTTCCATTTGTCTCCCTACATCCTTTTAAAAATATCATTGATCAACCTGATCAAGTTGGTATCTAATGCTTCAGACGAAGAATACTGATTAATATCTAGTCTTTCTCAAATGAGGAGTTGATCACCATTTCTCAACCATACCATTCAATTTATTCTACTGTACTTTTGCCCAGACTCCTTCTTGGAACTTAGAACTCAGCTTCTTAAGGAGGAAGGGCCATGTTCTATCATCTCTGATTTCCTAGAGTCCAGAATAGTGTCAGAACCAAAGCAGAAGCCCACATAACTGTGGTAGACAGATTAATGGCCTCCCAAAGACAGGCCCAGAACCTGTGAATGTTACCTTACATGGCAGAAGGGACTCTGCAGGTGTGATTAAATTAAGGATCTTGAGGTAATAAGGAGATTATTCTGGGTTCTCTGGGTAGGCCAAATATATTCACAAGGCTTCTCATAAGAGGAAGGCAAGATTTTGAGAAAAAAAAGCAGATATGACCACAGAACCAGATGCTGGAGTAACGTGCTTTGAAGACACAAACGAGAGAAAGAGGAACAAGCCAAGGACTGCAGTTTACCTCTAGAAATCAGAAAAGGCAAGAAAACAGATTCTTCCCTAAAGCGTCCAAAAGAAACACAGCCCTTCCAACATTATGATTTTAGACTTCTTACTGCCAAAATTATAAAAGAAAAAAATTGTGTTTTCCTAAGCCATTAAGTTTGTGGTGATTTGTTACAGTATCAATAGGAAACTAGTATGCTTACCAGTCACCATTGAAGGGTTGAATGAATGAGTGCATATCTAATGTTTTCTATAGAGCATTTTCCTGCTTTTATTGCTGATATATACTGAGCTGCCTGAGGTCTAGACAGCTTCCTGCCTAAGCCACAGTGGCTGGAACATGATAGAGTTCAACTGACCCTTGACTATCTGCAAACAGCCAGTGGGTTCCCCTTCCAGGTAGGAAATTGGGCCACCTGGCACTCCCACCTTGAAAAGGGCTTCTTAGTTGCATCCAGACCAGTATCAGGTGGTCTTCAGCAAGCTGAAAAATAAATATCAGCTCTTTCTCTTTTTTTTTTGCTTTTTTTAGGGCCCCATTCATGGCATATGGAGTTTCCCAGGCTAGGGGTCGAATTGGAGCTGCAGTCACTGGCCTACACCACAGCCACAGCAGGGCCGGATCTGAGCTTTGTCTGCAACCTACACCACAGCTCACAGCAACGCCAGATCCCTGGCCCACTGAGCAAGGCTAGGGATTGAACGCACGTCGTCATGAATGCTAGTCAGGTTCATTTCCGCTGAGCCATGACGGAACTCCTCAGCTCTTTCCTTTAACATAGGATAAACTGAGGTAAAATTGTGGTTATTTCTGAGAGGTGGAATTTTTATTTTCATAAAATGCTTCTCTGTGTTTTTATAACATTTTACACTAAAAGCATATTTTTGTAATGAGGAAAAACAAATAGGATAATTCTCATTCTGGAAAAAAAAAATCCTCTCTTACCTAGGCTTTCAAAATGCAATTCCACATTCAATGATGGTTTTGTGTCTGGAAAACAAGTCAACAATTTACAAGAACCATCTTCTTTTCAAAGGAAATGCATATTAAGATAAGAATGGAGTGTTATATGGGATTAGGCTGAATGTTTTTCTCTGACTGTCTCCTCTGATTGCAGTCAGCACCCGCAGTAAAATGACGGCTCTGCATGTTGAGAGGAGAGGGGCAGACAGATCGTGGCCAAGAGATGTGAAATCTCAGCCTTACCACGGACGCCTGCAGCATTATTTTTGTATTAGTTTATTTAAGAGGTTAGCAGACTTTCTCTGCAAAGGGCAGATAGTAAATATTTTAGGCTTTGCAGCCTACACAATCTCTGTCCCAGCTAGTCCACGCTGGCATTACAGTGTGAAGGCAGCCATCCCCAATATATAACAGTGTGTCTGTGTTCCAGTAAACTTTAATTACAGACACAGCAATTTGCATTACACCTAATTTTCACTTGTCACAAAATACCATTTGTCTTTTGATGTTTATCAACTATTTAAAAATGTAAAAATAGTTTTTAGCTCACAGACTATAAAGAAATAGGCAGCAGGTGGATTTGGCCCCTTAGGTAATAGTTTGTCAACCTCTATTTTATATCCCTTTTTTTTTGGGGGGGGGCTGTGCCTACAGCATGTGAAAGTTCCCAGGCCAGGGACTGAAATCTCACCCCAGTTGCAATCTGAGCTATAGCAGTGAAAAAGCTGAATCCTTAACCCACTGAGCCACAAGGGAACTCCTAGTTTATGTAATATTATAGAGTTCAAAAAATAGATTATTATTCTCAATTAATTATGTAACATATAGTTTTCCTTATAAAAATAAAGCTTTATTTTTTTTTCATTTATGTATTTAGTTTTTTTAGGGTCACATCCACTGCATATGGAAGTTCCCAGGCTAGCAGTCCAATCAGAGCTATTGTGGCCAGCCTACACCACAGCAACACAGAATCCAAGTCACATCTGTGACCTACACCACAGCTCATGGCAACACCAGAGCCTTAACCCACTGAGCGAGGCCAGGGATCGAACCAGTATCCTCTTGGATATTAGTAGGGTTCGTTACTGCTGAGCCACAACAGGAACTTCCAAAGCTTTATTGTTTTTAGAAACACACATTAAAGCCACGGCTTTAGTTTGTTACATACTATGATTATGCCTGAATATTTAAAATCTTTACAGGATTAAAAGTAATTTTTTGCCACTTCCAGTTTCTGGTTCAGCATAAAAAAGAGCTTGGAAGTTGCCACCCCATCCTAACAAGGAAAAATCTGAACAGACTGAAAAATTAGCACCTTCTCTAGGATCCATAAGACAATTGAGGACACAAGGTAAACTGCTACCTCCAGGGTTGGAGAAACAGGCAGGCAGGCAGGGAGTCATGGCTTACCAGAACAGAAACTCAGGAGGGGAAACTTCTTTGGGAACCTATGTGACCGATGAGTTGCTGGAGGCTCCATATGGACAACTCTAAAAAATCCAGGGGGACCCAGGCATGGGGATATGAGGAAGGGACTGAACTTTGTGAGATTTATCTCCAGGAGTTTGACTAGGTTCTCACAGAAATATTTTTTATTATGTGAGATTTCATGGGGTTTTCACTAGGGGAAGGAGAAAAGGAACAATTTTGAAATGTAATAGCTCGTTCTGTTTTTCTTAGCAAGGCCTGCCCTCAGGAGAAACTGGTTAACCAGAGCTTAAACTGCAGAGGTATTATCGTGACCTGTCCTGGGGAAGGGAAATATCCAACTACAGTCAACTCCAGCTTGCTGCTCTAGCCATTCTCTCCCAGCTAAGGGGAGAAGCAAACTGAGAAGCACTTGTGAAGTTCACAGTCCAAAGGCATAGGCTCACTAAATGACTGAGACCTAATTACAGGGCTATGGAATGTCTCCCCTCCCCATACCTCACCACCACATTACTATGGGCCTCTTCACAGCAGTGCCTTTCACTTAACACCATGTTCAGGAGTTCCCGTTGTGGCTCAGTGGTTAACGAATCCAACTAGGAACCATGAGGTTGCGGGTTCGATCCCTGGCCTCGCTCAGTGGGTTAAGGATCCGGCGTTGCCGTGAGCTGTGGTGTAGGTTGCAGATGCGGCTCGGATCCCGCGTTGCTGTGGCTGTGACGTAGGTCAGCGGCTACAGCTCCTGTTAGACCCCTAGCCTGGGAACCTCCATATGCCGCAGGTGCGGCCCTAAAAAAAAAAAAAGGCAAAAAGACAAAAAAAAAAAAAAACACTTAACACCATGTTCAGCTATCACGAATAAAATTGCAAGGCATACTAAAAGATAAAAACCACAATGTGAATATACAGAACAAGCATCAGAAGCAGGTATGGCAGGAACGTTGGAATAATCAGACCAGAAATTTAAAACAACTGTGGTTAATATGCTAAGAACTCTAATGGGGAAAATAAACAGCATGCAAGGATTATTGAGAAATTAAAGTAGAGAGGTGAGAATCCTTAGAAAGAACCAAAAAGATGGAGTTTCCGTTGTGGCATGGTGGAAATGAATCCGACTAGTAACCATGAGGACATGGATTCAATCCCTGGCCTCCCTCAGTGGATCAAGGATCTGGCATTGCCATTAGCTATGGTGCAGGTTGCAGAAGCGGCTGGGATTCTGCATTGCTGTGGCTGTGGTGTAGGCCGGCAGCTGTAGCTCTGATTTGACCCCTAGCCTGGGAAATTCCACATGTCTCAAGTGTGGCCCCAAAAAGCAAAAAATAAATAAATAAATGAATAAAAAGAAAGAAAGAAAAAAAAGAAGAAAGAAAGAACGAAAGAACTGAAAAGAGATGCTAGAGATCAAAAACACTGCAATAAGGAGCTCCCTGGTGATGCAGTAGGTTAGGGATCTGGCATTGTCATGGGGGTGGCTTGGGTTGAAGCTGTGATACGAGTTTGATTCCTGGCCCCAGAACTTCTGCAATGCCATGAACACAGCCAAACAACAGCAACAACAAAACACTATAATAAAATGAACGCCTGTAATGAATTAGCAAATTTGACATGGCTAAGGAAAGAATCTTGGAACTTAGAGATATGTAAATAGAAACCTCCAAAACAGAAAAGCAAAGAAAACAAAGGCTTGAAAAGACAAAAGTGAATATCCAAGGATTATAGGACAGCTACAAAAAGTGTAAAGTATATGTAATAAAAACACTAGAAGGAGAAGAAAGAGATAAATAATAGAAGATATATTTGAAACAATAAAGATTGAGAATTTCTCCAAATTAATGTCAGACACCAAAACATAGATCCATGAAGTTAAAAGAACATAAACAAAATAAATGCAAACAAATAAGAAACCTTACACCTATACATTTCATTGGCAAATGTCAGAAAATTAAAGACAGAGAAAGAAGCCAGAGTTTAAAAAGCACCTTATCTATAGAGCAACAAAGATAAAAATTACATTTGACTTTTCCTAAGAACCCATGTAAGCAAGAAGACGGGGGGAATGAAATATTTAGTGTTAAGAGGAAAAAAACAAAACAATCCCCCCAACTTAGAATTCTGTACCCTTGTAAATTATTCTCCAAAAATGAAGGAGATATAAAGACTATTAGACAAATCAAAATTTAGGGAATTTGTTGACAATAAACCTGTCTTACAAGAAATATAAAATACAATAAGCAATTCTGATCTACTAAAGAAAAAATAATCAAAGAAGGTATAAGCAAAGATAAAGCGAAAGTTACTGATTACCAAAAAAAGACTTTTTTTCTTTTTTTACTTTTCTTTCTTTCCTTTTTTTTGGGGGGCCACATCCATGGCATATGGAGTTTCCCAGGCTAGGGGTTGAATCGGAGCTACAGCCGCTGGCCTACACCACAGCCACAGTAACTCAGAATCTGAGTGGAGTCTGAGACTTATACCACAGCTCACAGCAACACTAGATCCTTAACCCCCTAAGCGAGGCCAGCGATTGAACACACAACCTCATGGTTCCTAGTCAGATTCATTTCTGCTGCGCCACAATGGGAACTCCCAAAAAAAGATTTTCTTAATTGTTAAAATATTATATTTTACTTCATAAGATCCTGGAGAGAGAGTTTATAAATACCTATTAGAAATAATATTTTCTATGTATGATGTGCATGATGTGACATAAGGGAACCCAAAGATTTAGGCTGCCATTTAGGTATGCAACTATTGTCCACATAAGAATGAACTTGAAATGGTAAAACAAGAATGCCCCCACGTGGTAGCAGCCACGGGACATCAAATCTCGACCAGGAGTCGACTCTTCCCGATCAAAAAAGCAGGCAGAACTGAATCATTGTGTTGCCACCACAAGGGCAGAATGCTGATCATACAGAGACAGAGTGCTCCAATTAGAGAAGGACAGGAAGCAACAGGACCTGGCAAGTGGAGAGCCAGGTCATTCCTAGGGCAATTAGAAATTATACTTTGCAAAGTGTATTGGAGGTAACCATACTCCTTAGAAGTACAATTGATAAATACCGGACTCTAAGTGAACTTTGAGCAGGTTCATAAGCAGATTAAGAATGGATGCCCTGATACAAGGAAGGAAAAACCCAGGGAAATAAATAACAATAGTTAATGTGTTTTTAGAATTAACATGTTCTAGAGTTCAAAACACATGGGCTCTGGAGCTGGACTGCCTGGAACTGAACCCCAACTCTGCTACCTGCTGATTGTATAACCTAACAACCTTTCATGTCATTATAAGGTAATAGTATCCACCTCCTAGAGTCTTGTGAATGATACAATGAATTTATATGTATATACATAGAATAGAATAGTAAACAGTACCTGGCATAAAGTGAGGGCTATATAAGTGTTGGCTACTGCCATTACTACTTTAAAAGTTTTTTCTTTTGAATACTTATTTCATGCCAGGCTCACTGCCAAGATCATGAGAGGTAGGAATTAATTTCATTCTCACAACAATCCTATGAGTCACACAAATATTTCCTATTTGCTGATGACAAAATTAAGCCGCAAAGAAGTTAAATAATTGTCCGTGAGCATAGAGATAGTGAGTCTTAGAGCCTGACTCGAGCCCAGGTAATCAAACTAAAGACCCACCCAATCCTCTTCACTGCCTCCCGGTGAGAAGGTATTATTCAAGGTAAGCATGACCTGAGAGTTCCCCTTGTGGCTCAGTGGGTTAAGGACCTGATGTTGTCTCTGAGAAGGTGGGTTTGATCCTTGCCCTTGCTCAGTGGGTTAAGGATCTGCCGTTGCTGTCAGCTGCAGCTGCAGCTCAAGTTTGACCCCATGCCCTCCTGCAGGTGTGGCCATAGAAAGAAAAAATAATAATAAGCATGATCTGAAAAAGAAAAATTCATCCCAACTTTTCTATCATAATACCAGAATTCCCCCCTCAATGTCTCTACAATAGCCCTTCCAAACTTAACAGGTTCAAAGCAAGTGCCCAAAGCTTTCCCAAAACCTGCTCTTCCCAGGGTTTCTCCGTTTTAGTTAAGGACAGCTCCATCCTTTCAGTTGCTCAACCAAAAAAACCTTGGGGTCAGCCTGGAATTCCCTCTCTCTCTCTCTCTCATATATTCACTCCATCAACAAGTTCTGTTTGACTCTGCCTCCTAAATATGTCCTGAATCTGCCTTGTCCCTCCTCCTCCACGGCTCCCACCCTACTCCCACTCGCTCTCACCACTTCCTGTCTTGATTACTGCAATTACCTCCAACTTCTCTCCTGTAGCCACTCTCGCACCCTCTCCAGGGTCCACAACAGCCTATTTTCCACACCGTCATCAGAATGTCCTCTTTCCCTGCCTCATCCGCTCTTAGTGGCACTTATCACCTTCCATTCTCTAGATTTTACTTATTAATTTTGTTATTGCCTGCCTCCCCTACTAGAGTAAGTTTCACAAGGGAAGGAATTTTGTCAGTTCTATGCACTGTTAAAATGGTATCATCTCATTCCTCGGCTTAAAACCCTCCAAAGTTTCCCTTTGCACTCAAAGTGTCAAAGTCATTACCAGCCACACTAGCCCTGTGCACACATGGTTATTCTACTGGCACCCTTCCCCCGGGCAGCCTTGGGTCTTGCTCTTTCTTTTCCTTCAGTCCTTTACCATTTCAGGGACGTGTTGGCTGACTAGCCAATCCAAAATTCAACCCTATCCCACTTACAATACTTCCTAGCTTTTTTCTCTTCTTAACACTTTTTTTTTCAGTAGCATTTATCACCAACTATATTTTATACACCTCAATGATTTATTTATTTATATTGTTTATGGTCTGACTTCCACACCAGTCAGTATATGTCTCATGGAGGCTAGGATTTTAATCTTTCTGTGCACTCTGTAGCTACAGTGCCTAAGAGAGATCTCGGCACATAATAAATATTGAGTAACAAATACCCAGAATGAAGGAATGAGTGAATAAATTAATTAACGATTAATCGATGGCTTAAGAAATGAAAATGAATATCAGAATCTCATAGAAACCATTGCTGTAGATTAATGTTACCGCCAAATCAAGATATCAATCAGCTTAAAAAAAAAAAAGATTAAAGAAAGTGGTTTAGACTGGAGGACAAAATGGACCTCCTTTTGGAATTACAGATGAAGGATTAACCTGACTCAACTGTCCAGGCACAGATGGAGAAGCCAAAACGCACAGAGCAGAAGCTAAGTCTGCCTCCCCCAGACAGCGCTCAGCATTTCTTTCCTCAGGCGGACTCCTTATTATCAAGGAGCCCAAGAGAGAAAGAGAGACAAACTCACTTTTTATTGCAGTGATCCTTCCCCCATTAAAGTAGTCTGACCGCTATTATATTCCCCTAGATTACATCCATCAGATAATTCACTACTCCTGTTGTGGGAAAGCGTAATTAAAAAGGAGGAGTTCCCGTCATTGCTCAGAGGTAACAAACTTGAATAGCATTTACGAGGACGTGGCCTCATTCAGTGGGTTAAGGATTGGGCATCACCCTGAGCTATGGTGTAGGTCGCAGACAGACGTGGCTCTGATTTGGCATTGCTGTGGCTGTGGTGTCTGCCAGCAGCTCTGATTCGACCCCTAGCCCGGGAATTTCCATATGCCAAGGGTGTGGCCCTAAAAAGACAAAAACGGCGTTGGGGGGGGGTAGGGAGCAAGTCTCCATTCTTCCTGAGAAGACTGATAGGTAATAATAAATTTAAAGTAATAGTAAATAATAAAAATAAATCATCCTGAAGTCACTCATATAATTAAACTCATTCCAGTTTCCCATTCCATTATGTGGGCTCAGATATTCTCAGTTTAGCCTGTGTATTCTGTTTTATCCTGTTTATTCTGTTTTGCCCTGTTATTCTATAATCCTGAGTTTTAAAATGCTCCCAGACATTATTATAAATAGATTTATGGCCTTGCTGGACCCAAACCACAATTGCAGTCAAGATTCTGGTCCTTAAAATGAGTAACATTAAGAATAAGAAGAATATCATGTACATTCATTAAGCATTTACTATATGCCAGGCACAATTCTAAGATCTTCATAAATTGAATCATTTAAACCTTACTTGGACTTAGAAAGTTAAGGAACTTATTCAAAGAGGCACAGCCAGCAGGTAATACAACATGAACTCAAGCCAATTCTGTCCCAGGTCAAAGTCTGTATCAGATCATGAGGCCTTAAAAACTTCTCCAAGGTGGCAGGCCCCTGAACGTTTATAAAGTTTTATCTCCTACATCTGAAGCACATTATGTCTTACATGGGCAATTACTATTTCCAGCTCATCAGAGCCAAATTAGGTGATGTCATCAAAGATCAAACCAATGTGATATTCTGCAGAATGTCCAGATGATTAAAGTCCCTTGCGACTCCTGGATTGTGACAGAGGGTCGGCACAGACCACAGAGTAAATTCATAAACGTGCACTGTTGCTCATCCCAAGTGAATGAACACTGCTTCTGACTCTTGGGAATCTACAGAAGACATATTTTGGGGAAAAAAAAATTCTACAGCCTTAAAAAGACTTAAAATCACTATATTAGATTATGCTTGTTAATTACATGATTAAGATCTTCTATGGATTTTTCTTAATTACAAAATCTGTCAAGGACTAGGATATGTTGAAGTCTCTCATTACTGTAGTGCTATTATCAACTCCTGTCACTTTCTCAGAGATTCTAATTAAACAGATATGAAGTGGAACCTAGATGTACATATTTTTAAAGAGCTTTCCGTAAAATTCTAATGTTCCCTCTTCCCTACGGTCACGTACCATTATGAATGAAATTGATTCATTCATTCAACAAATATTTATTGAATATCTATTATTCCCAGTTTAAGACACATTGTTTATCAGTGATGCATGTGTTAACAACTTACCTAAACATAGTATGATTATCAACAACAGGAAATTAACAGTGGTATAATACTGTTTGTTTAGAAGGTGATTTTTATCTTCCTTTCATTATCTTAGTTTTTCTAGTAACTTTTTCATTTCACGCTGTTGTAAAATCTCCTGCTTGAACCCATAAACATAAAATGGTTACAGCTGAAATTTTCACTGCTTCCTAGAGTAAATGTCCTAAGATGTTATTTTCATCCTTTTGCATAAAATTCCATTTAATCCTTTTTGCTATAATTTATTTGCATGCTGGTATTTTCCTGCACATTTATCTCATAATGTAAGGCTAATACTTGTTCCAGATTTGTATGAATAGAATCTGCTTGACTCTCCTTCCCATTTACTCAGTCATTATACTAATCTTTCAATTAGTACTGGAACTAAAGGGACAGATTTTACAGTAAATATTCCCTCTTCTACTACATAGAAGTGTGTAGGTGGGTAAGGGGCTGCGTCTATGTAAAATTACAGTCTGAAAATTTTAACTCTTTCTTTTTGTATTTTCTTTTGGAATTTATTAAAAATCTTTCAGGAGTTCCCACTGTGGCACAGTGGAAACGAATCCGACTAGTATCCATGAGGATGTGGGTTTGATCCTTGGCTTTTCTCAGTGCGACGGGGATCTGGCATTGCCACGAGTTGTGGTGTAGGTCGCAGACACCGCTCGGATCCCGCGTTGCTGTGCGTGAGACGTAGGCCGGCCGCTGTAGCTCCGATTGAACGCCTAGCCTGGGAACTTACATATGCTGCAGGTGCGGCCCTAAAAAGCAAAAAAAAAAAAAAAAAAATGTCTTTCATTAACATCCATTTTGTGCTATCCTCTATTAGGGCATCCTTATATGTGCACTAACTTTATTGCTTCTGATATAGAATCTATTTTCAACATTGAGACATATTTAAAGGATTAGTATGTACTTAAATTTGTGGGTCAATACTATTATTTCTGGCCCAGAACTCCAATGAAAGTTCTTCTATAGATCTTTCCTGCTTAAGAAGCTGGGCCAGAGAAACAGAATGGTACAGTTTAGCCATACAGTTTCTCTTCCATCACTCCCTCCACTCCAAAAAAGATGTTTGCCATCCTTCCTGCAGCCCAGTCATACCACAGCTATCTGCTCTTCCAATGAGAAGTACCACTGGGGTTCTTGGGTGCCACCACCACCCACTTCCCACAGCCCAGTCCACTGTGGTCATGAGCAGGAAAATCATGTTTCTGCCTTGGCATCTTTTATCCAGACATTGTATTATGAAGATGAAGCCTGCTCTAGTTTCAGTGTTAATGAAGTTTTCTTTTTCTTAATTGGTTTTTTTTTTTTGCCCCCTTTTAGTAAACATTAGGCATGGACAAATGTGCGCTGATAACATCATCTTTCCCATTAATCTCATTACTTTTATAATCAGAAACAAACAAGAAGTTTTTTCATTTTTGAAAATAACATCCATTTTAAAAAGATATTGGACGGTAATTTCAATTCCAGGAAATGGGTTTTTCCACTGAACAATATGGTTTTCTTCTGAATGTGTAATTAAGGGGCTATTATCATTTTTATTACATCTAGAAGAAGTGAGATACCTGAAGCTTTTTGAGGTGAATTTCTTCCACCGTTAACCTTCTCTCACATCATACACATCACATGGAAAGCCTTCCATAAAAAGAACACCCCTAAGCTTTCTGATTGATGCAACCCATTCTGTACTGGATTCCTCATCTGGTTATTAACTGTTTAAAATTAAAAGCTGAGATTGGATTAAGATGGCGGAATAGAAGGACTGGAGCTAAACTTCTCTCCCGAAAAACAGCAAAACTACAAACAAATGCCGAGCAGCCTTCAACCAACTGGGCTGTAAACTCCCAAAAAAGATATTCTACTCCAGAAGACAAAGAGGAGACCATATCAAGAGGTAGGAGGGGCGATTACGCGATAGAAGCAACCCCATACCTCCCGGGTGGGAAGCCCCACAGACTGGAAAGTAACTGCAAAACAGAGACTTAGCTACAGGACTGAGAGTTCTGAGCCCCACGTCAAAACCCCATGTCTGGGGATCGGGCACAGGGAGAAAGAGCCCCCGGAGCATCTGGCATTGAAGGCCAGCGGGGCTTGTGTGCAGGAGCTCCACAGGACTGGGGGAAACAGAGACCCCATCCTTGAAAGGCACACACAGACTTTCACGTGCACTGGGTCCCAGGGCAAAGCAGTCTCCATAGGAATCCGGGTGGACCTTACTGCATTCTTGGAGGATCTCCTGGGAAAATAGGGGTGACTGTGGCTTGTTGTGGGGGAAGGACACTGGAGGTGAAGCTCTCGGGAACATTCATTTCTCTGGAGGGGGCCATTTCTGGGAAAATCTGGTCCCTCCCATCAGCGCTGAGAAGCCCCAGGCCAAACATTAATACAGGTGGGATCACAGCCCCACCCATCACTAAACAGGCTGCCTAAAGACCCCTCAGGCACACAGCCAGCCTCTAATCTCATCCAGAGACAAAGCCCCACCCATCAGAGTGCTAGGAATCA
>PVHT021183666.1:31303642-31358300 GCA_004024745.2 Catagonus wagneri
TCGCCTTGGGCATGGAAAAGCAAGGAGATCCCGCTGTAGAGCACCAGGAACTGTGTCTACTCACTTGCGACGAATCTGTGTAGGTACGCTTAACCGGGTCCCCACGCTGTACAGTTGAACAATTGACAGAAGGCTGTAAGCCAGCTATAATGGAAAAGTAAAAAATCATTAAAAAGAGAATGAGCATAAAAAAAAAAATTAAAAGGTATTTACAAGTGTGTCATTAGATCCAACATAGTTTGTCATATCCATAGTTCAATTTATGGTTAATCTGTTGTGATCAATACAGCTTAAGCCAAATTTTCAACCAAATTAAGCCTGAAAACCATTACCAAAACATTTTTACTCATTAACCCTATTTCCCCTCATAAAACCACCTAGAGTATTAACAACAACAATAAAGTTTTTAAAGTTCATTCAAGATAAATATTTAAAATCTGAGAATTTTAAATTGGCATTTATAAAGCAAAAATGCAATAATGCTCCTCGATGAAGTGCATACTATATTTAACCATCTATGCATATATAGATATCAGTTTGGGAATTAGATTTTCATAGGTGGAATGGAGATAAAACCATATATTTGGATAGAGGATCCTTTTTTAGTTTTGCTTTTGTTTTCAGCAAGCAATTAACAATAAAGGCTACTTTTCACTCTTCCAAGAATGTGATTTAGCTCTAAGGCAAAGGACCAATTTGAAAGTGAGTGTGAGAAAATTCACCTGGGATTAAGAACTAATTGCTTCAAAGTGAAACCAGTCAGACAATTAGACACCAACATCAAATGCTACCGCTTACATGTGGAAACTTAAAAAAAGGACACAATGAACTTCTCTGCAGAACAGATACTGACTCACAGACTTTGGAAAACTTATGGTTTCCAAATGAGACAAGTTGGGGGGTGGGGGGATGCACTGAGGGTTTGGGATGGAAATGCTATAAAATTTGGTTGTGATGACTTTTGTACACCTACAATTATATGAAAATTCATTAAGTAATGGGAAAAAAAAGAACTAGTTGCTTAAGCAGAGTTTCATGAGAGAGCATCATTGCTACGTGTGGTCTCCATTCTGGGTTTAATTTTATCCATGAATGCAAGCTGGTGGACCTCAAATTCTTGATAAATGATGCATAAGCCAGAAGGTCAAATATATTAATTTAGAGTGGGAAACAATGGCTATGAAGTATGATCAGATCTTCTAGCTCCATGAAAATATATTAATTTACATGGTACACCTCCAGCATGAATAGTAAACATGTGTCTGCTTCTTGGCAGCTGATTAATAGAGAGCAAATTTAGAAATTAAAAATTACCTGGCAAGCACAGAAACTGTATAAACTGGAAAGAGATTTCATTTCAGTCATGATAAAAACTAATTTTTAAAAATGAAACTAGGAAAAAAAAAAAGAAAAGGAGTTCCCGTCGTGGCACAGTGGTTAACGAATCCGACTAGGAACCATGAGGTTGCGGGTTCGATCCCTAGCCTTGCTCAGTGGGTTACGGATCCGGCGTTGCCGTGAGCTGTGGTGTAGGTCGCAGACGCGGCTCGGATCCTGCGTTGCTGTGGCTGCGGCGTAAGCCAGTGGCTACAGCTCCGATTAGACCCCTAGCCTGGGAACCTCCACATGCTGTGGGTGCGGCCCTAAAATGACAAAAGGCAAAAATAACCCAAAAAAACAAAAAATGAAACTAGATCACTTTCACACTACACACACAAAAAAACAACTCAAAATGGATTAAAGACTTGAATATAAGACCTGAAGTCATAAGAAAACATATGCAGTATACTCTTTGACACCAGTCGTATTTAGTCGTATTTCTAGATATGTCTCCTCAGGCAAGGGGAACAAAAGTAAAAATAAACAAATAGAACTACAACAAGTTAAAAAACTTCTGCACAGAAAAGGAAACCATCAACAAAACAAAAAGACAGCCCACCAAATGGGAAAAGATAATTTACAAATGAAAAATTCAATAAGGGGTTAATTATATAAAGAACTGACACAATTTAAAAACAAATTTCTTTAGGGAGTTCCCTTCGTGGCTCAGCAGTTAACGAACTCGAATAGGATCCGTGAGCTTGCGGGTCCAATCCCCGGTCTTGCTCAGTGGGTTAAGGGTCCGGTGTTGCCGTGAGCTGTGGCGTAGATCGCAGATGTGGCTTGAATCCCGCATTGCTGTGGCTGTGGCGTAGGCCGGTGGCTACAGCTCCGATTAGACCCCTAGCCTGGGAACCTTCATATGCCGTGGGCGTGGCCTAAAGTAGAAAAAATTAACAAAAATATATATATATATATTTTTTAAATGGGCAGAAGAGCTGAATAGACATTTTCCCAAAGACAACATACAGATGATCAGCGGGGCACATGAAAAGATATTCAATTATTGGGGAAAAGCAAATCAAAACCACGAGATATCCCATGCCTGTTAGAACGGCTATTATCAAAAAGTTTGCAAGAAAGAACAGGTGTTGGTGAGGGTGTAGAATGAAGGGAGTCCTCAGACACTGTTGGTAGGCATGTAAATTGGTGCAGCCACTATAGAACACAGTATGAGAATTCCTCAAAATTTAAGAATAAAACTACCATATGATTCAGCTATACCACTTCTAGATATGTATCCAAAGAATACAAAAACACTAATTCAAAAAGATATGTGTGCACCCATGTCCATGATGGCATTATTTACAGTAGCCAAGATATGAAGACAAACTTAGTATCTATCAACAGATGAACAAATAAAGAAGATGTGGTATATGTATGTGTACTACTCAGCCATTAAAAAAATGAAATCTTGGAGTTCCCTTCATGGCTCAGTGGTAATGAACCCGACTGGTATCCATGAGGATGTGGATTCAATCCGTGGCCTCACTCAGTGGGTTAAGGATCTGGTGCTGCCATGAGCTGTAGTGTAGGTCACAGACGTGGCTCAGATCCCATGTTGCTGTGGCTGTGGTGTAGGCTGGCAGCTGCAACTCCGATTTGAGCCCTAGCCTGGGAACTTCTATACACCAAAGGTTCAGCCCTTAAAAAAAAGAGAAATAGATGAAATCTTGCCATCTGTGATAACATAGATGGACCTTGAGGGTATCAGGCTAAGTGAGATAAGTCAGATGGAGAAAGACAAACATCACATGATTCCGCCCTGTGAGATATAAAAAACAAACAAAATCCAAAATAGGGGAGTTCTGATTGTGGCGCAGTGGGTTAAGAACCCAACTAGTATCCATGAGGATACAGGTTGGATCCCTGGCCTCGCTCACTGGGTTAAGGATCCAGTGTTGCTGTGACTTGTGATCTAGGTCACAGATGTGGCTCGGATCTTGTGTTGCTGTGGCTGTGGTGTAGGCCAGCAGGTGCAGCTCCAATTCAGCCCTTAGCTTGGGAACTTCCATATGCTGCAGGTGCAGACCTAAAAGGCAAAATAACCAAAACAAAACAAAACACCAAAATAAATGAACAAACCACATGAAACAAATATGTTGCTACGGAGATCAGAGTAGTGGTTACCAGAGGGGAAGTGGGATGGGCAAAAGGGAGTAAAGGGAGTCAACTGGTATGGTGATGGTGGGAAATGGAATTTTTAACGGCAGGCACACCAGAGGGTATACAGAAGTAGAAATTTAATGTTGTAACACGTGATACTTATATAATGCTATTAACTAATGTTACCTCAATAATATTCTGACCACTATATAGCGCTAAGATAGCCAGCACCACTCACTAGTTTTAACTACCTTCTTTTTCCAATACAACTTGGCTAACTGGTCTCTGCATAGTCTTGCCCTCACATACTAGCACTGTGCAAAGGAAAGGGCAAAAGAATGGAGCTGACCTTTGCCTTTCCCACTGATTCTATATTTCCTAGGATTCCAGAATCTCCTGAGATTATTAAGCAACCACAGAATTCCAAGGACAGGTTACTAGAGCTTTTGAAATCTTCCCTTTTTGTGGGCTGCTCTTGTACTACTACCATGGAAACAGACATCTCATTATTTTTGAACACGTCAATTCCACTTTAACTGTCATAAAAAAGAAGAAATTCCTTTTCGTGTGAACATAGAAAAATAACATGACTTTCAGTCAAATTAAATTTTATTCACAACCAGAGGTCAGGATAAAATTCTTAAAATTTTTAAATTGTCCTGGATCACACAGCTTGTAGAGTATCATTTATATCCTAATAACTATTCTATAGTATGTGAAGCCCAGACACCCTGCCTTGCCAAAAAAAAAAAAAAGCCAACAGAATCATGGATTTGCCATCTGTTCTTCTGATGAAAGCGCCCAGTAAATAACACTGATTACTGTAAATAGCTCAAAGCAGTGATTCCCAATCTTTCCAAATATTTTTCTTCTGTTTTTCCCTCTAGCTTTTAAAACAGTCCCTGGGAACTGGTGGGTCATCAATATATACTGAATGAATGAATGCATAAATGAATGAAAATCTTAATCACTGCTTACATGATGGCAGTGGCAATATTACTTGTTCAATCTTAATTACTGAAGCACATATGAATTCCTGAACCCTCTAAAATAATACCTTGGATCCCCTGGAGTCTGTAGCCCAAAGACTGAAAACAACTGGTATCAAGGGTGCCCTTATTTCCATATAATTTCAGGACCAGATAGCTACCTAAATATCTATTCTCACGCAGATCTGGCCATTTTCAAACAACACAAGTAAATCATATTTTCCCACACTTTCCACTGGGCCCAGAAAGAATTTTTGAGGATGGAACATTTCAAGTGGTAGTTCAATTCTCAGTGAGACTCTAATTGCCATGAGGGCAGAGACATCTCTCCTCATTGCTAAAACACAAGTTTCTAGCATACTGGCTAGCATATAGCAGGTATGCAATGACTATTTGTTGAATAATTGTTGAATTCCTGGATGTGTCAAGAATGCACCACATATTAACTTAGTCAGGTATTCTAGAGAAGAGAATTAGGCATTAAAAGCATGTTGAACTTTGGACAATTGTTAAGGGCCTTCGAAATAGTATAAAACAGGAAGTTCCTTCACAGTACAGTGGGTTAAGGATCTGACATTGTTGCAGCTGTGGCACTGGCCACAACTACAGTGTGGGTTCAGTCCCTGGCCCAGGAACTGCCACATGCCATGGAAAAAGCAAAAAAAAAAAAAAACAACAAACAAACAAACAAACAAAAAAAACCCAAAAGAAAAAGAGGAAGGAAGGAAGGAGGAAGGAAGGAAAAGAAAGGAGAGAGATAATATAAAATAAACATAATAGCCAGGCTATCATTGTCCCAGAGGAGTCTCCTCTTCTCTAAATTAAATTTCAAATTCCTTCAACCTTCTTTTATATGTGACTTTGAATCTCTTCACCAACCAGAATATAATGCTATAGTTTAAAATAAAATGTGAATATCATTCATCTTGTCCTAAATACTTACAATAGCATAGACTTAAGATTGCATTATTTCTTTTGACAACAATTGAGTCTCAACTTTGGTTGCAAGTGATAGAAAGCCAAGTGATGTGAGCTTAAACAAACAGAAATCTACTGCAAAGATAAGGGATTTTGAAGGAATTTTGTCTAGAGGACAATAACTGGAATTTAAAAATCTCATTTAACTGCACTGAAAGGTCAAAAAAGTTCCAAGGGACAACTAAAACAAAGACTCGCTCCTTACCCGCCGAATCCTTCCAGGACACTCAAGCCAGAAAATACAGGGTCTGTCAGGTGCTGCATCTTACATCTCAAAAACGGAAACCACCAAATCTCTTATAGCTCCAGGTGACAAATCCTGGAAAGAGACTTTGGCCGGCCAGTCTTTGTCAGGTGCCACCAGAGCCAATTGGTTGTGGGTAATTTATTTCAACATGACTAACCGAGGTCTAGCCCCATGTATTATTGCTGCTCTCAGAGAGTCGAGGGGACAGTCAGACCCTAGCTGATATCTACGACACCATCACATTGCCAACGTATGTTAAAATCAAGAGTAATTAAAACTACTAAACACTTGTTCACAAATACATCTATGGAGCCATGACACCCTCTCAACCTTTCTGTACATGTGCACAGGTAGTTTTTGGAGACTAAATTGCAAAGTGTTACATCTATTTGTTTTATGTTTGATTTATTAGAGATAATTTGTCTCTCAAGCTTCTATCCACATTCATTTTTTCCAAGGCTTGATCAAAAATACCAGTTCTCAAGTTGCTAGTTGAGAGGTAATATTTTGCCTTAAAACAGGAGGAAATTGACAGATTAGTGAGACTATAAAGAAAAGGCATTTTGTAAAAGATTCAGTATGTAAAACATATGGTTATGTGATTATACAGTATGGGGTATATTTTGCATGCTGTGTTTGTGGTAGAAATAGAATGAAGTGACTCAGTAGAGAGAGGTGATTTAATTTAATAAGCATGAAAAATATATCTCAGTCGGCAAGACCCTTAAAGGCAAAGCATGAAAAAAAGAGACCACACTTTTATTATTTTTCTATGACAAAAGAGAGGGCAGATTTGATGTGAGTTTTGGGGAAAAGTGTGTGCAAAGGACAGTGACTGGGATTTTTAAAAGGATGTTCACAATAGTACGTGAATGAGAATTTTATTTGATGAGAATTCTTGAGACACGGTGCCCACCTGCTCTTTCTTCTACTGCTATGGTCATGACCAGAATGAATAAGACAGATATTTGTGAATCCTCATTGGTTTTCTTGCACCACTATTCAGCTTTCATGCAGGGGAAATGCCATGGATTGTATATGACAAAACATGCTTTCCAAATAGCTTTAGTGAATAACTTGGATTCTCAGAAATAATAAAAGCCTGAAGTCTCAGTAACGCATCCTACTCCTTGCTGTCATTGAGTAAGAGCCTAACTGGAAAGCGGTAGAATGGAGAATACACAAAAGCTAAAAATATGATGCTACTTCAAGCCCAGATTCTTTTTAAAATTGTTCAGTATTGTTTTGCTGTGAGTAGACTTTTCATTCTAGCAATAAAAACAGTACATCTGTTTATGCTAAGAACTATATTTTACGTAATGCTTTTGCTTATTTAAAGTTAAAATGTTTGAAATTGTGATTTTCTGAACTGCGATTTTCTGATTTGTGATTCTTGAGAGCAATTTTAAAGAGCCAAAAGAATAGACAACAAAGAAGTCACTTATTCCTGGTAAAAGGCCAATGCCATGTATTTTGGTGGTTTGGAATTTTAATTGACTGTGACAACAGACTTGAGGCATGTCAGCAGTTTGCTTCAAGGTTAGTGACAGCCTGTAATACATGATATCCAGGGACAGAAATGATCTATATCTGTGCTATCCAGTACAGTAGCTATTAGTCACATGTGGCTATTAGGCATGTCAAAAGTGGCTGGTGAAACTGAGAAATAGAACTTTAAATTTTATTTAATTTATAGGAAAATTAGACTTTTAAAAGCCACAAGTGGCTAGCGGAGAAGGCAGCTATTTAGTAGGTTGACACCAGCAAGGACAGTATTTTTTTCCTAAATTTCCACTAGAGGGCACTACCTACCTCAGCAGAAGTGGGAACAATGTACATTTCACCATTTTCCATCAGGTGGTGGAAAACAAAAAGAACAGATATATACTTCCGGTTGTCTACAGATTTTTTTTTGAGCCTCCTTATAGATTGGTGCACGAAGCAAGCATCCAGCTGATCTATCCCTTTACTTATGATTCTCTCCGGCCTCATTTCACGTATTACTAATGTACTTAGTGGTGCTTTTACTTTTTTCCAGCCTTATTAGTATATCACAGATAAACAAAATTGTAATGTATTTAAAGTGTACAAGGTGATGATTTTTCTAGTGATTTAATTCCAAGTAGTCTTTATTTTTTTATAGATATTTACAGTACTACATATTGCAGTGGGCGGTGATAGCACAATAGTTGGTAGACAGAATACAAGGTGATGATTTGACATACATGTACTTCGTAAAATTTATCAGAATCAAGTTAATTAACTATTCATATAGTTGCTTTTTTATGAGACTAGTTAAGATCTATTCTTTTAGCAAATTTCAGACATAACAATACAGTGTTATTAACTACAGTCATGATGCTGTACATCTGAGCTTTAGAATGTATTCATCTTAGAACTGAAATTCTGTACCATTTGACGAACATCCATGCATTTCCCCCACCCCTCCAGGAAACCACAATTCTATTCTTTTATGTTTCCATGAGTTTGACTTTTTTTTTTTTTTAAGGTTCCACATATAAGTGAAGCCATGCTGTATTTGTCTTTCTCTGTCTGGCCGATTTCACTTAGCATAATGACTTCCAGGTTTACTCATGCTGTCACAAATTGCAGGATTTCCTTCTTAAAATTCCATTGTGTGTGTGTGTATATATATATATGTATATATATATTCACATCTTCATTCATCCATGGATGGACACTTCAGTTGTTTCCATGTCTTGGCTCCTATGGGTAATACTGCAATGAACATGTGGGTGCAAATACCTCTTTGAGATAGTTATTTCACTTCCCTTGGAGACTAAAGAGTTGAACTGCCAGATCATATGGGAGTTCTACTTTTAACTTTTTGAGGAACCTCCACACTGTTTTCCATAATGGCTGTACTAATTTACCTTCCCTCTAACAGTGTACAAGGGTTCCTTTTTCCTCCACATCCTCACCAGCATTTATCTCATCTTTTCGATAACAGACATCCTAAAAAGTGTAAGTTGATATCTCATTCTGACTTTTATTTGCATTTCTCTGATAATTAGTAACGCTGAATATTTTTTTTTAATATACCTGTTAACTATCTGTATGTCTTTTTGGAAAAATGTTTATTCTTTGCCCATTTTTTAATGAGAATATTGGGGGTTTTTTTGCTATTCAGTTGTAAGAGTTCCTTATACAGTTTGAATATTTAACCCCTTCTTGAATATATGCTTTAAAAATATTTTCTTCTATCCCCAACTGGGTTTTTCATTTTGGTGATTGTCTCCTTTGCTATGCAGAATTTTGGGGCTTGATGTAGTCCCACCTGTCTATTTTCATTTTTATTGCTTGTGCTTTTGATGTCAGATCCAAATAATTATTGCCAAGACCAATGTCAGGGAGTTTTCCCCTATTTTTTTGTGAGGAGTTTTATGATTAATCCATTTTGAGTTAATTTTTAATCTTTAATCCATTTTGAGTTAATTTTTATGTATGGTATAAGATAAGGGTCCAGTTTCATTTTTTTGCATATGGATATCCTGTTTCCCGAACATTATTTATTAAAAAGACTATCTTTTCCCTATTTTGCATTCCTGGCAACTTTGTCAAAAACTGGCAATATATGAGTGGATTTATTTATTGACTTTCTATTCTGTTAACGCCACTACTGTATTATTTTGGTTACTATACCTTTGTAATTAGTTTGAAACCAGGAAGTGTAATGTTTCCAGCTTTGCTCTTCTTGCTCAAGACTGCTTTAGTTATTCAGTCTTTTTTGGTTCCATGTGAATCTTAAGATTTTTTTTTTTCTATTTCTGTGAAAAGTGCCATTGGCATTTTGATAGAGATTGCATTGAATCTGTAGAGAAGCATGGGCATTTTAGCAATGTTAATTCCTCTGATCCATGAATAAAGGATATCTTTCCTTTTATTTGGGACTTCTTCAATTTATTTAATCAATATTTTACAGTTTTCAATGTACAGATCTTTCACTTCCTTTGTTAAATGTATTCTTAAGTATTTCATTATTTTTGATGCTATTTCAAATGGGATTTTTCTTTATTTCTAATAGTTCATTGTTAGAGTATAGAAACAATTGATTTTTGTATGTTGATTTTGTATCCTGAAACTTTACTGACTTTGTTTACAAGTTCAAACAGTTTTTTGGTAAAATCTTTAGGGCTTTTATATATAACATGTCATCTGAAAACAGACAATTTTACTTCTGACTTTGCAATTTTGATGCCTTTTTCCCCCCTTTTTCTTCCCTGTTTGCTCTGGCTAGGAATTCTAGTATCCTACTAAATAGAAATTATAAGTAGTGCATCTTAAAAGTGTTCAGCTTTCACCAATGAGTATGTTGTTAGCTGCAGGCTTGTCATGTTGGCCTTTTTTATGTTGAGGTACATTCTTCTATACTTGGTTTGTTGAGAGTTTTAATCATGACAGGGTGTTGAATTTTGTCAAATTTTTTTTTCTGTATCTACTGAAATGATCACATGATTTTTATCTTTCGTTTTGTTAATGTGGTACATTACATTATTGATTTGCAAATGTTTAACCCTCTCGGCATCCAGGGATAATCCTACTTGATTGTGGTGTCTGATCCTTTAAATATACTGTTTAGTATAGTTTACTAGTATTTTGATGAGGATTTTTGCATCTTTGTTTATCAAGGACACTAGCCTATAATTTTCTTTCTTTTTCTTTGTTTCTTCCTTTCTTCCTTCTTTTCTTTCTTTCTTTCCTTCCTTCCTTTTCTTTTCTTTTCATGGCCACACCTATGGCATATGGAAGTTCCCAGACCGGGGATCAGATCGGAGCTGCACCTGCCAGACTATACCACAGCCATAGCAACACCAGATCCAAGCTACATCTGTGACCTGCACTACAGCTTGCAGCAATGCCAAATCCTTAATGCACTGAGCAAGGCTGGGGATCAAACACTCATACTCACAGAGACAACATCAGGTCCTTAACTCATCGAGTCACAACGGGAACTCCTAATTTTCTTTTCTTGTAGTGTATTTGTCTTGTCTTGATTTTAGGGTAATGCTAGTCTTATAAAATGAGTTTAGAAGTGTTCCCTCTTCTTGATAGAATATGATGGAAGATAACGAGAGAAGAGTGTGTATATATGTATGACTGGGTCACTTTGCTGTACAGCAGAAACTGACAGAACATTGTAAATCAACTATAATGAAAAAAATTTTTAAAGAATCTTCCAAAAAAATAGTGTTCCTTCTACTTTTTTTTTTTTTTTTTGGAAGGGGAAGAATTTATGAAAGACTGGTATTAATTCTTCTTCAAATGTTCGGTAGAAATACCAGTGAAGCCATATGGTCCTGGACTTTTCTTTACTACTCTTTTTTTGATTTTTTTATTACTCTTTTTTTTTATTTTGATTACTGATTCACTCTCCTTACCCATACCGGTTTGTTCAAGTTTTTCATTTCTTCGTGATTCAATCTTATAAAGTTGTATGTTTCTGGGAATTTATCCACTTCTTCCAGGTGATCTAATTTGTTGGCATACTACTGTTCATAGTAGTTACTTACTATAGTTTTTTTATTTAAAAAGATTAAGGGAGTTCCCTTTGTGGCTCAGTGGTTAACGAATCCGACTAAGAACCATGAGGTTGCGGGTTCGATCCCTGGCCTTGCTCAGTGGGTTAAGGATCCGGTGTTGCCGTGAGCTGTGGTGAAGGCTGCAGACGTGGCTCGGATCCCACGTTGCTGTGGCTGTGGCGAAGGCCGGCAGCTACAGCTCCTGTTAGACCCCTAGCCTGGGAACTTCCATATGCCGCGGGTGCGGCTCTACATAAAAGGCAAAAAGACAAAAAATAAATAAATAAATAAAAAGATTAAGAACTTAGTAGATTTACATTCATACTGACTATTGTTAGGTAAGGACTTACTATTCCCATTTTGTTCATTATTTTCTAACTGTTTTGTTGTCCTTTGTTCCTTTTCTCCTCTCTTGCTGTCTTCCTTTGTGATTTGATAATTTTCTGGTTTGAGTACTTTATCTTGTGTATATATACTATAATGTTTTGCATTATAGTTTCCAAGACACTTGCATAAAACATCTTATACTGTCTATTGTAACCTAAAAACTTAATTTGATCTCATAGAAAAGCTATATACTTTTACTCCTTCCACATTTTATGTTTTTGTTTTGTTTGTTTGTTTTTCAGAGGATTAGTCCATTCACTTTAAATAAATCCAGTGATTTGACATGTATTTCATTCTTACTATATTCCAGTCACTGCTTTTCTTTTTCTTTTTTTTTAAATTTTTTTTCCATGGGTTACATTTATTTTTTTTCCATTACTTAATGAACTTCATTACAACTATAGGTGTACAAAAATCATCACAACTCAATCTGATAGCATTTCCATCTCAAACCCTCAGTGCAGCCCCCCACCCCTCAGATTGTCTCATTTGGAAACCATATGTTTTCCAAAGTCTGTGAGTCATTATCTGTTCTGCAAAGAAATTCATTGTGTCCTTTTTTTAGTTTCCACACGTAAGCATTAGCATTGGATGTTGGTGTCATTGTCTGACTGGTTTCACTTCGCATGATAATTTCTAGGTCCATCCATGTTGCTATAAATGTTGGTATTTCGTTCCTTTTAATGGCTGAGTAATATTTCATTGTGTGTATGTACCATATCTTCCCTATCCACTCCTCTGTTGATAGGCATTTAGGTTGCTTCCACGACTTGGCTATTGTACAGAGTGCTGCAATGAATACTGGAGTACATGTGCCTTTTTGAATCATGGTTTCCTCTGGATAGATGCCCAGGAGTGGGATTGCTGGATCAAATGGTAATCCTATTTTGAGTTTTCTGAGGAATCTCCATACTGTTTTCCGCAGTGGTTGCACCAAATTGCATTCCCACCAACAGTGTAATAGGGATCCTTTGTCTCCACACCCTCTCCAGCACTTATTGTTTGTAGAGTTTTTTGATGATGGCCATTCTGGCCGGCATAAGGTGGTACCTCATAGTGGTTTTGATTTGCATTTCTCTAATAACAAGTGATGTTGAACATCTTTTCATGTGTTTTTTGGCCATCTGTATGTCTTCTTTGGAGAACTGTCTGTTTAGATCTTCTGCCCATTTTTTGATAGGGTTGTCTGTTTTTTTGGTATTGAGCTGTAGGAGGTGTTTGTAAATTTTGGAGATGAATCCCTTGTCAGTCGATTCATTTGCCTGCCCACTCTGTGATAAATCTAGTGAGAGAGATTTGGGAGGTGGTCACACATCCGTCTGAAAACCACCTCTTTGTTGAACGTGACCCTGAGAGACTGGCAAATGCTGAGCCTCATTGGCTCTTAGATGTAAAAGTTGGCACAGTCCAAAATCTTCACCCCTCAGAGAGAAACTAGGATTTGGTGGTTCCCTCCCAATTGTAAGCTGTGCCAGGGTACTTGATGAATTTGTAGGTTCCTGGGCCCTGTCCATCAAATGTTCTCCCTGGGGTTGGTCTAGAAATCTGCCTTACTTTTCAGATGCACCTCCTGGTTATTCTGAAGCAGGACAACACTTTGAAAAACCCATCATTTTCTCCCTTTTTTTTTTTTTTTGTTTTTTTTAGGGCTGCATCCACAGCATATGGAGGTTCCCAGGCTAGGTGTCTAATTGGAGCTACAGTTGCCAGCCTACAAGACAGCCACAACAATGCAGGATCCGAGCCACGTCTGCGAGCTACACCACAGCTCACAGCAACACCAGATCGTTAACCCACTGAGCAAGGTCAGGGATAGAACCCGCAGCCTCACAGTTCCTAGTTGGATTTGTTAACCACTGAGCCACGACGGGAACTCCCATTTCCTCCTTTCTAAACCCACTGCCACTACTTAAAAATAGTGTCCTTATCCTTTCTTGCCTGACTTATATCCAAGTCTCTAAATTTAGGTGTTTCACCTCTTTCTAATCTATTTTCAATCCCTAATCACACATAATGAGGGATGTTTACTGTGTATCCCAAAACATACCGCTGCTCACCATTGTTCTGGGTAGAGTGCAAACTCTTGATGGTGTCACTTTTTCCCTCTGCCATCTGACCTATCTTCTTCTACTTCTTGAAGACCTTTTCACTTCCCCTCCTTTTATCACCTTTTTGCCGCTTCTCACAATTACCTTAGCCTATAATGTACTTCTCATCCTTTAAGGGTGGCCTCTTTTGGGCTGAATTGAGAGCGCCTCCCCTCTACCATCTCACTTTTCTTTAAGTAACCTTATCAGAGGCTCTACTACAGTGCCATGTGATGGTTTACTAGTCCATCAAGTCCTTCCACAATTTTGGCACTTTGGGTCAAAGACCCGGACTTAAGAAAGATGTTTCCTCTCACAGCAGATTGCTCACAGAGCCCAGGCAGGACTTCCAAGGGTAAATAGGAACTGGCCAGCAGTCATATAATCCTGACCCATGATAGGGACAGCCATTCTGCCTGAAAATGAGAAGAGATGGAGGTAGGGACCCAGTGGCAGGCAGTTCTCTAAGCCCAGGATCCAGCTTGAGTTTGACCTAGAGTTCAATCTGAAGCACGGATCTTGGTGAGTTGTACTGTTCCCTGGGCACAAGGCTTTTGAAGCTTCTATCCCTGAAGGCCTATTCCCAGAACCTAGACACCAATGTCATGGTCTTCCCTGGATGCAGCCTTTTTTTTTTTTTTTTTGTCTTTTTGCCTTTTTATCTAGAGCCGCACCCACGGCATATGGAGGTTCCCAGGCTAGGGGTCTAACAGGAGCCGTAGCTGCCAGCCTACGCCACAGCCACAGCAACGCGGGATCCGAGCCACGTCTGCAACCTACACCACAGCTCATGGCAACGCCAGATCCTTAACCCACTGAGCAAGGCCAGGGAATGAACCTGCAACCTCTTGGTTCTTAGTCGGATTCGTTAACCACTGAGCCATGAAGGGAACTCCTGGACGCAGCCTTCTTAAGAAGGAGCTCGTAGAATAGAAACTAAGCACACAATTTTCAATACAGTCAGGACTGAGTTTGGGAACAAACATATCTGGCTTTAATTCCTACTTCAGAAATGTACTAGCTGCCTCACCTCAGACAAATTAATTAACATGCCAGGGACTCTGTTTCCTTCTTGGCTACATGAAAATAAATTTTAAAAAACTTGTTCATAGGATTAAATTATGTAATGATTGAAATGCGTTTAGGAGTTCCCGTCGTGGTGCAGTGGTTAACGAATCCGACTAGGAACCATGAGGTTGCTGGTTCGATCCCTGCCCTTGCTCAGTGGGTTAAGGATCCGGCGTTGCCGTGAGCTGTGGTGTAGGTTGCAGACGCGGCTCGGATCCTGCGTTGCTGTGGCTGTGGTGCAGGCCAGTGGCTACAGCTCCGATTAGACCCCTAGCCTGGGAACCTCCACATGCCGCGGGTGCGGCCATAAAATGACAAAAGGCAAAAAAAAGAAAAAAAAAGAAATGGGTTTAACACATAGTACCAGACATATAGAACTCGGTATACAGAGGCAGCAGGAGATTGCTTGGTTTCCTGGTCTGTTCCCACCATTAACTTTGGCACCCAGATAAGTCACTTTGTCTCTCTGTGATCTCTTATCTGGACCCTACCCCCTGACCCTGGGCTGCTAATACAAGATGTTGCCTCCATACACCTAGCATTGGAGCTGGAGTTGGCTTCACACCATCTTTCTTAGGCAGGTTTCAACTTGGTTTCTTCACTTGAAAAATGGCAAGGGTCAGAATTAACATTCATTGAGAACTTATTTCATGCTAAGGCCTTTGCATTTATTATTTTATTTAACAGAAGTACCCTGTGTAAATTTGGTATAATTATGTCTACTTTTTCAGATTAGAAAATTTAAACTAAGTGATATTATTACAAGTCCACAGAGCTTAGTACAGTAATTTTAAATAATTTTGCTCACTACCTTCTTTTTAGGCAATATCTAAAATGTTTCTCATAAATTTAAAGAATTGTAAAATATACACTTTCTAGTATATTGCATATATAGACATTTTAGGCTATTATATTGCTCTTTTAAATATATCCATTGGATTCTAAATGCCACAGCAATGTATAATGACATCATCAATTAAAAAAATTTTTTAAAAAAGGTTCTTCTTTAACTGTCAGGAATTTTACACTGTTCTTCCCTTGAATTTTATCCTAATGTATTACATTTTATGTCTGAGAGTCTTTTATCTGTTCCATTATAATTTTCTCTGACAAAAGAGAAAAATGTATTTTTTATTTCCTGTATCTACAATACTCCAGGTATAAAATTTCTTCTGAAATAAATTATCATTACAAATAATTTTAATAATAGAATCTATTGGAGTTCCTGTCATGGCTCAGTGGTAATGAACCTGACCAGTATCCATGAGGATGTAGGTGCAATTCCTGGCCTTGCTCAGTGGGTTAAGGATCTGTCATTCCCATGAGCTCCGCTGTAGGTCACACATGGGGCGCGGATCTGACATTGCTGTGGCTGTGGCATAGGCTGGCAGCTGCAGCTCCAATTCGACCCCTAGCCTGGGAACTTCGATATGCCACAGGTGTGGTCCTAAAAATATAAAAAAAAGAATCTATTAAACATTATAAATTTGTTATATATTTTAAAATAATTATTAAATACATAAAGTAAGTTTTTACTGAAATTCATCTCTTAACAGGATGGATAAAATATTTTTTAATCAGTTCCAGTATCTATGGATAATTCCTACTTCTTATTAAAATGAAAAATGCTCACATGTAATCCTATTCCTATTTTTACAGTTGTTGTTTAATAGATGTAGGAACTATGACACTTCATTCACATAAAAAACGAGAATGGTAGTGGAGGCATTTTATCATAGCAATATCATAATTCTTTGAACTACTTCTGGGTTAGGTGCCAGAAAGCACTTAGTGATCTAAGACTCAAAAATATTTTTTAATGATCTGTAAGAAAGTATTTTGATTAGGTCCTTTGTCAATTTTGTCGAAAACAAATAATTGGAAACATTTGACTTGCCAAAAATTTTTAACCTAACCTTCAGAAGTTTATTTTCTCAATTTCAGCACCAAAAATTCCAAATAACCCTTTTATCATACCAGAGGTTTTCACACTTGAAGAAGAATGAACCACAGGAAATAAAAAGCATTCTTTGCTTCCAAAATGATTCTATTTTTCCTCAGATATGCTAGGCCCTTTTATATGAGCCAATTTGCATAGATTCAGGTTTGAAGTCAACTAATCACTTTTCTGTCTGACTGAATCTTGCATTTATTTTTCAAATTCTTTTCAGTTGGTGCTAGATATTTCTCTAAAGATACCTTAATGTTTTTTCCTCAAGCATGTAAATTCCTCTCATGCTTTACCTGGCCACGGCTTTTAAGTTCTGATAATGACAGTGAGCACAAACTAAGAAGTGATTTCATAGCCACATAGAGATGTGTGTTTGTGTGTGTGAAAAAGATGAAGTCAGCAATTTGCAGAATTTGAGTGAAGTTTACATTTACACTCTTTAGTTAAGTGGTATTGAGGTGAAGATTTAGCCCTTGGTAAGAGCCTTACTAAAAAGGGTCAAAGTAGTCATGAAAATCAATATCCTCCCAATGCCTTTTGGATATTTAATCATGCCCCAAGCAAGCTACATCATCTGTGCAGTTTCTAAAGCAGTTATTTTTTTTCTTCAAGATTATTTGAAAGTTTTACCATAATTATTTTTATCTACTAGCTAGTTATAAAGTTGAAACTCCTAATGCTTTTAAAACAAACAATCAAAAAACCTTGATGGCACTAATAGGCCTTTGGGGGGAGAGGACAAATTACTTCAAAGCTGTAAGGTGCTTTCTTTTTCAAACTGGTCAGAATCACACATTCTAACAAATGCTGTAAGAGGAAAGACCAGAGCTCTGGGAGAAAAACAACACTGGAGTCCCAAGTTAGACTGGAGAATAAGAGAAGACCTCTCTAAGTAAGTAACTAACATTTAGGTCAAGAACCAAGGGATGAATAGCCTTCAGAAAAATGATGAGGTATTTAAACCTCAAGCAGGAAAAGAAAAACAATTCTCGGGTAAAGTGAGAGAAATACCAAGGAGAGTTCTCTCAAAGAAAACAAACAATCCAGAAAGTAAGCAAGAACTGTCAAAGAGCGCACTCTGAAAAATAACACAGCATGAGGTACAGAAACAAATTACTTACAAATGCTGAGCTTTATAGAACTACTTAGTAAAAATGAATTCAGTAAAATGAGAGCTTAAAGACTAAATGGAAAATGAAGTTATCAGAATGGAAAGGAAAACACAAATTTTAAAGTTAAGGAAATAAAAGGAGATCCAAACAACATATAGATCCAAATTATCTATAATCTAGAAAATGCATGGACAGGACAGAAACAGTTAAAATTCAAATGAAGGCAGGAGAAAAACAATATAATAATGATGAATGAATAGAAAGAAAGGCAGGAAATAAAACAAATGATGTAAAAAAAAGACAAAGAAGTCAGAGAAGACAGTCTCATATTAGAATATTAAGATATTTAGATGTCCTAAAAATAGTGAACTCGACAAAGCAAACCATATACGTATGTGTGTGCACACATGCATGCGTGTGTACGTGTGTGTGTATATATATGCCTTGCAATAAAAAAATAAATCTGCAAGTCAAAATCCACAGATTAAAACAGAAAACTACATAACGTAACTCAAAATTATACAAGGCATTAATGACAGATCCTTATTATTACTGAATTTTAAGATTAAAAACAGAAGTCTTTAGATTTGTGAGGAAAGAAAGGATGAAGGAAGGGAGAAAGGAAGAAAGGAAGAAAGGAAGGAAGGAAGGAAGGAAGGAAGGAAGAAAGAAAGAAAGAAAGAAAGAAAGAAATGATTTAAAAGTGAGCTGGATATCAGCCTGGCTTATCACAGTAACACTCAGTGGCAGACAACAATGGAAAAATGTCTATAAGTTATAAGAGGAAAATGGGTGTGACTCACAAATATTAAACCCACAGAAGTTGTCTTTCAAGTAAAAAGGTTAAGAGATGTTTTCAAACATGAAACTCTCTAGACTCATATCACCCATGAGCCCCTCGATAAAAGGCACTTCAGAGTGATACAATGAGCTAAGCAAAAGCTGATTCAAAGTTAAGAACCCAAAGAGGTAAAATAAGTGATGATCACCCTATAAACACAGAACAAAGACTAAGCCACTAGGAAAAAGCTATTTCAGAAATCAACAGTAATACCATGGTTTGTGCTTAGAAGCATCAGAGAGTAAATGGATTGGGACCTACTCTTCAACCATGAACAATTAGAAAAGTGGCCAAATATATATATTAAATAAATTATTTTGGACATTGGACAACAACCAGTCAAGGGCTGCTATCCCTGAAAGAAAGGAAATAAATGAGTACTACAATAGCCCCAACTTTAAGGAAGTAGACACGTTCTGGCCCACGGGTGTGGGTATGGGGAGCTCAAAGTCTGAGTAGTTTTCTCAAGTTGAGGAGACAGATATTAGAGTTTAGAGTGGCACGGGCAATTATAACTTGCAGAGTACAATACTACAGAGAAGGGGATTATTCAGAAAAAGGTCTAAGGTATCTGATTATGGATCTCTGTCAGCCTTTGACCGAATACTAATCTGTCTATACACAATGTAAAATTCAACAAGACTGCACAAAGGACAAAGTACGGAGAAAAAATAATTCCCACAAAAGAGTGGTGGTGCAGTAGGTTAAGGATCTAGCTGTGGCTTGGGTCACTGCTGTAGCATGGGTTCAATCCCTGGCCTAGGAACTTCCACATGCTGTTGGCTCAGCCAAAAACAACAACAACAAAAAACCCCAAAAAAACAGTTACTCCAGACTGGAAACCAAACAAGGTTCATAGTTTATACAGAGTCAGTTCCTCCTAGCCAGAGCAGAAAGACATTGTTAAATGCATAAGATATTTACTAGTGACCCTAGAAGAGTCACATCTGGGGCTAAAATGGTACTATAGGAATACCTACTCTAGTCACATCACTTAAAAGATTTAAAAGATTTAAAATAATCCAAGAGAATATCAGACTGAATCATGTGCAATTTGATTGCTTACCAGAACAAAATCCACACCCTTTAAAGAAACACAACAAAACCCAGCACTTAACAATGAAATATTCACAATGTCTAGCATCCAACTAAATATGGCCAGACAGGCAAAGACAGAGAAAAATGTGACCAAGGGAAAAAATAATTTTATAGAAACAGATGCAGAAATGATAAAGTTGATGGAATTAGTAAAAAGAATAATGAAATAACTTTTATAAATATGTTTAATATGCTTAAGAACTTAAAAACATGAACATAATAAAGAGAGAAATATGAGAATTAAAAAATAAAACCAAATGGAGCTGCTAGGGAAGAAAAAATATATGAAATGAAAATTACACTGACCACATATTAAACATAAAAGACAAAAAATGTTAGTGAACGAGGAGACAAAGCAATAGAAAATATCCAAAATGAAGCACAAAGAGAAAAAAAATAAAAGTAAATAGGAGAGCCTAAGAAATCTCTAAACTATCAAGCAGTCTAGTATACATGTAACTGGAGTCTCAGAGAGGACAAGGAGAAGAGAAAAAAAATTACTGAAGGGATAATAGTAGAGGTTTAAAATATACAAAACTAAAAGATGACAAAATTGAAAGAAAAACTAGATAAATCTAAAACTATACTTGTAGATTCCCAAACTCTTCTCTCAGTAATTAATATAAAAAGTACAGGAGTTCTCATTGTGGCTCAGCAGTAATGAACCTGACTAATACCCATGAAGATGCAAGTTTGAGCCCTGGACTCACACAGGTCACAGAGGCAACTCGGAACCTGTGTTGTTGTGGCTCTGGTGTAGGCCAGCAGCTTCAGCTCTGATTGGACCCCTAGCCTGGGATCTTTCATTTGCTGGGAGTGCAGCCCTAAAAAGCAAAAAACAAACAAACAAACAAAAACAAACAAAAAACCCCTGAACAACACTATCTTTTTTTTTCTTTTTTTAAGGTTGAACCTGCGGCATGTGGAAGTTCCTGGGGTAGGGACTAAATCAGAGCTACACCTACCAGCCTATACCACAGCCACAACAATGCTGGATTCTTAACTCTGTTGAGCAAGGCCAGGGATCGAACTTGCATCCTCGTAGACACTGTGTCAGGTTCTTAACCTACTAAGTCAGGATGGGAGCTCCCTGAATAATATCAAAAACCTTGAGGACTTCCCGTGTGGCTCGCAGCATAACTACTGGGCGTTGCTTCTTCAGTGGCTGTGGCTCGACCCCTGGCCTGGGAACTTCCATATGCCGCAGGTGCGTTTAAAAAAAAAAAAAAAACCTTGAACTAGGAGTCCCTGTCTTGGCTCAGTGCTAACGAACTCTACTAGTATCCCTGAGGACTCGGGTTCAATCCCTGGCCTCGCTCAGTGGGCTAAGGATCCGGGGCTGCCGTGAACTGTGGCATAGGTCACAGACGCAGAGCCGATCCCGAGTTGTTATGGCTGTGGTGAAGACCAAAAGCTGTAGCTTCGATTTGAACCCTAGCCTGAGAAATTCCATATGCTGTGGGTACAGCCCTAAAAAAACAAAAACCTTTGAACAATTAGACATTTCTAGAAAATTCTAGCCATCAGCAGCTGACCATATATCCTTTTCAAGTACACATGGAGCATTTATCAAGACAGAACAAATGCTAGGCCATTAGTTAAGTCTCAACACTTTTTTTTTTTTTTTTTTTTTTTTTGCTTTTTAGGGCTGCACCCGCGGCATATGGATGTTCCCAGGCTAGGGGTCAAATCAGAGCTACAGCTGCCAGCCTACGACATAGCCACAGCAACGCGGGATCCAAGCCAGGTCTTCAACCTACACCAAGGCTCATGGCAATGCTGGATCCCCGACCACTGACTGAGGTCAGGGATTGAACCTCACAGATACTAATCTGATTCGTTTCCACTGTGCCACAAAGGGAACTCCTCAACACATTTGAAAAGACTGAAATAATGAGGGGATTAAATTAGAAATTATTAACTAAAAAAAAAAAATCTAAAAAAACCCAAATATGGAGGGATTAAATTCCATAATTTATAAGAACCCATAGTTCAAAGAATAAATCATAGGGAAAATAAAATATTCCAAACTAAATCATCATTAAAATGCAGCCCATAAAAGTTAAGAGAATTCATGTAAAGCCCTCAGTGAAGAAAACAATTTGTTTCCATATTCAAATAACTAACAACTGCAAATTGAAGTTTACAATAATATCAACAGATAATCCAGAAACAGACACACATACATGGTCAACTGATTTTTAACAAAAGTCCCAGGCAATTCAATGGGAAAGTGACAATCTTTTCAACAAACAGTGCTGGAACAACTGGATATCCACATAGTTTAAAAAAAAAAAAGAAAGAAAAAAGAAATCTTGATCTCAAACCATACCCAAACATTAACCTAAAGTGGACCATAGACCTGAATATAAAACCTATAAACAGATCATGGACATGGAGAGCACTTGTGTTTGCCAGGGGGTGGAGGGAGAAAAGGGGATAGACAGGGAGATTGGGGCTGGTAGATGCAAACTATTACATTTAGAACAGATAAGTAATGGGGTCCTACTGTACAGTACAGGGAACTGTTTATAGTCTCTTGGGTTAGAACAGGATGGAAGATAGTATGAAAAAAAAGAATGTGTGTGTGTGTGTGTGTGTGTGTGTGTCTGGGTCACTTCACTGTGCAGAAATTGAAGGTACATTGTAAATCAACTATACTTTAATAAAAAAATTTAAAAACTATAAAGTTTAAAGAAAACATAGGATAAAATCTTATAAGCTTGGCGTAACTGAAGATTTCTGTAGCTAAGTTACAAAAATCACGAAACATTGAACTTTATGAAAACTAAAAATCTCCCAGTTTTTGAAAGACATTAAAGAAAAGCTAGAGTGGAGTTCCCTTGTGGCTCAGTGGTAACGAGCCCAACTAGGATCCATGAGGACGCAGGTTTGATCCCTGGCCTCGCTCAGTGGGTTAAGTATCTGGCGTTGCCATGAGCTGTGGTATAGATCACAGATGAAGCTTTGATCCCATATTGCTGTGGCTGTGGTGTAGGCTGGCAGCTACAGCTCTGATTTGACCCTAGACTGGCTTTCATATGCTGGGGCTTCAGCCATAACAAAACAAAACAAAACAAAACAACAACAAAAAAGCAACAGAAAAAAAAAAAGAAAAGAAAAGCTATAGGCTGGCAGAATATATTCATGATACATCTGACAAAGGACTAGTAGTCAGCATATACATATATATAAAGAATTACAATCTGATGTTGGAGGACAAAATTCGATTAAAAACTGGGCCAAAGATTTAAACAAACATTTCACAGAAGATATACAAAGGATCGATAATACATAAGAAGTAGCTAACAACAGTCATATGGAAAATGCAAATTAAAACCATGATTAGATCAAATACATAGCAAGAAAAATGGTTGAACTTTTTTAAAAGCTGACAGTGCAAAGTGTTTGTAAGGACGTAAAATTCTTGTAGACAGTTGGTGGGAATGAAGAATGTTACAGTCCTTCAGGAAAATGCTTTTGCACCTTCGCACATGACCTATCAACTATACTCTAAGTATTTACCTAAGAAAAACTCAAACATATTTTTACACCCCCACAAATACGTATAAGAACGTTCACGGGAATCTTTTAGTGATATACAAAAAATTGAAACCAGCTAAATGTCAATAAGTGAACTGATAAGTGCAATGTGGCATATTAAAAAAATGAACTATACTCAGCAATAAAAAGAAACAAACTACTGGTACACATAACATGGATAAGTCTCCAAAGAAGCCAGATAAAGGAGTATATACTGTACGGTTACATTTATTGGAGACTCTAAAAAACTAATCGAAACTATGACAGATAGTAGACCACTGGTTGTGTGGGGTAGGAAAGACTAAATGGCTTAGAAGGAGAAGAAAGGGAACTTTGAGAGTGATGAAAATGTTTTCTATCTTGAATATGGTGGTGATGATACAGGTATATACATTTGTCAAAACTCATCAAACTATATATACCTGTGGCATGTGGAAGTGGGTCGGGGATAGAACCCGCATCACAGCAGTAACCCAAGCCACAGCAGTGACAACGCTGGAGCTGAGCCACCAAAACTATACATTTTAATTGAGTGCATTTGATTGTATATGAATTAGAACTTAATAAAATTGGGGATGGGGTGGCAGAGGGATATATAACATCTCAGTATGATTTCTCCTAAAATACTGTGGCATATTTAATGTAAGGCTTTGGTTTAAATATGTGCATTTTGAACTTTTAGTTAATTAATTCTGTTTTCCTACTGGAAAGCAATATGCACTAAAAAAAGAATAAAAACATAGTTTCAAACTTATATGAGTGAAAACAGTCTGTATGATACAGTGGCAGACCTGACACATATATTTTTATCCAAATCCATAGAATATATAATACCAAGAGTAAATCCTAAAGTAAACTATAGACTTTGAGTGACTGTGATATATCAACGTTGGTTCATCCCTGGTTCAAAAAAAAAAAAAATGTATCATTCTAGCAAGTGAAGTTAATAAAGGCAGAGGCCAGTATGTATGGGACAGAAGGCATATGAGAATCTTTGAAGTTTCCTCTGAAATTCTCTGTAAGCCTTAAACTGCTCTAAAAATTAAAGTCTCTAAAAATAATAGAACTCTTTACCTAAAAAAGAGTATATCTGACTCTATGTAAATTATATCTCAATAAAAGAAATTAATAGAGAAAAGTAGAGCTTCCGTTCATAACAACTTTTATGATCATGATGTTGAATAAATATTTATCTGCAATTTGGCAATGTCTGCAGTTTATTTTTTCTATGAAATTCAAGTATGATAAATGTAATACATTTAAGAGGCATGTACAGTATGATTCTAGTTAATAAAACTATTTTTAATGTATCTACTTGCCTACTACCTACATATCCACAATTTTGTCTGATTATGTGTATCAAGTTATGTTTGGAGTTATTCTTACCAAATGCTAAATCTTGTTACTTCTGACCATTTTGAGTAAATTGTTTCTTGCTTTGTATTCTATGTCATTTAAACTTTTTTCTTAATATACAAACAGTTCATACAGCTCAAAAAAACAAACAACAACAAAAACAAACAAATAATCAAAAAACAAAATAAAAAAAACATTGATCCCTGGCCCTGGAATTTCTACATGCCGTGGGCACAGGAAAAAAAGAGAGGGGGACAATTCCTGCCATGTTGCAGTGGGTTAAGAATTTCACTACAGCAGCTTGGGTCACTGCAGAGGTATGGGTTCAATCTCTGGCCTGTGCAGTGGGTGAAAGGATCTGGCATTGCCACAGCTACAGTTCAGGTCACAGCTGTGGCTCAGATTCAATCCCTGGCCTAGAAACTTCCATATGCCATGGGTGCAGCCAAAAAATTAAAAAAAAAAAAATGAGCAGAAGATCTAAATAGACCTTTCTCCAAAGAAGACATACAGATAGCCAATAGGCTCATGAAAATTTGCTCAACATAACTAATTATTAGATAAATGCAAATCAAAACTATAATTAAGAATCACCTCACACAGGCGGAATGGCTATCATCAAAAAGTATAAAAATAGGAATTCCCATGGTGGCATGGCAATAATGAGCCCAACTAGTATCCATGAGGATGTGGGTTCCATCCCTGGCTTCGCTCAGTGGGTTAAGGATCCAGCATCACTGTGAGCTGTAACGTAAGTCATAGATGCAGCTCAGATCCCATGTTGCTGGGGCTGTGGTACAGACTGGCAGCTGCAGCTCCATTTCAGTTCCTAGCCTGGGAATTTCTATATGCTGCAGGTGTGGCCCTAAAAACAAAACAAAACAAAACAAAAAAACCCCTAACTCTAAACTATCTAGCACCCTAATGTTCATTACAGTACTAGCTGAAATAGCCAAGACATATATATGCTACGTACATATAGCAGAATATTACTCAGCACTAAAAAAGGATGAAATAATGCCATCTGCAGCAACATGGATGGACTTAGAGATTATCATACTAAGTGAAGTGAAAGAAAGACAAATATCATGTGATATCACTTATATGTGGAATCTAAAAATAAAGATTCAAGAGTTCCCTGGCGGCTCAGCATGTTAAGGATCTGGTGTTATCACTGCTGTGGCTCTTGATCCGTGTCCTAGGAATTTCTGCATGCTGGAGCATGGCCAAAAAATAAAATAAAAATAAAGATTCAAATGAACTCGGAGTTCCCATTGTGACTCAGCAGAAACTAATCTGATTAATATCCATGAGGATGCTCGTTCAGTCCCTGGCCTCGCTCAAACTCCTGGCCTAGTGGGTTAAGGATCCAGCGTTGCTGTGAGCTGTGGTGTAGGTCACAGACTCAGGTCAGATCTAGCGTTACTGTTGCTGTGGCTGTGGTGTAGGCCAGCAGCTACAGCTCCAATTTAACCCCTAGCCTGGGAACCTCCGCATGCTGTAGGTGCGGCCCTAAAAAGACCAACAAAACAAAACAAAACAAAACAAACAAACAAAAAAATATATATACATTTTCAAATGAACTTATTCAAAAAAGATAGAAAACAAACTTTTATAGAACTACTATGTATTTCGGCAATCCCATTCCTGGGCATATATCTAGAGAAAACCATAATTCAAAAAGATACATGCACCCCACTGTTCACTGCAGCACTATGTACAATAGCCAAGACATGGAAGCAACCTAAATATCCATCAACAGAGGAATGGATAAAGAAGATGTGGTACATATATACAATTGAATGTTACTCAGTCATAAAAAAGAATGAAATAATGCCAGTTGTAGCAACATGAATGGACCTAGAGATTATACTAAGTGAAGTCAAAGAAAGACAAACATCATATGATATCACTTACGTGTGGATCTAAAAAAAGGATAGAAACGAACTTATTTGCAAAACAGAAATAAACTCACAGACTTTGAAAACAAACTTATGATCACCAAAAGGGGACAGGTTGGAGAGAGGATAGACAAGAGTTTAGGACTGTCATATGCACACTGTGGTATATGAAATGCTTAGCCAAAGGGGACCTGCTGTATAGCACAGGGAACTCTACCCAGTGTTCTCTGATAATCTACATGGGAAAAGAATGAACAAGAGTGGATGTGTGTGTGTATATATATATAACTGAACTACTGTGTTATATAGTAGAAATTATCAGAGTTCCCTTCGTGGCTCAGTGGTTAACGAATCCCACTAGGAACCATGAGCTTGCGGGTTCGATCCCTGGCCTCGCTCAGTGGGTTAAGGATCTGGCGTTGCCGTGAGCTGTGGTGTAGGTTGCAGACGTGGCTCGGATCCCTCGTTGCTGTGGCTGTGGCGAAGGCCGGCATCTACAGCTCCTGTTAGACCCCTAGCCTAGGAACCTCCATATGCTGCGGGTGCGGCTCTACATAAAGGCAAAAAGACAAAAAAAAAAGAAAAAAGAAATTATCACAACATTGTAAATCAAATATATTTCAACTAAAAAAACAAATGAATGCTCCTGCAAAAGAAAAGACACATGCACCCAAATATTCATTGCAGCACTGTTTACAAGAGCCAAAACATGGAAACAATCCAGATGTCCATCGACAGAGGCATGGATAAAGAAGATGTGGTAAAATATACAACGGTATATTACTCAGCCATAAAAAAGAATGAAATCATGCCATTTGCAGCAGGACAAATGGACCCAGAGATTGTCTTACCCAGTGAAGTAAGTTGGACAAAGATAAATATATGATATTGCTTGTATGTGAAATCTAACAAAAAATGGTACAAATGAACTTATGTACAGAACAGAAACAGAATAACTGATCTTGAAGTCAAATTTATACAACCAAGGCGGAAATGTGGGGGGTGGGGCGAGGGATAAATTGGGAGTTTGGGATTGACATATATACACTACTATATATAGAATAGATAACTAACAAGGACCTACTGTATAGCACAGGGAACTCTGCTCAATATTCTGTAATAACCTAGATGGAAAGAATCTGAAAAAGAGTGGACATGTATATACGTATGGCTGAGTCACTTTGCTGTACAAATGAAATAACACAACGTTGTAAATCAACTATACTCCAATACGTTTTTGTTAAAAAAATGAAAACAAACTTATGGTTATCAAAGAAGAAATGGGGGGTGGATAAATTAGGAAGTTGGGATTAATAGGTATACACTACTATATATAAAACAGATAAACAAGGACCTACTTATAGCACAGGGAACTATGCTAGAACCTATAATGGAAAATAATCTGAAAAAAAATATATCACTTTGCTATACAGCTGAAACTAACACACACTGTAAATCAAATATACTTGAAATTTTTAAAAAAAGTTTTAAATTTAGACCACTTATCATTTGTGTAGACAATGAAAAGAGGAATAGCCACAGATGCCAGAGACAACAAAACAAAAGGGGAGAGGTGATTGCAACACAAATGCCCTGTTTATGAGGAGCCTATTCTAGACACAAAGAGGTGGTTTTACAGCTTGAGGCTATACCCTGAGGGGGTGAAGCAAGAAGTCCCAGACCTCATCAGACCCCAGGAAGTGGTGGGAAACCCAATATCCAACTGCTTCGCCAATTGTCTCAGGACAGCTTTGTTGGTGTCAAGGGAAAGAATAAGAAGTAAACATCAACAATTTAATTCATAAGACTAAAAAACAAAACACCTTTTTTTTAGAGTTTCCTGTCATGGCTCAGTGTTAATGAACTGACTAGGACCCATGAGGACATAGGTTCAATCCCTGGCCTCACTCAGTGGGTCAAGGATCCGGCTTTGCAATGAGCTGTGGCATAGGTCACAGATGTGGCTCAGATCCTGCATTGCTGCTGCTGTGGGATAGTCCGGCAGCTACAGCTCCAATTAGACCCCTAGTCTGGGAACTTCCATATGCCGCAGGTGCAGCCCTAAAAAGAAACAAAAACAAAAACAATAACAATAACAATAACAAAAAAAAACTCTTTTTTCTTTCTCTCCTTTCCAGGTTATTACTAAAAAGTCACTCTGTTGAGGCTTTCCCTGGTCAACTTAATTGAATCCTCTTCACGCCTACCAATATCAGTCTGTTTCTTGACTTATTTTTTCTTCAGTGAACTCATCCTCATCTAATATACTAAGTATTTTTTAAAATTCCTAATCAACTTTATTGCAATATAATTTACATGCTGTTTAAATGAGCTTATTTAAGTATGTACTTGGTCTGTAGATTCCTATTCCTGTGATGATTTCAGTATCAGGATAATTCTGCCCTGAAAATGACATAGATTCATAAAATGAATTTGTATTAGATAGATATTATTTTTTCTGAAAATACTGGTAGAATTCATCAGAGAAGCCAACCGAATCTCCATTTCCCTTTGTTGGTGAAATTTTAGTTACATATTCAATTTTCTTGGTTTATATAGGATTGCTAGTTTTCTTAGTTTGTTAACTTGTATCTTTTAAGGAATGTGTACATTTAATTTAAATTTTTAATTTACTGGCATGAATTTTTCATGATATTCTTTTATTATCCTTTTTAATATTGAGTATCTATAGTAATGACTCTAGCATTCCTGATATTAGCAGTTTGTGACTTCTCTTTTTATTGATCAAGTTTGCTAGAGGTTTATCAATTTTTTATAGCTCTACAAAGAATCAGCTTATAGTATAAATTTCCCTATCATTTGCTTATTTTCCATTATATTGCTTTCTGCTCTTATTATTTCCTTTCTTTTATTTACTTTGGGCTTAACTTGCTCCTCTTTCTCTAGCTTCTTAAGACTGAAGCTTAGTTCACTGATTTTAGAATTGTTTTCTAATATAAGTGTTTAAACATATAAATTTTCCATGAAGCAGTTCTTCAGTTATATCTTACAAATATGATATAGTTTCTGTTCATTTTCATTCAACTAAAGGTGTTTTCTAATTTCCCTATGATTCTCACTTTGACCCATGAGTTATTTAAAAGCACAGTATTAACTTCTAATATATGACAGTTTTCTATGAATCTTTCTATTATGGATGTGTAACTTAATTCTACTGTGGTCAGAAAACACACTCTTTATTCTTTCAATCATTTTAAATTTATTAAGACACAAAAGAGTACACCCTGTGTGATTTTAAGTTTATTGAGAATTATTTTATGACCAAACATACGGTCTCTCCTGTTTAATGTTATATGCACATTCATAAAGAATGTGTATTCTGCTGCTGGTGGTGAAGTGTTCCATAAATGTAAATTATGTCCAGTTGGCTCTAAGTATTGCCTTATATCTTTTATAATTCTACTTATTTTCTCTGTACTTCTTCCATCAAATGCTGAAAAAGAAGTGCTGAAACCTTAAACCATGACTGTGGATTTGTCTATTTTTCCTTCTGATACTATTAGGTGTTGCTTTAATATATTTTCAAGCTCTGTTATTGGAGATAAACAGTTTCCTTGACTAACTCTGCTATAGTTCAAGACAGTGTTGTACTGGTACAAAGACAGACATACAGACCCAGGAACAGAATAGAGAGCCCAGAATTAATCTTCAACAAAGGAGGCAAAAATATAAAATGGGGAAAAGACAGTCTCTTCAGTAAGTGGTGCTGGCAAACTGGACAGCTGCATGTAAATCAATGAAACTAGAACTCACCCTCACACCATGCACAAAAAATAAACTCAAAATGGCTTAAAGACTTAAACATAAGACAAGACACCATCAAAGTCCTAGAAGAGAACATAGGCAAAACATTCTCTGACATCAACCATAAAATGTTTTCTTAGGTCAGTGGCCCAAGGCAATAGAAATAAAAAACAAAAATAAACCAGTGGGACCTAAGCAAACTTACAAGCTTTTGCACAGCAAAACAAAACACAACAAAACAAAAACCCAAATAAACCAACTGAAAAATGGGCAGAAGACCTAAATATTTATCCAAAGTAAACATAAGGATGGCCAACAGGCACATGAAAAGATGCTCAACATCACTAATTATTAGAGAAATGCAAATCAAACTACAATGAGGTACAGTATATAATCTGAGAAAGAGAGTGTGTATAGATGTACAACTGGGTCACTTTGCTGTATAGCAGAAATTGACAGAACAATGTAAATCAACTATAATAAAAAATTATTTTAAAAAGAAATGCTTCTTTCCATCCTGGTAATATTCTTTGTTCTGAAATCTTCATCTGGTATTCTAACTTTAGAATTTGTGTGGTGTATCTTTTTATCGGTCTTTCACTTTTAAGCTGTATGTAAGTTTGTATGTAGTTGGACAATCTGTCTTTTAAATTACAGTTCTTAGATGATTTATATTTTATTTATTATTGACATAATTGGGTTTTAAACTACTACCTTGCTCTATGTGCTATCTGAACTTCATTCCTTTTTTTTCTTTTTTCCTATTTTCTTTCGGATTGAATTTTTTTTGGCCATGCCCATGTGGAAGTTCCCAGGCCAGGGACTGAACACTCATCACAGCTGTAACCAGAGCCACAGCAGTGACAATTCCAGATCCTTAATCTACTGAGCCACAAGGGAACTCCAGGATTGAATATTTTTTAGTATTCCATTTTTTCTCTCTCTGTTGTATTTCACTGGTTCCCCTAAGGTTTACAATATATAACTTTAACATACCACAGTTGACTTTCAAATAGCATTCCTTTTCCAATATAACATAAAAACCTCACAACAACATACTTCCACTTTTTCCTCCCCCATGCTTGTGCTCTCATTGTTATGTATTAATTTTACATATTTTATAAACCCCACAACACATTATTGTTTTTGCTTTAAATATTCAGTTATCCTTTTAAGAGTTAAAAATTTTTAAACATTCATACCACAGACACGTCTTTCAAACTGACTGCTGAGGGCCCTGGGATGCTGCAGCAAACTCACAGGGGCACCATGAGATATTTAGATTTTTCTAGGAAAACATACTATTTGACATCTTTGGTACACTGCATGAACTACTAGCTTGAGGTAATGGATAGGTTTGATATTAGATCATGCTATTTCTTTTTGGGGATGTCGTATCTTCAGAAGTTGGCAGCTTCTGTGAAATGAAGTATCACACAATAAAAATAATTTGGTACACGTAATGAAGGTTGTGATGTCCAAAATGATTCAAAAGTTTGAAAAGCTGTGTAATACCCAACAGACACTTGCATACTATAAATAGCTGTGGTTGTTTAAGAATTAAAATATTATACTTTTTTCAAATTTACACATATTTTTTATTTCAAATGCCTACTAAGTTGTTAGGACATGAACATTTTACTTTTTTTAAAATTTTATAATGATTTTTATTTTTTCCATTATAGCTGGTTTACAGTGTTCCAGGATTTGAACATTTTAAATTGTGTGGATCTAACTACTTAATAGATGGAAACATTAAGCATATCTTTTGGCCTATGGATGCTGTGAAAAAAATTACTGAGCCTGTAAGAGTATCATGAGTGGAGGAACTTAGCAAATTAGTGCCGTAGAAGTTCCCAGGCTGGGGTCAACCTGGAGCTGGAGCTGCCAGCCTGTGCCACAGCTACAGCAACACCAGATCCGAGCCGCACCCTAGAACTTCGCCGCAGCTTGCAGGTCCTTAACCGCCTGAGCAAGGCCAGGGATCAAACCCAGATCCTCATGGATTCTGGTCAGGTTCTTAACCTACTGAGCCACAGTGGGAACTCCTCCAATCCTTTTAAGGAACATGAGCATGGATCAAAAAATAAATAAACAGATAAAAATAAAAGAAGTTAAATTTAAAGGAAAAGTATGTTAAAACCAGAAATTGCCATTAAGTCGCTTTTATTTGAATACTAAATAAGAGAATGACTCCCAGAGACCTGAGGACTTTGAGATACTTGGGTTATAGTTAACAAAGCAAAACAAAAGCCCTTTAATAAAAATAAATAAATAAATAAATAATAAGAAATAGTGATTGAGCAGAAAGGTAAAGATCTATGACTACATTTAATTAATCACATCTTCAATGTTTGATGGTTCCAGAGGGCAAATTGCTGTGCCAGGAATATCACTACATTTCCCTCCAAAGTACAGATATTAGAAAAGAAAATAGATGAAATCTCTATCATTTTCTTGATATTTTTTTACTTATATTTATAAATGATACCTTACCAGGAAGTTAATCTTCATAAGAAATGCCTCTAAATCTCTCCTGCATAGGCCTCTCAATATTTTTCTTTAATGGACAGGAAATTAAATACCTTATTCTCAGTCACATCAGGACACAGAAGTCCCTTTTCACAGTACAGAGATAATGCCTGACCTCTGTTTACTTTAAGGCTGAAGCAGCCCAAAATTTCCCCTTTTTTTTTTCTTTTTAGGTCTGCACCTGTGGTGTATGGAAGTTCCCAGGCGAGGGGTCAAATGAGAGCAGTAGCTGCCGGCCTACACCTAAGTCACAGCAACTCGGGATCCAAGCCTAGTCTGCAACCTACACCACAGCTCAGGGCAACACTGGATTCTTAACCCACTGAGCGAGGCCGGGGATCAGTCCCAAGTCCTCAAGTTCCCATCACTGAGCCACGATGGGAACACCCCAGAAACTTCTAATACATCTGATTTGGTATCTGGGAAAGGAAAGTAGAAAAAAATATTCCAATATGGACATTAAATGATACTCATTACCAGCTGATTAATTTATATTAAGGCCTTATGGTCCTCTGGGGGCAATTTCATGTATATCATATCCCATCTCTGAGCCCACTACACAGTTATGCTTACTAAGCTCATTTGATTGAGTGAATAAACACATTTCTCCCATTAAATATGGAGATTGTTGGATTGTTATTCCTGTGATTTACCCAGTTCCATTTAGGGTATAGGTTATATCCCCACAATGCTAAAACATCCAAGAGAAAAGAATAAAAATCAGCAAAGATCTTGACTATTTCAGTTGAGCAGCAAAAAAAAAAAAAAAAAAGGTCTAGAATCTGTACTGCTCGAAACAGTGCCTATTAGCCATATGGCAATTTATATTTAAATTCAATAACATTTAAAAATCAGTTGCTCAGTTGCCCTAGCCAGTAACAAGCATTGAATAACTATATGGCTAGTGGCTATGGCATCAGACAGCACATTGTGATGATGTAAAAGTTACATCATTATAGAAAATTAAAAGTTCTGTTGAATTGAAAGTTCTAGATGATTGCCTAAAACTTTTCCATTTCATCTTGATGTTCTATGCTTTCAAAAATATATCAGTTCAAGACCTTTTTGAAGTATATGGTAGAGTCCCTTAAGGGAAGTGATTTGGGGAGCAAAGTTTTCCTGTAACTTGGGCTTATGAAAATGACTCCAAGATTGAGGAGAGCTTGTGAATATACACTGAAGTAGCTCTAGTATTCCCTGTGGACAGAATCCTTTTCTTGTTCATTTTTCTACTTCCAGCAGGTAAGAAATTTTACGTAGCAAAAGCTGAATAATGTTAAATATGTATGTATCCTGATAAAATTACACATTCTCATTCAAACATTTCCCATACTTCTCATATATGACACATTTATTCAGCTATCAGAAGCGTAGTAGATTCTGTTTCCTAGAGAATAAAGAAAGGGCTTGCCTATCAGCACTTTCATCTTGTTATGAGGTCTGTCTTCCTTCCTCTTTCCCCCTCCCATGCAGTCTAGTTCTCCTGTCTATAGTACTAGGTCCCCAACTATAGCAGCAGGTCTCATCTAGTGACGATACCATCACAGAGTTTATGCTGATTGACCACATAACCTAGACTGGCGACACTACCTATGGTCAGAAATGTTTGTGTCCATATAACGAACTCCTAATACCCAATGTGATGATATTAGTAGTGGGGCCTTTGGGAGATACTTAAGGCATGAGAATGGAGCCCTCATGACTGGAATGAGTGGCTTATAAAGAGGCTCCAGAGAGATCCCTGGCCTATTCATTCAACCATGTGAGGATATAGCTAGAAGACAACCATATATTAACCAGGATGCGATCCCCTACTTCACCAGGCTGGCACCTTGATCTTGGACTTTCCGACTCCAGGAATGTGAGAAGTAAATTACTGTTGATTATAAGCTACTCAGTCTGTGGTATTTTATCACAGCAGCCCAAATGAACTAAGACACTGTCCATTCTGGTAACCTTCTGAGAGTGAAAGGGAGTGGTATTAATAGTTCCACTGAGACACTAGGCATGACCCAAGGTCTCCCAACCGGTTTGTTCTTATCATCCAGTAGTTCTATGCTGTTATAGATGCATAGAATGTTCCTCCAAAAGTTATAGGTGGAAACCCAGTCCCCGATGTGTCAGTATTTGGAGGTGGAGCCTTTTGAAGGTGATTAACTCATGAGGGCAGAGCTCTCGTGAATGGGATTAGTGCTTTTATGAGAGATCATAGAGAAGTCCTTTGCCCCCCGGCATGTGAGAAGACAGCCATCTATAAACCAGCAAGTAGGCTCTCACCAGACACCAAATCTGCCAGTGCCTTAATCTTGGAGTCCCCAGTCTCCAGAATGGTAAGAAATAAATTTCTATTGTTTAAAAGCCACTTGGTCTGTGGTGTTCTATCCTAGCAACCTGAACAGACTAAGAGATGCCAACTTTTCCTGGGTTTCTAGACCATGCTTTCAGTAAGATTCAAACATCCTCAGAAACACATCCCTTCACGTACACCAGATTTGTGAACATTCACCATGCTTACTGAGCTCGTATAACTTATGCTCACTGATTAGCATAATCCATGTTTCACAACTGTTTTGGCAACAATTAATTACAAAGTTTCTATAATAAAGGTCTATATAATAGTACTAAAGGAGGATTTCTCCACTGCCCTTCAAGCTGCCTGATATTCTAAAATAAAGCCTTTGGTCAGGACTTTGTTAAAATGACAAATAACGGCTTAGGATGAGGCCACTGGAAAATTCTCATGAGAGAGTTCCCGTCATAGCTCAGTGGTTAACGAACCCAGCTAGTATCCATGAGGACGAGGGTTTGATCCCTGGCCTCGCTCAGTAGGTCGGGGATCCAGTGTTGCCATGAGCTGTGGTGCAGGTCGCAGACGTGGCTCAGATCTGGCATGGCTGTGGCTGTGGCATAGGCCAATGGCTACGGCTCCAATTCGACCCCTAGCTTGGGAACTCCCATATGTTGCGGGTGCAGCCCTAAAAAGACAAAAGACAAAAAAAAAGAAAAAAGAAAAAAGAAAATTCCCAAGAGAACATCATTCAGATTGGACCTCAGGTGAAGAAGGAGGCAGCAGAAGGGAGAGCAGATCTCAAAAGGATGATCTGAGGTCACCCTTGCCTGAAATCCATGTCAGTGAACCCCAGTCTAACCATAATTACAGTCAGGAAAGGATCCTTGGTCAGATCACTTTTTAATTTAAAAAAAAAAGGATTGATTTCCATTCTAAAAATACAGTTAATTTAAATTGGGTGTTCTTTCTTCGGCACTCTTCACCTGACCACATTAGCAAAGGAGAGCTTGATCCATGACACAACCAGTCTAACATGGTTGAGATGCCTCCTCCCCAAACCCACTTCCTCTTGGGAGATAGTAAGGGGGGAGGGGGAGTCTCAAGAATCACTACAAATCTCTTAGAACATAGAGCTTTCCTTGTAATCATTTATTATGTTCTCCTGATGCTCAAAAAGGAGAAATCGCTCCCTGCATTTGCGCTTAGAGTGATAGAAAACAATAATATCTATCTAGAGATTTGCTCACAACAGGGATGTTTGAAGAAGGAAGAAGTAAAAGATTTCACAGTTTCCTGGCAAGGATCCCGTCTTTAGCATGCAGGGTGGAATAGGTGACCAGAGAAATGTGGAGGCCCCGTCCAGGACTCTGACACTTCTGTGTGCAGAATAGTAACACTTTCGATAGGGAAAAGAGCAACAGTGCTCAACTGAAAGCCTTTTTCTTGTCCTTGGATTCCTCAGTTGAGGGACAGCAACTGGTGAGAGAGTGTCTTGTGGGCTCCTTGCTAGTTCTTGGATGGCTGTGGTTCTAGCCTGGGACTGGGCGTTTGCCCCCACAGAGCTCCTGTAGTGCAGAAGGCAGCACAAATGTGCCTCCTTTGCACATTCTATTATGTGTGCTCACAGTTGTGTTTCACCAGAATGGAGGAAAGTAAGAACCTGAGATGGGACAACCTAGTTGATAATCTCAATTATAAAATTACACGTGGGAGTATAATACATTCCTAAGTAGTGATAAATGGAAGAGTAAATAAGAATGTTGTTCTCTATCGGACATGCACAACCATAAGGTATCACATAAGGACAAAGGTAAAATTGGTAAAGGATCATCTGTGTGTTAAGATCTGAAAAGCCCTCCCAGCACTAAGAGGAAAAAACTTTTTCTCTCACTGATGGATGAAGTTCCATTACTAAAGATCCCTTCCTTTGGTTTAAGCCTTATCCAAGACAGGCTGAGAACATTCATAGCATTTGGCTATTATAGTGGAAATGCTTTCATTGCCCTCAGGATTCTTTCAACTCTCCCAGTCAGCTAGAAAACAAAAATGCCCCCATACTTCTTTTGCATTACCTTTGTTCCATTATCAAAGATCACTTTACTACACTATGGGGGGTATTTTTCTAGGCTTTCTATTCCAGTGTTTTGATCTGTTTGTCTATTCTTTCATCTGTCTTTGGTTTCATCAAACCACAGTCTTCATTCATTACTATAGCTTTATGGTAAGTCTTGAAGTCAAATATTATCAATACTCCAACTTTGTTCTTCAAGACCATGTTTGCTATTCTGGGTTTTTTGCATCTCCACTTCTCCTTATAAACTATAAAATCAATATTCATAAAATAACTTGCTGGGATTTTACTGGGATTGCATCAAATCTATAGAGCAAGTAAGTTGGGAAGAATTGAATTTGACAGTATTGAATCTTCTTCTCAGTGAACGTGGACTATCCATTTATTTAGCTATTCTTTGATTTCATTCATTAGTTTTATAGTTCCCCTCATATAAATATTATACATATTTTGCTTAGGTTTATCCCTAACTATTCCATTTTGGCTCATGCTAAGATAACCAATATTATGTCTTTAATTTCAAATCCCACTTGTTCATTGTTGGTATATAGGAAAATAATTGACTTTTGTATGCTAACTTTATATTTTGCAACCTTGCTATGGTCACTCATTAGCTCCAGGATGGTTTTTGTTTGTTTGGTTGCTTTGTTTTTGTTTTTGTTTTGTCTTTCTTTCCAACTTGTATGCCTTTTATCTCCTTTTCTTACCTTAATATACCAGCAAGGACTACCAGTATGATGTTGAAAAGAAGTGGTGAAGTGGGCATCCTTGTACTTGATCTTAGTGGGAAAGCTTTGAGTTTCTCACAATTAAGTATAATGCTACTGCAGGATTTTAGTAGATAGTCTTTATGAAGTTGAGGAAATTTCCCTTTATTGCTAGTTTTCTGAGTTTTTAATCATACATGGATGCCATATTTTGTCAAATGCCTTTTTTGCATCTATTGATACCATCATGTGATTTTGTCCTTTTCAGTCTGTTAATAGATGGATTACATTGATTTTCAACACATTTCCTTAAAGGTAGTGTCTGAATGCAAATTCTATTCAATTATATGCCATATAATGAGACTTGGAAGGCAGAGAGAGATAGCTCTATCTTTCTGCTCTCCTGCTTTCTGCTGGGAAGCAGTTAAGAAACCTGGGGCTTATCGCATCAAAAAGAATAAAATACCTAGGAATACACCTACCTAAAGAGACAAAAGACCTGTACTCTGAAAACTATGACACTGATGAAAGAAATCAGTGCTGTGATGAATATACAGGTGCATTTATATTTTTCAATGGAAGTTTTGTCTGGATATATGCCCAGGAGTGGCATGTGACTGCTGGATCATATCTTAGTTCTATATTTAGTTTTCTGAGGTATTTCCATACTGTTTTCCATAGTGGTTGTACCAATTTACATTCCTACCAACAGCGAATGAGGGTTCCCTTTCTCCATATCCTCTCCAGCATTTGTTGTTTGTTGACTTGTTAAAGATGGGCACTCTAACTGGTGTGAGGTGGTACCTCGTTGCCGTTTTGATTTGCGTTTCTCTAATAATTAGTGGTGTTGGCATTTTCTCACGTATCTGCTGTCCTTCCATATGTCTTCTTTGGAGAAATGTCTATTTAGATCTTCTGCCCATTTTCCTTGAAGATTGCTTCTTCCAGAAGAACTTACCAGCAGCTCAGGCTGGCCCTCCCCCACAAAATATAATACAATAGTCATTATTGGTGACTTCCACGTAAATCTCATTGCCTTCACACAGTGACCTTTTATTTGTTCTTTGTTCTTCATAACCTAGCTCCTTCACCATCTCCCACATTCATTTTAATAAAATAAGAGACTAAGACTGGAAGGAGCCTCATTGCTATTCTAATTAAATGTTACTATTTTCAAGTCCCATAAATAAGCCAAATCAATAGAATGACTTTCTTAACATGAGCTATACATGATCTAATGACTAGGTATGACCCAACTTTACCGTGCATGAGAAAGAAATAAAACAAATGCCAGAGGGTTACTTTAGACATTTAATGCCCAATCTACATGATAGAAGTAGGAATAAATTTTCTCAAAATTCTACCCGTCCTACTTTATCACTTGCAAGGTCTGACACCTCTGTCGTCTTACAACGAGAATAGCAAGGATTTTGTAACCGTTTTTTGGCTAGTGAAAACTCCTGGATCTCTAAGGTAAAAGGAACAAGTTATCACAGACTGAGCATAAGGCAAAGCAGCAAAAAGAGAAACCAACCCTTCTCTAACCCATGCTCTCTGCTCAGCTCCTGGGCTCCTTGGGGAGCCCAGTCTTCACATTCTCATCTTAACTGGAGGTTTGCTGTGATGGCACGTATTGGTGCTAAAGAGAAGTAAGGCATTGATTGCTTAAGCTTCTTTGACCACTGGATGAAGATGTGCCTAAGACATAGAGTTCCCAATGTGGCGCAGTGGAAACGAATCTGACTAGGAACCATGAGGTTGTGGGTTCAATCCCTGGCCTCACTCAGTGGGTTAAGGATCCAGTGTTGCCATGAGCTGTAGTGTAGGTCACAGACACAGCTTGGATCTGGCATTGCTGTGGCTCTGGCATAGGCCGGCAGCTGTTGCTCTGATTGGACCCCTAGCCTGGGAACCTCCATATGCTGCAGATGCGGCCCTAAAAAGACAAAAAAAAAAAAGTGCATAAGACAACTGGTCCAGGGCTGAGGGGTTTCCAAAGGACCTCTATGATCCTCTGGGTCTTTGATGCCAAAGGGTCTCTTTGATCTGGACATTTGAAAGCTGACTGATCGCTCACATCAGCTCCAAGAACACAATTACATATTTGCCCGGAAATGAAAAGACAATTTCTACACACATCCTCATAAACCTATTAACCAGGGACACACTCCTCCCAAGACTGTGGTCTGAATCACTAAGCCCTTCCCACATCACAGACTTTATCTTCACTATGACTGTGCCTCCTGAAAGAAACTACAAATCATCCACTCATCATATGTCTTGACTGAAGACTTCCTTTAAACCAGACAAAGCTGAGAAGAAACCAAGAAAACAGCCTCTGGATAATTCAAACAGGCATCACAACGGTTCATTACTGCCAGCCTGACCATTACTAAGTTCTAACTCGGTATCTGTAGGCTCTTCATTTTCATCCAGCTCTAACTTGTTTGTCTATTTTCTGGTTTTCCCCTGAGCAAAAGTGAGTTGAGGCCGTTGTTAGAAAAGACCATGAAATTCCTGACCATTGCTCATAAATGCTCACTTGGTATCTATTTACTCTGTGCTTACCCATAAATCGGGCAGACTTTCTTTCTATTCACTTCAGTAGAGGTTAGTTGAGTAAATGTCCTAAAAGACACTTTTATAGTTTTTGATATACATATAATAAAATACATGACAATGAATTTATAAACTATTCATTATACAAGATAATACTATATAATAAATATACAAATATGTAGTTATATTTACAGGTTTGTCCTAAATCTATATAGAATGACGTTGTTCCTATACCATTTTTCGAAGCTTTGTTTTTGCCATTGATTTGTTGTATATTTCACTGCACACCAAATGAAAACGGGAATGGGTATATTGCTGCAAAAGAGAGTTAAAGTGGCACCAGCAAGAAGTGACAAATTAATTAGATGAAATGAAACAAAACAACCACAAAATTACATGAATAGTTGACCTCAAAAAGAAAAACCAGTGTGATATCAGGTAATTATGACCTATTGGCTTTATATATATTTTTTGTCCTTGAGAACAGATACTTAAGTGCCCACTATAATAAGTGCTGTTCTTATGATGGTGCCAATGAGTCCTCAAGAAAGGATTTAAACTATATTTGGTATGTTCTTACTGGGACCCAGGTCTCCCACCTCTTTAGGCAGCCAGTTTTGCCACCACTGTGTATCCTCCGCTGCTAGGAAGACAGTGAAGTTTCAGAGTGGGAGTGTGAATGATGGGTCAGTCATTGGTGACCTTGAGCAAGTTATTTGACTCAGTTTCCTCCTATAACATTAGTCAGAACAGTTCCCATTGTTCTGAACAATTGTAAGATTAAATGAGATCATGTGTGGAGTTCCCATTGTGGCTCAGCGGTAACGAACCCAACTAGTAGTATCCATGAGGATGCAGATTTGATCCCTGTCCTCACTCTGTGAGTTAAGTATCCAGCATTGCCATGAGTTGTGGTGCAGGTCGCAGACGCAGCTCGGATCCTGCGTCGCTGTGGCTGGGGTGTAGGCCAGCAGCTGCAACTCCAATTTGACCCCTAGCCTGGGAACTTCCAAACTTCCATAGGCTGTACGTGTGGCCCTAAAAAAAAACTGCTTAATGAGATCATGCATGTGAACTGTTTAGTATAGTGTATGGGACATAGTATTCAATAAATGTTGGATACTAATCCAGCGTAGTCACTGCTATGGCCTGGGTTCCATTCCTGGCCTGGGAACTTCACATGCCATGGGTGCAAAAAAAAAAAAAAGAGGTACAAGAACATGCAATGCATTTTATCTAATTTTCCATACTGTAAAATTTATTTGGCATGTAAAGGGGTAAGCTTTTGTTATAGTGACAATAATAACCACCACTCTTGAATGCCTGCTCCATGCCAGTCAACAAGCCTGGGTTGTTTTTTGGGTGGTTTGTTTTGTTTTTGCTTTTGAGGGCCACACCTGCAGCATATGGAAGTTCCCAGGCTAGGGGTCGAATCAGAGCTACAACTGCCAGCCTACACTACAGGTACAGCAACGTGGGATCCAAGCCATGTCTGCGACCTACACCACAGCTCACAGCAATGCTGGATCCCCGACCCACTGAGCAAGGTCAGGGATCAAACCCGCATCCTCATGGATACTAGTCGGATTCACTTCTGCTGTAACACAATGGGAACTCCCTGAGTCTGGTGTTTAATGTAACATCATAACCCTCCTGGGCAGTGATGCTGCAACATGGCCAGGTATGGATCTGAGAAGTTTGAGGAAGGTAGATTTATTCTGTCCTGGCCTTGGTGATTGATTTTACTTTGAGAATTAAAGACATATGGATTTCCCTCTTAAGAAAGCAGAGGAATGTGTAATAATTTAATTTAGGTTACTGTATCAAGCTGATACAATTTGGAACTAGAAAGGATAAGCTTTTATTAGAAGGAGGAGGAGATAGAATTCCTAAGTATCTGAGCCATGCCAAGTAATGTGTCTTGTTGTTAACATAAATTATCTTTACTCCTGCCAGGTAGGTATTGTTATCCCCATTTTACATGTGGAAAAACTGACTGAGGAAAAGTATTATCTGTTCAAGGACAAAGAGTAAGTCAAAAAGCCAAGACTCAAATCCAATCGTACAAGACCCCAAGACCATATGCTTCCCAATCCTAGGTGATTCTAGTTACAGAGGAAATCCCCTAATAGGCACCTTACGGTTTTTGAACAGTGTCCATAAAGAAGTTGTCCCTATAAGGAACTTTCTAGTACAATGAGAAGGTTTTTATTTCTATCCCTTTTTCCATGGAACACTGTTTGTTGTTTTCCTTTTTGGTTTTGGGATTTTTTTTTGCCACACCCGCAGCATATGGAAGTTCCCAGGCCAGAGATCAAATCTGAGCCACATCTACAACCTATACCATAGGTGCAGCAACACCGATACTTAACCCACTGCAGCACAAGAGAACTCCTCCATGACACACTGTTCTTAGTCAGGGAAAGGAGGGACATTCTGGATCTGGTGAGTCTGAGCAAAGGGAGAATTTTAATCATTTAAGAGCAATCATCCAGAGTAATTCTTGGCATAACCAGTTGCATCTGTCTACTTTTCACAGTGACCAGTCTGGCCCTCCTCGACTACACTCAGTTCTTTGACTAAAAAGCAAGGTCACCATAAAAATAACTTTTTGACCTTGGAAGGAGTCTCTCCTGGTGCCTATAGCACGAAGAAGCCTGAAAGGTTTGGAAAAGCAGTCCTCAGTGCAAGATAACTCCACTCTGCAGGAAAGTCAGCTCGGTTCTCTCATTTTTCCAAGAATGAGAGGCCAGGAAAACCCCACGTTCACGATATTCTGTTCCTTCTTTCTGCCATAAATGCCTTTCTCATTCCTTACCTAACCCAAAGTCCACCGACATTATATCCTTGGTTCTGGGATCTAATGGCAGAGTTCCACTGAGGGATCAGGGAATTCTATATCAAAATTCCACAAGCCTCATGCCTGAGTAACCATCACATTGTCTCTTGGGAACAAAGACTCATTAGAAAATCTCCCCAAGCTCAGGTGGTGGAAGTCCCAGGGCTGCACTCTCCATGTTTTAACAACCCCCTATTGCCTGCCCAGTCTTTGTGCATCATTAAATACTGGATATAGATTTTAAAAAATAAACTGGGTTTTTTCAGGTGGGTTTCAATCCAATTCTCACTTAATTAAAAGCCCTTGATATTTGGTGATGGTCAAAGCAATGGACTAGAGAAATGTAAGGCATGGAGCTCAAAGTCCAGCTTTAGGATTTAACTGCATCATAGTAACCTGCCAAGGCCTGAAGTTATAGGATACAACATGGTCCATTTCCCACCTTTATTGGAATTTTCAACAAACATGATGCAAGTGTGTTCCACAAGTCCCCTTTCTCTGGAACACATATGAACAGGAATATCGAAGGACACAAATCAATTGGAAGTTGCTACAGAAGGAACATCTCATACTTGAGATTTCATGATTTCTAAGCACAACTTCTCAGGGAATGAATGCAGCCAACCACCTAGTTTGTATTGCGGGGGGTGGGGGTGGGGGAAGGCTCCGTTCCCAGCAGCAGAGGTTCAGAATTCAGCAGCTGGTATAAACAGTTGTCTCCTCAACCCTTGCCCCACACCCATTAGATGTGCTTCAGAGAGAATAACCCCCCCCACCCCCAGATGCCCACATCCTAATCCTTGGAAACATAAATTTGTTACTTTATGTGGCAAAAGAGACTTTGAAGATGTGATTTAACGGAGGATCTTGAGATGGAAAGATTCCGTCTACTACTGGATAGAAGTAGAGGAAGCCAACTAGTGACCTGGTGTTAGGAAAAATATTGTAACCTGGCATAAAGTTTAAATCACGTTTGTAGAATATCATAATTAAAAAGGAATTTCAGAATCTCTCATCCCAATAAATTTGTTTGACAAAAGTGGAAATAGAGGTCCAAATTATTGACTTCAAGTCACACCTTTTAGGTTAGGGGTAGGAATTCAAACTCTGTATCTTGACTCCTAGAACAGCTTCTACTACCCTCTCCCCTGCATCCGTTGGCAAAGTAAAACACTCTACAAAACCAATGACAATGTCAGGCACAGTGGAACAATGAGTAATGCAAATTGCAATATAGTCATCTGGATTGGTTTTGGTTAGGGTATTACTCTTTAGCAATTTACCTATCCTAAATGGCAGCACCAATGTTTATTTTCCTGTTACAAAACTGTTAATCTCCCAAATGTTGGGCTAGAAATTATAAATGATTTATGATTGGTCATTGGGCCTCTCCCTATAAATCACATTAGCCCTGAAGCAAGCAGACATACCTCTGTCTTCCTCTGAGTCAGCACCAGGGAACCAGACCTCTTAACAGACGGGGCCTAGAGACAAGCCATCCTCAGGTATCTCGAGCTTCACTGGCACCTGGAAATATAATTAAGTCAAGCCAAATACCCTTACCATGTTCTTGCCTATAAAACAAAGACTATATAATCCATTTTTAAACTGTTGAGGCTATGAGAAAGTGCCTGGCACATAGCTGGAACTCAGTTTATGGCCTTATAATATTTACATCTTTTTCCTTTGTCTTGTATATAAATTTTCATATTCACTGCACATGCAACATCTTTCAGATAATTTTATACCTAGGTTATTAATAAAACATTGATGCTTCATTTCTCCAATGTTTACATAGATCCACCTGTTCTAAAGGTCTCAGCAAAATCCCCACGAGGATTCACTTCCTGTCTCTCTCTCTGGCGATCACTTCTGTTCTCCCTCTTCCCACAGTGGCGTTATTAAATTCTAAACGTGTTTTAGAGAAATGATGCAGAAGCTTCATATCTCTTTCCATATTCATCAGTAAAATCTCTGATGGAAAAATTTAGTTTCTGCCCTTCTTTACACAACACAATCAATTTTTTTAAGGCTATTTTAAAGAGAAGTTTTCCATTTACAAGAAATCTCAGAGGAAGGTAGAGATTTGCCATATTCCCCCTGTAATCACACACAGCACAGTCTTTCCCCACCAGAGTGGCAACATTTGTTACAACTGATGAACCTACACTGACATCATAATCATTCAAAGTCCATATGTAGGAGTTCCCTGTTGGCCTAGCAGTTAAGGACTTGACGTTGTCACTGCTGTCGCTCGGATTTGATCCCTGGCCCCAGAACTTCCATATGTAACTGAGGCCAAAGGAAAAAAAAAAAAAAAAGCCCATATTTACCTTAGGATTCACTACTGCTGTTGTATATGCTATATAGGTTTGGACAAATACATAATGACATGTATCCATCACTTGAGTATCATACAAGTATTTTCACTCCCTTAAAAATCCTCTCTTCTTCATCTATTCATCCCTCTTTTCGGTTCTTTCTTTGGATTTCCAGCTCTCTGCTTATATTACTCACTTGCTCATACATGCTGTCTAATTTAGAGCCCTTTTTAAATTTTTATCATGGTTGTTTTAAACTCCCAGTCTGATCATTCCAAAAACCTTACCATGTCTGCTTCTGATCTTTGCTCTGGCTACTCATACTGTGTTTCTGCCTTTTAATTCGCCTTGTGATTTTTTTTCTTGATAGCTACACGTGATGTGCCAGGTCCAAGAAACTGTTGTAAAGAGGTGTCCAGTATGGTGCTGCTGAGGTTTGGGGACAGGGGAATATTTCCACAGTCCTATAATTAGGTCTTGGTGAGTCTGTGCTTCCGGACTGTGACCTTCACAGGTTTTTCTCAGTTGTTGTTTTTCCCACCCCACCTAGGTAAGAGAGGTAACTAGAGTTACCGGGAATTGAGTGTTTCCCTTCTCCTACTTAGAAGGCCAGAAGTGAATGCAGTTGAGAATATCTCTTTCCCCAGATCACTTAGGCTCTGATAATATCCCAGCAAACTAGGCTCCGGTTAATTAGTTTCTCCTGAAGGCAGACCTTGTTAAGAAAAACTGAACCCTCTGGTGTATTTCAGAATGGCCTTTCTTCTTCCCCTACTGGAAGAAGCAGGCTTTTTTTTCTCCCTGTGAGAAAAATTTACTGTGAGAACCTAGTTGAGCTCCTGGAGGTAAATCTCAGACGATTGCATGGCAGGAAGATGGCTTTTTAACTTTCAAGAGTTGTCTACACTGACCCTCCAGCAATTTGTCAGTTACAGTTCAGGTTTTCCTACTCTGCACTGGTTGCAGGTGAGTTTGCCCTTGTGTCTGCTCTGGTAAATACTTATCTGTGTATCTTTCCAATCTTGGGGGCAGAAATTTGCCCTTTTTGTCCTTATCTCTCTTAGGGATCCTAGAAAAGTTGAGGGTTTTTTTCAGTCTTTCAGCTTTTTATTTGTTATTATGACTTCTAAACTCCCTGTATGAGGAAGCCAATACAATCAATTCTCAGTTGAAATTCTCCAGTTAATTTCACAGTTCCAAATTTCCCCTAGACCAAAGGGAATGAATTGTCTTGTTGCTACTCTGCTGAGAGAGATTGTTACTGTTGTGGTTTTGTCGTTGTTGCTAAATTTATATGATACACAAATTGTAAAGATTTAAAAGTCTTTAGGTGTAAACCTTTTAACTGCATGGAAACTCACATAAAAACTTCCATCCAGTTATGGGTCTAAGGCACACCCTGATAAATCATCTTTTTAAAAAATTTTAAGTCAAAAAACACAGGAGTCTAATTTTAAAGAATGGAACTAAACATTACAGAGTTTATTAGAATACTATTTTTTTTAACAATCTTCCAAACTGGATGTTTCCAACTGACCCTCATTTCTGTGTTTAAAAGTTATAAAATAGGAGTTCCCTTCCAGGCTCAGCAGTTAATGAACATGACTAGAATCCATGAGGATGCGGGTTAGATCCCTGGCCTCACTCAGTGGGTCAGGCCCAGCAGTTAATGAACATGACTAGAATCCATGAGGTTGCGGGTTAGATCCCTGGCCTCACTCAGTGGGTCAAGGATCGTTTACCGTGAGCTGCCGTGTATGTCCCAGCAGCAGCTCAAATCCCGCGTTGCTGTGGCTATGGCATAGGCCTGTGGCTGTAGTTCGATTGGACCCCTAGCCTGGGAACCTCTATATGCCACAGATGCGGTCCTAAAATAGCAACAAAAAAAAAAAAGAAAAAGTTATAAAATAAGGTCATAAAATCAAGCACGCAATAGTCAAATGATTTTTTATTTTTAAAATTATTTTATTTTTTGCTTTTTTAGGGCTGCACCCATGGCGTATGGAGGTCCCTAAGCTAGGGATGGAATTGGAGCTACAGCTGCTGGCCTATGCCACAGCAACGCAGGCTCCGGGCCGCGTCTGCGACCTACACCACAACTCATGGCAACACCAGATCCTTAAGCCACTGAGCTAGGCCAGGGATCCAACCTGCAACACCATGGCTCCTAGTCTGGTTTGTTTCTGCAGCACTACAACGGGAATGCCGTCAAACAGTATTTTTAAATGAATATTTGCCTTGGCACCTTCGCTGGAACACTTTCTATTTAGTGTTTAAGTTTGCGAAGCTTCAGAGAGCGGCTGGATGTGATCTAATCAATTTGTATGTGTGGAGCTCTAAAATTTCTCCAGTTGACTTTGTAAATCAGGGTAGAGGTTCTGCGCACCCATCACACAACCAGACCTAGTTTTTGCTGTGCCTGGGAGAACCATCTAAATGGGGTCCTCCGCTAGTCAATTGCCGCTTTCGCCGCAAGCTAAGGGCAGATCACGCATGCGCACTAGACCTGGCGTGCCCAGAGCCCAGAAATAGTTTTTCTCCTCTATCCTCTTAGGGCTTTCTAGAAGGGCTTGGTTTGGAAAAGTCAGGCAGAGGGTTGCAGCTTGGTTGTGGAGGGTGTAAGAAGGTTGACATGTTGCAAAATTGGGTTTTACGGAATGCGCTTATCCTTGGGTACGTGCAGGTATGATAGAACAGGCATTGTCACTCAGGTGAGCTCCTGCGATCCCGGATGGCCTTGTAGGCACGCTTGGGCCAGACCGAGAGGAAACCCACCTGGATGCCCCTGTGCGCCGTATCGTTTTAGGAGTTCCTGTGGTGTAGGAGTAGGCACGTGTCTGGAGAAAATAAGATTGTGTGTGTGTGTGCATGCGTGAAGTGTGAAGTGTGTAGGATGAGTGTGCGGAGTATAACCATGCGCCACCAGGACCCGGAAACTGGGAGAAATGGGGAAACGGCTTGGAAGGGTAGAAGACTGAGAGGTGATTGATGGCTGGTTAAGAACGGGAGGACTCCTTTGCGAAATGTCTAAGCTTTGCTTCTCCCTGCTGAGTCCCAGCGGGGCACCGGGGCCCTTCTTACCCACATGCTTGGACCACCCAGCGCGAATCTAGGCTGAAAACAAAATGGAAATTAGGGAAGCATAGATTACAATTTTATGGAATTTTTCTGTGGGCCAGCTTTTTTAGATCCCCATCCTGGTGGGAAAGTCTCAAGCGTGACCCTGTCTCAGAAACAAACTAATCACAGGGTGGGGGGAGGGGTGTTCGGCTTACTGTAAAACCGAGCTGGAATCGGTTGCTGATGCGGTTTCCCCTACTGTGGGGGATTCTGTTAACTCTATCTGGCATTTATGCCAGATAGGAAAATTGAAGCCCATTTGAAATTAAAAAAAAAAAATTCCTTGAAGGAGGAGTTCCCGTCGTGGCGCTGCGGAAACGAATCCGACTAGTAACCATGAGGTTGTGGGTTCAATCCCTGACCTCGCTCAGTGGGTTAAGGATCTAGCGTTGCCTTGAGCTGTGGTGTAGGTCGCAGACACTGCTCGGATCCCGCGTTGCTGTGGCTGTGGTGTAGGGCTCCCATTGGACCCCTAGCCTGGGAACCTCCATATGGCACGGGGTGTGGCCCTAAAAAGCGAAAAAAAAATGCCTTCAAGACTGGAATATTGTCCCCATTTCAAAGATGAGTGCGCTGAAGCAGGTAATTCATTTGCCTGTGATATTACCAGCAGGAAATGAAGTGGGGCACGTGTTCAGAATTCGAGGTAATGAACTGGTGAAATTTACTGAAATGTCAAACTGTCTTCAAATCCCTGGTCATTTTTACTTTTCTTTTCTTTTTCTTTTTTTTTTTCTTTTGTCTTTTTTAGGGCTGCATCCATGGTATATGGAATATCCCAGGCTAGGGGTTCAATCGCAGCTGCAGCTGCTGGTCTATGCCACATCCACAGCAACATGGGATCCGAGCTACGTCTGCAACCTACACCACAACCCACGGCAACACCGGATCTTTAACCAACTGAGGGAAGCCAGGGGTCGAAACTCGTCCTCATGGATTCTAGTCGGGTTCGCTACAGTTGAGCAACAGGGACTCCCCTGGTCACTTTTAAGAGTGTTTTTCAGTTGGTTCCTACAGATCCCCCCACCCCCGCTATCAGCGACCTCAATGAGAATACACGTGAGGTGGTTCTCTTGAATGCTCCAGGTTCCGGAAGCAAGTACTGACAATCCTCCTGGGGCTCAGGATCTTTCCCCTCATTGGTTGCCCGGGGCTCTAGCACCACCCTGGATTCAGCAGCGGGGATAAGAGCAGCCGAGGGAGCTGGGAGGCATTAGAAGCAGTGCCCAGCTTACGTGTCCCTGCCCTTTCTTCCCCAGTGCCATTGCCTGACACCAGCACTGTTGCTGCTCCTCCCTCTTGTGCTCCAAGCCACCTGGTTCCTGCTTCCAGGTAAACCCAAAGATTGCTGCTTAGCTGTGATTCTGTTTCTTCTCTCCCTCTCCTCCTCTCCATTTCTCTCCATTACTTTTCCTTGCCAGTCTCAGAGGCTCGGTCCATTTCTGTCTCTTTATCACACAATCTGTGCTACTCCGCGATTTATCCCAGTTCCTTTCCCAGGTAACGCTGATGGTCTCAGTTCCAGGTCTCCTTACTCCATTCTCCCTGCACAGAGGCTGGCTCCAGTTTTGCTGCCGCGTCTGTGCTTAAGTCAATCTCAGGAAGCTGGAGCTTCCAAAAGTAAGGCGGGCTGAGCAGGGCGCAGGAATAGCTTTGTGCAGACTTTGAGCTCAGGCAGCCCCTCTTAGCAGTCTGCGGTAAACAGGTTCATTCTGGAATGGATTTGGAACCTGGACCAGGGGAAGCGGGTGGCAAATAGGGGCAAAGACCGACGGGCAGGGAGCCATTCAACCACAAGCCCCAGTTGCCGGTTCTGGGAGATTTTTTTTCCCCCCAGTTTAAGCCCTGAGTTCTAATTTAAGATTCCACCAGCTTGTTTTTTACAGAGTACTCTTTGGCAAAGTTTGAAGCCGCTGAGCAGTAGAATTTGGTTCTTCAGTTTCTCAGTGATTCCAACCACAGAGATATGTCCTCCCAGTCCCCCTCCCCTGCCAGGTATGAGCAAAAGCCTGGTTCCTGGAAGACAGCTGTGGGTTGCACTATGGGAAAAGCTGTGGGGACTTACTCCGAGTTTGTCTTCCAGGGGTCCTGGCCAACAGGTTGCAGGTGAGAGAGTGTGTGTGGTACTGGGGAGGGGGCAATGGACTGAGACCTTCTCACCCAGATGTTCTCCTAGGTTTCTTTGCTAAATCAAGCATGCTGCAAGCTCACTGGATCTTTCGGCAGTCCACCTGGCTGAGGAGGAAATGATGGTGAACCGAAATGATATGACCAGCCTGAAGCCAGGAAGCCAGGGAGTTAGAGGCAGAGGCAGGAGCAGAGTCCAGGTCTGTTGGCTCATAGAACTTGGAACTGCTACAGGTGGTGACATTGTTTTTCCCTTGCAGAGGGGCACCATGGGCTTCTGGAAGTTTCCCCCCTTCCTGGTCCTCAGCATCCTGTTCCTGTACCAGGCAGGCATGCTCCATGCAGCGCCATTCAGGTAAGACAGCCCAGCCCTGCCAGGAGCATTCTCACTTCCCAGGGTCCCTGAAATCTTAGAGTTCTGTGTTGTGAGTGGTCCTTGCTGAATCTGGCTCTTGGTGGGTTTGTGGGTGTGTGGGGTCCTAACGTATGAATGTAAACTTATATACAAGTTTATCGGAAACTTTTTATGAGGCAGATGTGTATCACAAAATTTACAAATAAACAGAAGATACACAGTACTTGTTTCATATAACTCACTGAACCTCACAGCATGCTTTTGTTGCTTTTTACCAAACATTTGTACCTTTAGCAAACATATTTGCTAATTTAACCATAATCTAAGCAGTGGATTACATCCTAATCTGCTAATTACTTTGCCCATAAATTTGATGTTAAATCTGATATATGGTCCATACATCTAATTTCTCACCCTCATTCAAATTATATTAAGATAACTATTTTCATATTCAAACTATAATTATTTAATTTTTAATAATGGCTGTATTTAACATTAAGCCCCAAAAATTCCTGAAAATCTAACCATCAGCTTTTAAAAGCCTATATGATCATCCCCAGAAAACCCCTTCTTTTAGGTCACCCCAGAACCTAAGTCATGGTGAAGCAGCATTTTTGCATCAACACTGGCCTCATGTCCTGACCACTGAGTTTGGCTGGCCACATCCTCAGTGGAAGTGACAGAAATGAGGAGTAGGGGTTAGGGTAGGGTCAGAGTACATGTTGGGCTTGCGTCCCTGTCCCCAGGGTGGCCTTGGACAGCAGCTTTGATCCTGCCATACGCACGGAGGAGAAAATGTCCCTCCTACTGGCTGCAGTGGCGAAGGATTATGTGCAGATGAAGGCCACCGTGCTGGAGCAGGAGACAGAGGACTTCAGGTCAGTCTCTACCCCCTCCTGGAATATGGCTTACCCTCTCTCCTGGAGTACCCGGAAGGCATCTGCGTGGGCGGGCACACACACACAGGTAGGGGAGAACACAGCTAGACAGGCAGCCTGGGGCCCAGCTCTTCTACAAGCTCCACTAAAAGCATAGGTCATGTGGAGGAACCACAGATAAAAAGATTCCTTTCTGAAAGCAGTAGGGCAAGCTGTGAGATCACTCATTCTGGAAATTTTCTGGCAGTACTTGGGAGACCTCCCAGCACTGGATTTTAGCCTTGTAAGGTAAAGCCAGGGAATGAATCCCATCTATCTCAGGAGATTTTAGAAATCTGGCTCCTCCTCGTTAACCAGCCCATGATATTCTTTCACACCTGCAAGGCACCTTCATTGCACATTTGCAAGGTGAAGCCAGAGCACTCAGAATGGATGAGTCAGGTAGAGCAGGGTCTGAGACAGGTCTGAGGCCTTTAGATGTGTAGACGTTATCACAGGGCCAGACACCTTTCTCCAGCCCCAACTCTCTGCACACCAAGTTGAGCGTTCATACCAGCTCCTGTCCAGGCTGTACCTGGGCAGAGGCATGTGATGCACCTTTATCTGCTCTAAGTACCTCTGTGCAGAGCATGAAGGACTGAGCAGCATGTGGAATGCCAGAAAAGGTCATCCCTCCCCACCACAGCCCTTCCCCGTGGTGCCCTGGCTCAGCGAACCTCCTGCCTCTGCTCCAGGTGCCCCTTCCTTGGTCTAACCTTTTGCATGACTGCCCTTGGGGGCAACCCTGGTGCATTGTTTTGCCTGGCATGTCTTTTCTCTGCAGCCTGGACAGCTCCAGAGCTAAGTGGTGCAAAAATCTGAGGACCGGTGTGCTGGGAACATATACATAGGACCTCAACAAGTTTTATGCATTTCTCTTAAATACAACTGGGGTCAGAGTACCTGGCAAGCAATGGGTCATAGCCAGAGTCTCACAGAAAGGCCATGACCCCTCATGGCAGCATGCCCTAAGGTGCCTACGAAACCCCTCCCTCTCTTTTCTAATTCCTCTCCTCTTAGAATTTGCATGTGTTCTTCTCTGGTTGCTCTCTGGGCTGCTATCAGTAGTTTTCTTTGTGGCCATGGATGTCTGGAATATCAGATAGGAGGTGGGGGCAGGCCAGAAGAAAATCTCTCAGGAAGGGATCAGGAGAGAACGCGCAGCCCTTGAGTGCCTGTGGATTTCATAGCAGAGCTTCTCAGTCCTGCTTCTGAACATGCCTTTCACTAGGGAATAAAAGTATGTTTCTAAAAACACCTGAGCTATGGTGGTCATTGCTCAGGCCATGTCCCATGCTTCATGCATACAGAGACCTGTCTGGCAAATAGCCTTAGCCCTGGGTAGCTGGAGTCAGGGCATGGTGGGTGGTCCCTGGGGCAGCCTCAAGTTGCAAAATCAGAAGCACTAAGGAGCAAAACAAGCATCTCTGAGACTGGATGCTACAAACTCACTTCCTCTTGCAGGAAGACAGGGGAATTTTCCTTTTCCTAAGGAGTACTCAGTACCTCTGAATGGGTGGCATCTTCCAGACAGTTCTCAAGAATGGGGTTGGGTGTGCCACCAAAATCTCTCTAGTCATCTACATCTTGGTTAAGTTTTAGTTTACTTGTACAGAAACGATTGGCTGTTACACTTCTGTGTTCCTTGGCTTGTTGCCCAGAGCACATTTGGGTTTTCTGACACCTCTGGAATGTTTATGGGGAGTGATCCTGGCGTTTTTCCAAATGCCCTATCATTTTCTGTTGTGATTTTGTGTTTAGCAGAAACATCTCAGGTTCACTGGTCCCTCTCAGAGATGTAATTTTCCACTGACGGTCATCCTGGGGGGAAAGCACTGCCCTCAAGCTCTCACTGACAGGCCTTCTCTTTGTCTCCATCCTGAAAATCAGCATCGCTGCCCAGGAGAGATCCTGAAACACTGCCACCTGTGTGACCCACAAGATGGCAGGCTGGCTGAGCAGATCTGGCAGCGTGGTTAAGAACAACTTCATGCCCACCAACGTGGGCTCCAAAGTCTCAGGACGGCGCCGCAAGGACCTTCATGCCTGAGCAGTGACATGACTCCAGAAAGAAGGTGACTGCTCTAGAACCTGGGATAGCAGGGCGAATGGCTGGGTATTGCAGCAGTGTTGGCCACACTCTAATCTTCCCTGGGCCTGCATCATAAACATATCCACAGTGAAAGTGCCAACACTAGTGTCTGGTGAAGGAACAGGGTCCCAAGAGCTGAAACCCCTAGACTCTGGATTCACTGCTATTTTTTCAGGTTCGCCCAGTGACTCCCTATTAATTTAAAACACGGTCCCCTGCAGTTATAACTGTGATTATTCTAGTTTCTCAGTTTGAAAGGTAATGGTCCTATCCAATGAGTCTGAAGTATATCATACAATGTCACGTGCACCGGAATTCAGAGCAGAGACTTGGTTTCAAATGCTATGTCTGTCTTCTACTAACTATACGACCATGGGCC
>PVHT021183666.1:31361915-31374769 GCA_004024745.2 Catagonus wagneri
CCTTCAGAATGAGAGCTCACAGCCTGAAAGGGCATCACAGACTGGCAGACCTGGAAAGGTCCTCAGGTGCCATCCAATCCAACATTTACTCTCGCAGGTGCAGAGAAGGAAAGTATGTTGCTCAGGGTCCTGCAATAACTTTTAACAGTCATTCCTATATTTAAGAAATAATAATTGAGTGTTTGCTATCTATTTGACATTATTTGAGCTCCAGGAATAAAGCAATGAACAGAACAGACAAACCCCCCTGCATTCATGGAGCTTATATTCAAATTGGGAGAGACTGAGGTGACACATGCTGTGGAATTAGAGATATTGAGCACTGAAAGGAATCTGGGATGCCATAGGATATAAAGGCTTATTTGATATAGAGATTTCATGGGATCAACATCCCTGGCTTATGCTGGCAGTGCTGGTTATCAGCTGCTGACTGTAACTTCCAAAGTGACTGGGCAGCCAGTTTCACTGGTGGACAGTCAATTAAGTGGGTCTTTTTAATTATAAAAGTCATCCCCTACTACCTACTGATTCTACTTATTTCCTAAGAAGCACATAGAATTTCGACCCTTCTCCCATTCATTCTGTACTCATCCCGATAGCCCAACCTTAGCCATAAAGGTAGATGAGACCATTTCTCTCTCAGAACAGAATACTGTATTGACTCCCCTTCTTACCAAGTAAACATTTTAGGCATTGTAGTGGCTTCTTAATCAACTCTATCTGGTCAGAGAATCCGTATTAAAATTTACTTCCAGGAGTTCCCGTTGTGGCGCAGCAGAAACGAATCCGACTAGGAACCATGAGGCTGGGGGTTTGATCCCTGGCCTCGCTCAGTGGGTTAACGATCCGGTGTTGCCATGAGTTGTGGTGTAGGTTGCAGATGTGGCTCAGATCTGGCGTTGCTGTGTCTGTGGCGTAGGCTCCGACTGTCGACCCCTAGCCTGGGAACCTCCATATGCCGCAGGTGCGGCCCTAAAAAGACAAAAGATAAATAATAAAATAAATAAAATAAAATAAATACAATAAAATAAAATTTACCTTCAAACTTGGAAAATAAAATAAAATTTACTTTCAAACCTGGAATTCCCTGATGGCTTAGTGGTTAAGGATCCAGCGTTGTCACTGCTGTGGCATGAGTTTGATCCCTGGCCAGGGAGCACCTACATGCCACAGGCAAGGCCAAAAATTTTTTTACTTCCAAATTCAATTTTCTCGTGCTTTAGTTAGGATTTCAAATTACCTTTGGTAAGTCTAGAATTGGGGCTATGCCAGTAGTATCAACTGGGTTGGCAAAGTTTTGAACTTTTCCTATGTTTTAAACCAGTCCAAACAGTGTGAAAACTGTGCCTTAAGCTTGATGTAATTCACCTGTGAAACTTTCTCACATAATTCTTTTTTAGCATATGTCCTAGCAAGGTTCTCAATTTCTGCCAAGGTTATTCAACTCTACTGTTACTTTATTTTATTCTTTTCTTTCTTTCTTTTTTTTGGCCTTTTAAGGCCACACCTGCAGCACGTGGAGGTTCCCAGACTAGGGGTCAGATCGGAGCTATAGCTACCTGCCTACACCACAGCCGCAGCAATGCCAGATCCGAGCTACATCTGCAACCTACACCACAGCTCATGGCAACGCCAGATCCTTAACCCACTGAAAGAGGCCAGGGATCAAACCTGCGGCCTCATGGATACTGGTCAGATTCGTTTCCGCTGAACCATGATGGGAACTCCTTATTTTACTGTATGCTAATTTTTCACTTATAAATATTTCTGTGAAAGTTTAAAAAATTTTTACATGCATTAGCAAATTGTACTTTTTCAGTACAATTTAAAATTATTCATATTTGACGTTATATCTTTTTTCTTCCTTATGTGTATCTACATCTTCCTTATGGTACCCAAGAGGTATTACATGACCTGACCCTATATCACTTTTCTGATCTCCTGCCAGCTAACCCATTGCTTGCTCCACTCCACCTTCTTCTGGGACTTTGCACTTACCGTTTTCTCTGCCTAGCACGCTATTCCCTCAATGTGTGCATGACTGACTCCGCCCCTTTCCTTCAGAACTCTGCTGAAACATCAGCTTCTTAGAAAAGGTTTCCCTGTATGCCTATATGTGAAATGGCATCCCTTTTCTGATCAGTCTCTACGCACTTTTTTTTTTTTTAGGGCCATGACCACAGCATATGGAGGTTACCAGGTCAGGGGTCAAATCAGAGCTGCAACTGCCAGCCGCCGCCACAGCCACAGCAACACCAGATCTGGGCCGCATCTACAACCTACAGCACAGATCATGGCAATGCCAGATCCTTAAACCCACTAAGCGAGGCCAGGGATCGAACCCACAACCTACCTCATGGTTCCTCGTTGGATTAGTTTCTGCTATTCCACGATGGGAACTCCCTCTACCCACCTTATTCAGCTTTATTTTATCCACATTGAACTTACCATTTTATCCATATAGAACCAATCACTATCTAAAATGTTACATATTTAGTGGGTTTTTTGATCTATGTACTTCTACTAGCATGTTATTCTATGAAGGAAATTAAATGGTTTTTATCTATACCCCTGGAGCACAAAAACATTTCTAGAACACAGTAGTCCTTCAATGAATATCTGTTGAGTTATTAAATAAATTATGAAAAGCTATGAACTTCTTTTTTCCTGAGTTCATTTTAACCATGTATCATATTTTGAAAAATAAAGTTGTCATTTTCAAAATCATCTTTAATTTTCCTTTGATATCTACTTCAACCCAAAAGTTGTTTAGTAGAGAAATTTCAAATTTCAAATAGCTTTTAAAATTACACTTCAGTTATTTAGTTTCAGAATCTTGCTTGAGAAATTTTAGATTTTCTATGAGGCATATTATGTGGTCTTTTCTCACAAATGTGACAAAAATAATAGAAAATAAAGTATTTTCCCTGAGCTCAAGACTTCTATAGCAATATCTATCTGTGCATATATGTATGGATATGTAATTAAAAAGCTTAATTGCATTACTCTTACATATTATTTTTGACTGGTTATTTGATTTTGTAGAGACTAAAAGAGGGCAGTAAAGTTCCCAAGTATTATTTTGTTTCTGTGAATTATCCCTTGTATTTCCAAAAACGTTTACTTTACATAATTTTTTATTCTCAAAATTTACTTTTGTAAGGTATAAATTATATAAAATTATATAGATGAATTTTATTTCCATGAATTTTACCAAAGTATGCATAATACCTATGTAACCATCACAATAGAAGGTATTGGATATTTCCATCATCTCAGAATGTTCCTCATGCGACTCTGAAGTAAATATCGTCCAAAGCCCTGCTCCGCAAAATCACCGATGTAATTTCTGCCACTGTGGATTTATGCTTCAGTAGATATATGTGCTCTTTTATCTAGCTTCTTTTACTCAGCATCTTGTTTGGGAGATTTATTTACACTGTTGCAATATCAGCATATGATTATTTGGGAGATTAATTGGGTATTAGTTGAGTATTGATTCTCAAGGATTGGGGAGAAGTAGTATTCCATGGCATTTCAAAATCTGTTGGACAGGCAGATGTATTCTTTTCAGTTTAGATTATTATATATTCTTATGAACATTCATGCATAAATATTTCTATGAACAGCTGAAGCCATTTCTCTTGGATAAATGGCTAAAAACTACATGGTAAATGTCTGCTGCAACTAAATTAGCTGTGCCAGTTTACAAATGGCACTGCCATTTTACACTCCCAGAATAAATTTCAGACCATTTAAGATGCTCCACATAACCTCAACAATGACTGGTATTTTCAGGCTTTATAATTTTAGCCATTCTTATGACACTGAGGCAGATTCTCATTATGGGTTTTAATTTTTATCTCCCTAATAACAACTAATGATTGAATATCCTCTTAAGTGCTTATTGGACATTTGTTTACATTTACATTCTTTTGTGAAGTTCCTGTTCCACTATTTGCCCTTTTTTAAGTAGACACCTTATCTTCTATGTGGTTGTAAAAGATCTTAATATATTCTAGATATGAGTTCTGCTTCCTTTGGGGCATTAGTTCACTCACCTGCACACATTTCTCTCCCTCTTGAATCACTTCTTCCATGGGAAGCCAGATGCCATGCAACAAGGCCATTCAAGCAGACTATGGAGGAATCTGTGTGTCCAGGAATGCAGATCTCTGGCCAATAGTCAAGGAGGAATAAAGGCCTGATAGCAACAAAATAGCAAGTTTAGAAGTAGATTCTCCAGCCCTCTTTGAGCCTGGAGATGACTGCAGACCTAGCTGAGAGTTGGACAGCAACCTCAAGAGAAACCCTGAGCCAGAACCACTCAGCTGAGCCTCTCCCAGATAGTCTCCCTCAGAAACTGTGTGAGATAATAAATATTTGTTCTTCTGAGCAGCCAGGTTTTTAGGTCATTTGCTTCACAGCAATAGGTAACTAATATCCATGCAAACCATGATAACTTAATACCAATTTTGGGAAAGCGCATTCAGTGAAGTTGGCTGGATGTATAGAACTGATTTCAAGTTGGAAGTCAGAGTTCCCAGAGAGGATGCAATGTTAGATTTCTTCCCTCTGGTCCAGACCCAGATCAGTTTAGGTACAGTGCCATAAACTGCCTCTATTCCAAACAAATTAAGTCCTTCTGTTTTTCCTCATTACTGAGTGCTTTTTAATCAGCAGCTTCTTTCTCTCTGAATTTTCAACGCTGTCCGTCCTACAGATACTCTTTCATGTCATTCTTTCTGCCTCTAAGATTCTCGTGGTGGGAAGAAACCATTAAGATCATGTAGACCAGGAGTTCCCATCATGGCTCAGTGGTTAACGAACGTGACTAGTATCCATGAGGATGTGGGTTTGACCCCTGGCCTTGCTCAGTGGGTTAAGGATCTGACATTGCCATGAGCTGAGGTGTAGGTCCCAGACGTGGCTCGGATCCCACGTTGCTGTGGCTATAGCATAGGCCAGCAGCTACAGCCCCAATTCGACCCCTAGCCTGGGAACCTTCATATGCCTAAATAGACAAAAGAAAGAAAAAACATCATGTAGACCAACCATCATGCTTAAATTACTCTATAACACTCCAAAGTTGTCTTCTAGCTTTTTTTGAGAACGTGATATCACTACCTCATGATGTAGCTCGTCCTACCTTTGGATTATTCTGACTCTTAGAAAATTCCTCTACTAGTGGGTAGAAGTCACTTTCTCTCCTCTCCTGCTTCACTGGGTTCTCAAGAAATTCATTCTCAGGCAAAATATCCAGGAAGGAATCAGCTGCGAGTGAGACCATGCTTCTGAAGCAAGAACTGGGTATGAATTGTTGGGGATTTAAAGCAAATTACATTTTCTTTACTATGAAGTCCCTGGCTGGACTTGATTTTCTATAAGCCGTCTCATTACCTAGATGCATTCTAAATAATTTCTTCCTCATTCTCAAGACTGAATCTGGGGTAGGGGAGAAGGTTCTTCAATTATTTGGATCCTCCGATACTTCTGCTATCGGTGAAACTTTTCTGGATATTCTTACGGCAGTTGCTGCACATAAATGATTGGCAGAGCTAACAAAAGTCTTGCCCTTGTCTCTTGTAGGGCCCTGAGCCAAACACTATAAATCCAGGCCTCATCTCTCCTACTCAGGCTTGCCAGGACAACAATGAGATTAATTGTTTTCATACAGAGAGGTACTCTAGGAACTTCCTGGAGAGCTTGGCTCAACTGTGGCTCTAAGAAGGTCGTAGGAGTTGTTTCTTGCCTTCAAAAAGATAATAAACCATGTGCCAGGTCTTGTATAAAACCCTTAAGATAATCCACAAAGCTATGCACGATGTGGCACTGACTATTGTTCCAGCTTCATCTCTCACCATGCTCTTCCTCCCACTCTGAGTTCCAATTACACTGGTGTTCTTTCAATTTGTCAGAAGCTTCATGCTCTTCCTACGCGGGGCCTGCAATTCTTACAAACTCCCCAGTGATGTTGATGCTGTTCAACTGAAGGCCACACTTCTAACAACAAGGTTTATACCACTTTTTATTATAGTTCTGAATACATGATAATATAGCTGGTTAACGCTGCTGTCTCCTCTCTCAAACTCTAAGTATCTTAAAAGCAGGGATCATTTATCTGTTTTTTTCTTTGTAATCTCCAGAGTGCCTCACATAACACTCAGTACTTGAAGAATGATATCTTAATACCTGTGTTTTATATAGAAGAGTGATGAACAAATCCCATATACAAGCTGATACAGTTAAGTGTTCTTGCGTGAGACTGCATAGTGAGGAGACCCTGTGCACTAAGCTTGAAAGGAGAGAAGATCAGGAATCAAAAAGGGCCAGGGAAAGGAAAAGGATTCTAAGGCCAATTCCTAAGAGTCAGTTAAGAGCCAAGATCAAGATCAAGCCATTAAGAGCCAAGATCAAGGTCAAATCAGTTAAGAGCCAAGATCAAGAAGCATTTTAGAGGGTGAAACCAGGAGGGAGGTATATGTCCCAAAAGAGGGAATATGAGATTCCATAATCCCCAAAGTCACCACTGGAACCAGAATGAGAAACCTCTTTGGGGGAAAATGCTGGCATGCTTGCCAGAGCAAACTCCTGAGAATTCTTTATTTGGGATCCGGGCACTTCATCTCTCCTATACCCTAGCCAAGCAAAGAGCCTGCCACTAGGTGCTGTGTCACTAACTATAAGGCACCAAGAAGAGAGAGACACTATCTGTCCATTCTCGTGTGTCTGGTGAGACCATGCTGCCACTGGGCATAGATCTGGGGAACAGGTGGCTCCATCTTGGCTCAGCACACCCAATCTTTGCTCAGATTACTGAGGTCCCCAAAAGAGTGGGAATGAGAAGTCTGGGCAGGCAGGCATGACTGGCCACAGCCCACACTGAGCACTGATGGCCTTTCTTCCTTGAGTCAAACAGCCATTGACTCTCCAGCAGAGAGCACCATCAGAATATGTGGCAGTCTCATATATGGAAAAGAGGAATAACCTAGGGTGGGCTTAGGGGCCCAGGATCCTAACCTCTTATTCCTGCTCTGCTTTGGCCTCCTGTGTGGTCTTTACCAGGACAGTCCTCACTAGGCCTCAGCTTTCCCCTCTAGAAAATGGGAACACTGGAAACATATGATCTCATAACTCCCTTCCAGCTTATATTCTGTAGGAACAGTAGAAGGAGTAAAACTTACAGTTTCTGGGCTATTTGCCCATTTCATATCTTTGAACACCTCAGTCACTATCATTATAACCTGCTGATCTGTCATCTGAACCACGGAACCTAGGGCCTGTCTGGTCAAAATCTATTTTTACGCTGGTCTTTTATCTCCTTAACGTGAGAGAAAAAACAATGCTGTCCTTCTCTTGAAGATGTACTGAAAAAGAGGGAACCATCACAAGATCTCCTAAAGGCCAACCATGAGACAGTAGAGCTGGATCTGAAGCTAGAAAGACCAACGTTATACAAGAAAAGGACAGGTGCCTCAAATGTCCCCACCCATTTCAGGATGAGCCATCACAGAGTTTTATCATGTCAGGGTGGGCATGTGGGATTTTTATCAGGACCCAGTTGGGTCCAGCACTTATTCTAGCCTGACTCTGGCAAGGAGTTTTATACCATTTTTTTTCCGCTTTTTTTTTTTTAAGAGCTACATCCACAGCATATAGAAGTTCTAGGCTAGGGGTCGGATCGGAGCTGTAGCTGCCTGCCTATGCCACAGACACAGCAACTCAGTATCTGAGCCTTGTCTGCGACCTCCACCACAGCTCATGACAATGCTGGATCCTTAACCCACTGAGTGAGGCCAGGGATCGAACCCACATCCTTGTGGATACTAGTCAGATTCGTTTATGCTGTGCCACAACAGGAACTCCTGGCAAGGATTTTTAAAATGTTGTTTTGAAAGAAAACTTAGCAGTTTCTGTAAAAATTTAAAATATACACACATATCTGTTAATCTAACAACTGCACTTCTAGGAAGGTATCATAATGACACATAAGCACACGAGATCAAGATCATTTTTTTTGTTGTTTTTTTAGGACCACACCTGTGGCATATGGAAGTTCCCAGACTAGGGGTCAAATTGAAGATGCACACCACAGCCACGGCATTGCCAGCTGAGCCGCATCTGTGACACACACCACAGCTTAGGACAACTTCAGACCCTAAACCCACTGAGAAAGGCCGCAGATGGAATCCACATCCTCATGCATAGTAATCAGGTTCTTAACCCTATGAGTCACAATAGGAACTCCAACAAGATCATTTTAGTATTGTCAATAATAATAAAAAGGTTTTAAGAATTCTAATTGTCCATTTCTAGGGAATTGCCTAAGTAATTTATAATACACAAATATAACTGAATACGATAGTGAAAAATAATGAGGAAGATTTATACAGATAATGCCACAGGAAACAGGCAAAAAGAATGTATAAAAAAGAAATTTTAAAAGCTGAGAAAGTCAGGGATCCAATGAGTTGATTTCATTGCCCCTTAATAGGTCATATTCTGTAAGTTGTTTTAAATTACAAAATCAATTAAATTATTGATTTAGAATATTCTGTATGGAGGGAGACAGGATTAAGACGAAAGAACAGAAGGACTGGAGCTCACCTTCTCTTATAAAAACAAGCGAATTACAACCAAATGCTGAACAACCTTCAAACAAATGGACTGCAATCTTTCAAAAAGATATCCTACTCCAGAAGACAAAGAAGAGGCCACATCAAGATGGCAGGAGGGGTGATTATGCAATATAAGCAACTCCATATCCACCAGGTGGGAAGCCCACAGACTGGAAAGTACTTGTATCACAGAGACTCACCTATAGGAGTGAGAGTCCCGACCCCCACATTAGGTCCCCACACCTGGGGATCTGGGATTGGGAAAAAGAGCTCCCAGAGCATCTGGCATTGAAGGCCAGTGGGGCTTGTGTGCAGGAGTTCCACAGGACTGGGGTAAATGGAGACCCAATTCTTGAAAGGTGCACAGAGGTGGCATGGAGGTTTCCAGGCTAGGGGTCTAATGGGAGCTGGAGCCGACAGCCTATGCCACAGCCACAGAAATGCAGGATCCGAGCTGCGTCTGCAACCTACACCACAGCTCACGGCAACACCAGATCCTTAATCCACTGAGAAAGGCCAGGGATCAAACCTGCAACCTCATGGTTCCTAGTAAGATTTGTTAACCACTGAGCCACGATGGGAACTCCTCTTGGGAATATTCATCCATGTGTGTTCCTCTGGAGGTGGCCAGTTTGGGAGAATCTGACCCCATCCATTAGCACTGAGAAGCCCCAGGCCAAACAATATTCCAGGTGGGATCAGAGTCCCACCCATCAGTAAACAGGCTGCCTAAAGACGCCTCCAGGCACAGAGCTGCCTCTAACCTCACTCAGAGACAAAACCCCACCCATCAGAGGGACAGGAATCAGCCACACCTATCAGTGGGCAGGCACCAGTCCCTCCCATCAGAAAGCCTACAGAAAGCCCCCTTACCAACCTCACCCACAAGGGGGGCAGTCACCAAAAGTAGGAGAGGCTACAACTCTATTTTCTGCAAAAATGACACCACACCAAAAATCTATAAAAATGAAAAGACATAGGAGTTCCCTTCGTGGCTCAGTGTTTAATGAATCTGACTAAGAACCATGAGGTTGCGGGTTCGATCCCTGGCCTTGCTCAGTGGGTTAAGGATCTGGCGTTGCCGTGAGCCGTGGTGAAGGTTGCAGATGCGGCTCAGATCTGCGTTGCTGTGGCTGTGGCGAAGGCCGGCAGCTATAGCTCCTGTTAGACCCCTAGCCTGGGAACCTCCATATGCCGCGGGTGCGGCTCTACATAAAAGGCAAAAAGACAAAAAAAAAAGAAAAGACATAGAACTACAACTCAGATAGGGGAGAAAGAAAAAAAACCCTAGAAAAACAGCTAAGTGATCTGGAGATTATCAGCTTCCAGGAAAAATACTTTAGACTGTTGATGCTGAAGATAATGCAAGACATTGGAAATAAACTGGAGGGAAAGACTGATAATTTACAGGAAACAGTGAGCAAAGAAATAACAAGATTTAAAATTTAAGCAAGCAGAGATGCAAAATACAATAACTGAAATAAAAAAAAAATTCATTAGAAGCAACCAACAGCAAAATACAAGAGGCAGAAGAACAAATAAATGAGGTGGAGGACAGACTAGTGGAAATCACTGATGCAGAACAGAAAAGAGAAAAAAGATTAAAAAGAAATGAAAAGAGTCTCAGAGAACTCTGGGACAATGTTAAACACACCAACATTTGTATTATAGGGTGACAGAAGGAAAAGAGAGACAGAAAGGGACAGAAAAAATATTCAAAGAGATAATAGCTGAAAACTTCCCTAACATGGGAAAGGAACCACTCACTCAAATCCAGGAAGCACAACGAGTACCACATAAAATAAAACTCAAGGAGGAATACCTCGAGATACATATTAATCAAACTGACCAAAATTAAAAACAAAGAGAAAATACTGAAAGCAGCTAGAGAAAAGAAACAAATAACACACAAGGGAACCCTGATAAGGTTATGGGTAGATTTTTCAGCAGAAATTCTGCAGGCCAGAAGGGAGTGGCATGATATACTTGACGTGATGAAAGGAAATCTCCAACCAAGATTACATTATTCAGCAAGGCTCTCATTCAGATTTGAAGGAGAGATCAAAACCTTTACAGGTAAGCAAAAGCTAAGAGATTTCTGCAACACTAAACCAGCTTTACAACAAATACTAATGGAACTTCTCTAGGCAGAAAAGAAAAGGCCACAACCAGAAACAAAAACACCACAAATGACAAGGCTCACCAGTAAAGACATATATATACCATAAAGATACGAAATCATCCATGCACAATTGTGCTACCAAAATCAGAAAAAGTGAAAAGAGAGCACAAATGCAGGACACTGCAGATGCACTTGCAATTAAGAAACCAACTTAAAACAATCTCGTTTATATATAGACTCCTATATCAAAACTTCACGGTAACTGCAAACCAAAAATTTACAATTGATACACAATCAAGAAAAATCAACTCAAATACAACATTAAAGATAGTCATTTTGTAAGAGGAGACAACAAGAGAATAAGGGAAGAAAAAAGAGCAACAAAACCCCCAAACAGTTAATACAATGGCAATAAGAACATATATATCAATAATTGCCTTAAATGTTAATGGACTGAATGCCCAACCAAAAGACATAGACTAGCTGAATGGATACAAAAACAAGACCCATATATATGCTGTCTTCAATAGACCCACATCATTTCTAGGGACACATACAAATTGAAAGTGAGAGAATGGAAGAAAATACTCCATGCAAACGGGAATCAAAAGAAAGCTGGAGTAGCAATACTCATATCAGACAAAATAGACCTTAAAATGAAGAACATTTTAAGAGACAAGGAAGGGCACTACATAATGATCAAAGGATCAATCCAAGAGGAAGATATAACAATTTTAAATATCTATGCACCCAACATAGGATCACCACAATATATAAGGTAACCACTAACAACCTTAAAAGGAGAAATCAGCAATCAATAACACAATCATAGTGGGGTACTTTAACACCCCACTCACAGCAATGGATAGATAATACAGACAGAAAACCAATAAGGAAACAAAGGCCCTGAAGGAAGCATTAGATCAGATGGACTTAATAGATATTTACAGGACATTCCATTCAAAAGCAACAGAATACACATTCTTCTCAAGTGAGACCGGAACATTCTCTAAGACTGACCACATCCTGGGCTACATATCAAGCCTCAGTAACTTTAAGAAAATTGAAATCATATCAAGCATCTTTTCTGACCACAATGCTATACGACTGGAAAATGGCAAAAAATACAAACACATGGAGACTAAACAACATGCTACTAAACAACCAATGGATCACTGAAGAAATCAGAGGAAATTAAAAAATACCTAGAAGCAAATGACAACAAACATACGACACTCCAAAACCTCTGGGATGCAGCAAAAGCAATTCTGAGGAAAGTTTATAGCAATACAAGCCTGCCTCAGGAAACAAGAAAAAGCTCAAATAAACAATCTAACTTTACATCTAAGGCAGCTAGAGAGGGAAGAACTGACAAGACCTAAAGTTAGTAGAAGAAAAGAAATCATAAACCTCAGAGCAGAAATCAATGAAATAGAAACGAAGAAAACCATAGAAAAGATCAATGAAACTAAAAGCTGGTTCTTTGAAAAGATCAACAAAATTGATAAACCCCAGCCAGACTTATCAAGAAAAAAAGAGAGAGGACACAAATCAATAAAATTAGAAATGAAAAAGGAGAAGTAACAACAGACATCACCGAAATACAAAGGATCATAAGAGACTACTATATGCAACTACATGGCAATAACATGGAAAGCCTAGAAGAAATGGACAAATTCTTAGAAAAGTACAAACTTCCAAGACTAAATCAAGATGAAATAGAAAATATGGATATACCAATCACAAGTTCTGAAATTGAAACTGTGATTTAAAAAATTCCAACAAACAAAATCTAGGACCAGATTGCTTCAAGTGTGAATTCTATCAAAAATTTAGAGAAGAGACAAACAGAAGAAATAAAAGGCATCCAAATAGGAAGAGAAGAGGTAAAACTGTCACTGTATGCAGATGACACGATACTATATATAGAAAACCCCAAAGACTCAACTCCAAAATTACTTGAACTGATCAACAAATTCAGCAAAGTAGCAGGATATAAGGTTAATCTTCAGAAATCAATCGCATTTCTATATACTAACGATGAAATATTAGAAAAAGAATACCAAAATATTTTACCTTTTAAAACAGCACCCCAAAAAATCAAATACCTGGGA
>PVHT021183666.1:31377941-31419630 GCA_004024745.2 Catagonus wagneri
GGGGATAACTAGTGCTTTAATGATGGAATAGCAAGGAGCTCCAACTGTATTGCACAGGGAACTATATCTAATTACATGTGACAAATCCATATATGTACATGTAATCGGGTCACCACGCGGTGCAGTTGGAAAATCTGACAGAAATCTGTAAACCAGCTATAATGCAAAAAAAAAAAAAATTTAGAGAAGAGCTAACACCTATCCTTCTGAAACTCTTCCAAGAAACTGCAGAGGAAGGGACACTCCCAAACTCATTCTATGAGGCAACCCTCACCCTGATACCAAAACCAGACAAAGATACCACAAAAAAGGAAATTACAGGCCAATCTCACTGATAAACATAGATGCAAAAATCCTCAACAAAATACTAGCCAACCAAATCCAACAATACATTAAAAGGATTGTACACCACGATCAAGTAGGATTTATCCCAGGGATGCAAAGATTCTTCAATACCCTCAAATTAATCAATGTGATACACCACGTTAACAAACTGAAGAATAAAAACCATATGATCCTCTCAACAGATGCAGAAAAAGTCTTTGACAAAATCCAACACCCATTTCTGATAAAAACCCTTCAGAAACTGGGCATAGGGGGATCCTACCTCAACATAATAAAGGCCATCTATGACAAACCCAGAGCTCACATCATTCTCAATGGTGAAAAGCTGAAAGAATTCCTGCTGAGATCAGGAATAAGACAAGGATGTCCACTCTCACCACTACTATTCAACATAGTTTTGGAAGTCCTAGCCACAGCAATCAGAGAAGTAAAAGAAATAAAAGGAATCCAAATTGGAAAGGAAGAAGCAAAACTATCACTATTTGTGGATGACATGATATTATACCTAGAGAATCCTAAAGACTCTACCAGAAAACTGTTAGAGCTCATCAATGAATTTGGCAAAGTTGCAGAATACAAAATTAATACACAGAAATCAACTGCATTTCTATATACTAACAATGAAAAATCAGAAGGAGAAATTAGGGAAGCAATCCCATTTACTATTGCATCAAAAAGAATCAAATACTTAGGAATAAACCTACCTAAAGAGACAAAAGACCTGTACTCTGAAAACTACAAGATGCTGATGAAAGAAATCAAGGATGACATGAACAGATGGAAAGACATACCATGCTCTTGGATTGAAAGAGTCAATATTATCAAAATGACTATACTATCCAAGGCAATCTAGAGATTCAATGCAATCCCTATCAAATTACCAATGACCTTTTTCAAAGAACTAGAACAAAATATTTTAAAGTTTGTTTGGAAGCACAAAAGACCCAGAATAGCCAAAGACATCCTGAAAAAGAAAAATGGAGCTGGAAGAATCAGGATCCCTGACCTCAGACTATACTGCAAAGCTACAGTCATCAAAACCATATGGTACTGGCACAAAGACAGAAATATAGATCAGTAGAAGAGGATAGAAACCCCAGAATTAAATCCATGCATTTATAGTCAACTAATCTATGACAAAGGAGGCAAGAATATACACTGAAGAAAAACAGCCTCTTTAATAAGTGGTGCTGGGAAAACTGGACAGCCCCATGTAAAAAAATGAAACTAGAACACTTCCTAACACCATGCACAAAAATAAACTCAAAATGGATTAAAGATCTAGAGATAAGACCAGATACTATGAAAGTCTTAGAGGAAAACATAGGCCAAACACTCTCTGACATAAATGATAGCAACATCTTCTCAGATCCACCTGTCAGAGTAATGACAATAAAAAGAAAAATAAACAAATAGAACTTAATTAAACTTCAAAGTTTCTGCACAGCAAAAGAAACCCTAAACAAAATGAAAAGACAACCCACAGAATGGGAGAAAATATTTGCAAATGAATCGACTGACAAGGGATTCATCTCCAAAACTTACGAACACCTCCTACAGCTCAATACCAAAAAAACAAACAACCCCATCAAAAAATGGGCAGAAGATCTAAAGAGACAGTTCTCCAAAGAAGACATACAGATGGCCAAAAAACACATGAAAAGATGTTCAACATCACTTGTTATTAGAGAAATGCAAATCAAAACCACTATGAGGTACCACCTTACGCCAGCCAGAATGGCCATCATCAAAAAACTCTACAAACAATAAGTGCTGGAGAGGGTGTGGAGACAAAGGATCCCTATTACACTGTTGGTGGGAATGCAAATTGGTGCAACCACTGTGGAAAACAGTATGGAGAGTCCTCAGAAAACTCAAAATAGGATTACCATTTGATCCAGCAATCCCACTCCTGGGCATCTATCCAGAGGAAACCATGACTCAAAAAGACACATGTACTCCAGTATTCATTGCAGCACTCTATACTCATATATACTCATATTCTCATATTCAGTATATTCAGAATATACTCATATTCAGTATATTCATTGCAGCCAGGTCATGGAAGCAACCTAAATGCCTATCGACAGAGGAATGGATGGGGAAGATATGGTACATACACACAATGAAATATTACTCAGCCATTAAAAGGAACGAAATACCAACATTTATAGCAACATGGATGGACCTAGAAATTATCATGCGAAGTGAAACCAGTCAGACAATTAGACACCAACATCCAATGATACTGCTTACATGTGGAAACTAAAAAAAGTATACAATGAACTTCTTTGCAGAACAGATAATGACTCACAGACTTTGGAAAACCTATGGCTTCCAAATGAGACAATTTGGGGGGTGGGGGGATGCACTGAGGGTTTGAGATGGAAATGCTATCAAATTGAGTTGTGATGATTTTTGTACACCTATAATTGTAATAAAATTCATTAAGTAATGAAAAAAAGAAAAAAAATTTTCTCATATAAACTCAGAAGTAATATGATACTCAGGGCTACCAAACTATAGCCACTTTAGAACACCATGTAAGAAGAAGCGAATAGTCTCTAGTTTCTGCCCAAAGGCATTCCTTTCCTCTAAAACTGAAAAATAAACTAGTAGGTATCCTACATTGTTAGCCTATGACCCAATTCTAGGACTGTGTTGACTTATGGCAGTTTGTGATCTAGCTTCACTGAACAACCCTAGTTAGGAGGTCACCCTACCAGAGTGCAGGTCCTTCTGTACCCTGTTTCCTGCCTCTGTCTCCACTCTTCTTGAGCTCTCTCTGAAGCCTGGTCATGGTAGCCTGGTGCTGGAATAGAATATAAAACTATTTCATCTCCTTATAAAGATGTCACATCTCTCTGAGACAACTTATAAATACAACTTCAACAAGATTTTTTATTATAATAAAGAGGACATCTAAGGTTAACTTTAAAAATAAGTGGTTATGGAGTTCCCGTCGTGGCTCAGTGGTTAACGAACCCGACTAGGAACCATGACATTGTGTTTTCGATCCCTGGCCTTGCTCAGTGGGTTAAGGATCCCATGTTGCCATGAGCTGTGGTGTAGGTTGCAGATGCGGCTCAGATCCCGTGTTGCTGTGGCTGTGGCTGTGGCGAAGGCCGGCAACTATAGCTCCTGTTAGACCCCTAGCCTGGGAATCTCCATATGCCGCAAGTGTGGCCCTAGATAAGGCAAAAAGACAAAAAAAATAAAAACTTTAAAAAAAATAAAATAAAAATAAGTCGTCAAGAGATTAAAAAAGAACTCTGAGGTATGGATCACCTTTAACAACAGCAGTGATGAACCTGACTAGTATCCACGAGGATGCGGTTTGATCCCTGAGTGGGTTAAGGTTCCAGCATTGCCATGAGCTGTGGTGTAGGCTGCAGATGTGGCTCTGATCTGGTGTTGCTGTGGCTGTGGCACAGGCCAGCAGCTGCAGCTCCAACTTGACCCCTAGCCTGGGAACCTCCACCTGCCAGATATGGCCCTAAAAAGGAAAAAAAAGAACATATTTTAAAACAGTAACTGCTAAAATACTATGGTCCTAATATAGACAGAAATGTATTTCTGAGAAACTGAATGAAAAGGCAAGAATTTGGCCCAACTAGAAGATAGACAGATAGGTAGATAGATAGATATGATATGGTATGATAGATGATTGATAGAATTAATCAGTACTAATGGGTGGCTTAGAGGCCAGCTTGACTCATTAGATACAACAGGCACAGTTTAGGGGCCCAGAAAAATGTTGTAATTTTAACATTTAAAGAAAAAAGGAAAATTAATAATAATTATATAATAATGAGATATATAACTGTCTTAATATATATCTCTGTCAAGTTATATTTATCTTTAGAACAATGTAATATATAATGTATATATAGTACATATTAATATATATTATCTAGTATATAACATATATATATGATATATATAACTGTCTTAAATTATATTGTTTTAAAACAATGTGTTATATATTTTAATATTTTTTAATGAAGGAAGGAGACCACGAAGGCAAAAATGCCTAGAGCCTGAAAAAATCACAATGTGGTCTTAGGAGAGCTTTAGCCTTTCTCTGTTCATAATCTCCATCATGGTCACCACCATCATAAAGCTATTTAATAACATTCAGCGTCAGTGAAAACAAAGTATTTGCTGTAGAAATTAAGGCTCAAGACAAGTTACCCAGCCTCTCTTTTAACAAGATTGTTCCCTAAGTTTCTTACAGATGCCAGGCTGCCACTGGATTAATAGTTTGGGAAAACATCAAGATATATCCTAATTCTATATTTAAAGATTACAAATGTATTAAATAACTTAATTTTCATAAATTGCACAAAATAAAATTGAGCATTTTTATATGTGTACTGAGATGATAGCAACTGATCTTTTCAAGAATTAATAAAGGAGAAGATCAATATATAACTTCAGTACAAGAACCAATCACAGTGAAAATGAAAACATCAGGAACAGTATTTATCTCAAACATTAAAGAAATGGATATTATGTATAATATATAAAAAGCTTATTCTAATATACCTAAATATTAAAAATTCCCCCTTTATAGCAAATGATATAAATAACAAAATGTAGATAGTAAGCAAACGGGAAAACCTTCAGGCTGGAACAAACTTCGAATTAAACAATGAAGTATGTTTTTTATATCAATGTATTTGGCAAAGATGTAACAATATTGGTACTGTTGTTTATAGTGAAATGGATGAATACCTTTGACAGTGGCTATAAAGCAGGTATGTGGCAGTGTGTATTGAATCATAAAAGCGTTCATATTCTTTGACCCAGTAATTTGTATCACTGTAATTTAAACCGAGGAGATAATTCAAAAGGAGGGCAAATCCCTATGTATGAGGCGCTTCATTGTAGCATTCTCTAAAAATAGCAGAAAATGAAAACAACCTAAATATTCAACAATAGGAACAGTGAAAACAGTGAAGTAAATTGCAGTGACATTAACTGATCAGAATATTCAGTATCTCTCACAACAGTAATTATGAAGAATTTGAGATACAGCAGGGAGTTGTTCAAAACACTTTCACAAAACAAAATATCCAATTATGTAGATGTTTTGAATGATAACTATGCAAAATATATCCAAATGTAGACAAGGACTTTAAAGGAGGAGAAAAAAATAGATTGTGTATGCTCCTGATTCTTCTCTTCAAAACATAAAGCTGGTAAAGCTTCTTTAAAAACAAAAAAAAAACTGTACCAACTATATGTCAAGAGCATTAACATACCCCTCTACCTGCAGGGCTTCCTCTCTTTTTCACAGCTCCTTACTCATTTATTGACTGGATCCATGCTGTTTCAGGGTACTCATGTCATTTAAAAAGAAAGGCAACAGGTAAATTTATTCATTAATTATGGAGCCTTTATTTTGATACAGTAGTAAGATTTCTCCCCTCTACTCACTAAACTCACAGTTTACATGTAGATGGATAAGGAAGTATGTACAATATAAACAGAAATTCACAAAATGATAGGAAAAAAAGGAAGTAAAGTAGGAACAAAAATCCTTGTGAATCACATACTTTATCTCTTTAAAGAGATTTTACATTTAAAAGAGAATTTGCTTTCGTAATTCTACATTCGTCCACATCATGTATTTTTTTTTTGTCTCCTCCCTGAGAGACATAAATATGTGCAAATTTCTCCTCCAAGGCAAAAATAGCTGTTGACTCCACACTCTCTTCTTATCATCTGTTCTATAACTCTCCTTCCTTTTTACTCACAATTCTGTACTTCCTATTTCTAATTCCATACTGATCAGTCACTGCTTAGCTCACTATTAGTTGTGACAATTAAAACCACAAGAAAAGACAAACGCACATCGTGGTTTATAGAATGGTTCACCATCAGAGACTTTTTGTTTAGCACAGGGAACTCTACCCAATATTCTGTGATAATCTATATGGAAAAATAACCTGAAAAAGAACGGATGTGTATACACGTATAACTGAATCACTTTGTTGTACAGCAGAAATGAACACAACACTGTACATCAACTATACTTCAATAAAGCTTTAAAAAATAAAAAAAAAAACTAAGAAAAGAAGGACTATACAGGAAGACATGGGGCTCAGGCAATCCAGGTGGAGGAGACAGAAACTGCACAGGAAAGGATGGACTCAGTGTGCCCAGACCAGAGAGCAAGCCAGTGTGTTGAGAGCATGATGAATATAGTGGGAATGACAGGAGCTGAACTTGGGGCCCTGCAGATCTCAGTAGAGTTTACAGTTTATCTATGTGTAAGGGGAGCCATGGGGTGGGAGCCAAGGGAGTAGGGCTTCAGCAGGAAAGGAGTATAAGGTAATTGATGTTTTTAAAAGATTACTCTGGGAGGAGACGGGATTAAGATGGCAGAATAGAAGGACCAGAACTCACCTTCTCTCATGAAAACAACAAAATTACAACCAACTGCTGAACAACCATCAAGAAAATAGACCGGAAACTACCAAAAAAAAAAAAAATAGCCTACATGGAAAGACAAAAAGTCACATTAAGACAGTAGGAGGGGCACCTATGTGATATAAGCAATCCCATACCCATCAGGTGGGCAACCCACAGACTGGAAAGACTCACCCAGAGGAGTGAGAGTTCCACTCCATACATCAGGTTCCCACGCCAGAGGGTCTCTCATTGGGAGGAGGAGCCCCCAGACCATTTGAAGCATTGAAGGCCAGAAGGACTTGTGAGTAGAAGCTCCACAGGTCTGGGGGAAATGGAGACTCCACTCTTGAAGGGTGCGCGTAGGCTTTCATGTACACTGGGTCCCAGGACAAAGCAGAGACTCCATAAGAATCCGGGTCAGACCTACCTGCGGATCTTGGAGGATCTCCTGGGAAAACATGGGGCAACTGTGGCTTGTTGTGGGGGAAGGACACCTGAGGCAAAGGTCTCAGGAATAATCATCAGTGTGAACTACTCTGGAGGTGGCCACATTGGAAAAATCTGTCCTGAAAAGCCCCAGGCCAAACAACAAACCTGGTGGGAACACAGCCCCACTCATCAGCAAACAGGCTGTCTAAAGACCTCCTAGGCACGAAGCCACTCTAATCACACCCAGAGACAAGGCCCCACCCACCAGAGGGATAAGAATCAGCTCTACTTACTAGTGGGCAGGCACCAGTCGTTCCAATCAGGAAGCCTGCCACAAGCCCCTTAATCAACTTCAGCCACAAGTGGCAGACACCAGAAGAAAGAGAGGCTACAATCCTATTGCCTGCAATAAGGAGACCACACAGAAAATCTATACAAAATGAAAAGGTAGAGAATATGATTCAGATAAAGGAACAAGAAAAAAAATCAAAACAGAAAAAAAGCTATGTGATCTGCAGATTAGCAACCTCCATGAAAAAGACTTTAGACTGATGATAGTAAAGAAGTTTCAAGATCTTGAAAATAAACTGGAGGCAAAGATTGATAAATTACAAGAAACAATGAACAAAGAAATAAAAGATTTAAATATTAAGCAAGCAGAGATACTAAATACAATAACTGAAATAAAAAATTAACTAGAAGGAAACAACAGCAAAATACAGGAGGCAGAAGAATGAATAAGTAAGGTGAGACACAGACTGTTGGAAATCACTGACATGGAAAAGAAAAAAAGACTGAAAAGAAATGAAGACAGTATTAGAGAACTCTGGGACAACTTTAAACACACAAACATCTGCACTATAAGGATATCAGAAGGAGAAGAGAGAGAGAAAGGGCCAGAGAAAATACTTGAAGAGATAATAGCTGAAAATTTCCCTAACATGGGAAAGGAATCATTCATTCAAATCCAGGAAGCACAATGAATACCATATAAAATCAACTCAAGGAGGAACACCCCAAGATGCAAACTGATCAAAATTAAAGACAAAGAGAAAATATTGAAAACAGCTAGGAGGAGTTCCCGCTGTGGCTCAGTGGTAATGAACCCAACTAGGGTCCATGAGGACTGAGGTTCAATCCCTGGCCTTACTCAGTGGGTTAAGGATCTGGTATTGCCATGAACTGTTGTGTAGGTCACAGACATGGCTTGGATCCCACATTGCTGTGGCTGTGGTGTAGGCTGGCTGCTGCAAGTCTGATTTGACCCCTAGCCTGGGAATTTTCATATGTTGCAGGTGTGGCCCTAAAAAGCAAAAAAAAAAAAAAAAACCCAGCTAGGGAACCCCAATAAGGTTATTGGCTGATTTTTCAGCAGACACTCTGGAAGCCAGAGGGAATGGCACGACATACTTAAAGTTATGAAAGGAAAAAAAACCTCCAACCAAGATAACTACCCCGCAAGGCTCTCATTCAGATTTGAAAGAGAAATCAAAAGCATACAGACAAGCAAAAACAAAGAATTCAGCACCACTAAACCAGTTTTACAACAAACTAACGGAACTTCTCTAGGTGGAAAAGGCCACAATTAGAAACAAGAAAATTACAAATGACAAGTCTCACCAGTAATGGCAAACATACAATAAGATAAGAAATCATCCACATATAAATATGCTACCCAAATCAGAAATTGTAAGAAGAGAAGAGTACAAATTCAGGATACTGGAGATGCATTTGCAATTAAGAGGCCAGCAACTAAAACAATTCTGTGATGTAGATAGATAGATAGATAGATAGACAGACAGACAGACAGACAGACAGATAGGTAGAAATAGATAGATATAGATATATATCTCAAAACTTCATGGTAACTGCAAACCAAAAACCTACAATAGATACATATACAAATAAGAAAAAGCAATCCAAACACAATACTAAAGATAGTCATCAGGGGTTCCTGTCCTGGCTCAGTGGTTAATGAACCCGACTAGTATACATGTGCATGTTTGATCCCTGGCCTCACTCAGTGGGTTAAGGATCCAGCATTGCCATGAACTGTAGTGCAAGTCACAAATGTGGCTCGGATCTGGCTTGGATCACAGCACATCTTTGCTGTGGCTGTGGCGTAGGCCAGTGGCTACAGTTCCGACTCAACCCCTAGCCTGGGAACCTCCATATGTTATGGGTACAGCCCTAAAAAGACAAAAAACAAACGAACAAAAACCTATGGGATGCAGCAAAAGAAATTCTAAGAGGGAAAGTTATAGCAATAAAAGCCTACCTCTGGAAACAAGAAAAAGCTCATAAACAACCTAACTACACCTAAAGCAACTTGAGGAAGAACAGACAAAACCCAAAGTTAGCAGAAGGAAAGAAATCACAGAGCTAAGAGCAGAAATAAATGAAAAAGAAAAAAATAGCAAAGATCAAGGAAAATAAAAGCTGATTCTTTGAAAAGATCAACAAAATTATAAACCCTTAGCCAGAGTCATCAAGAAAAAGAGAGTGGACTCAAATCAATAGAATCAGAAATGAAAAAGGAGAAGTTACAATGGACATCACATAAATACAAAGGTTCATAAGAGACTACTACAAGCAACTATATGTCAATAAAATGGACAACCCAGAAGAAATGTACAAATTCTCAGAAAAGCACAATTTTCCAAAATGAAATCAAGACAAAACAGAAAAGATGAATGGACCAATCACAAGTACTGAAATTGAAACTTTTATTTTAAAAACTTCCAACATGGAGTTCCTGTCATGGCTCAGTGGAAATGAATCTGACTAGTAACCATGAGGACAGAAGTTCAATCCCTGGCCTTGCTCAGTGGGTTAAGGATCCACTGTTGCTATGAGCTGTGGTGTAGGTCACAGATGTGGCTTGGACTTGGCACTTCTGGGGCTATGGTGTAGGCCAGTGGCTACAGCTCTGATTGGACCCCTAGCCTGGGAACTTCCATATGCCACAGGTGCGGGCCTAAAATAAATAAAAATAAAAAACCTTCCAACAAATAAAAGTCCAAGACCAGATGGCTTCAAGTGTGAATTCTATCAAAAATTTAGAGAAGAGCTAACACCTATCCTTATGAAACTCTTCCAAAAAATTGCAGAGGAAGGAACACTCCCAAACTCATTCTATGAGGCAACCATCACCCTGATACCAAAACCAGACAAAGATACCAAAAAAGAGAAAATTACAAGCCAATTTCATGGATGAATACAGCTGCAAAAATCCTCAAAAAAATACTTGCAAAACAAATCCAGGAATACATTAAAAGGACCATATACCATGATCAAGTGGGATTTATCTCAGGGATGCAAAGATTCTTCAATACCCTCAAATCAATCAATGTGATACACCACATTAAAAAACTGAAGAATAAAAACTATATAATCCTCTCAATAGACACAGGAAAAGCTTCTGACAAAATCCAATACCCATTTCTGATAAAAACCCTCCAGAAAGTGGGCATAGAGGGAACTTACTTCAGCATAATAAAGGCCATATATGACAAAACCACAGCTAACATCCTTCTCAATGGTGAAAAGCTGAAAGAATTCCCACTGAGATCAGGAACAAGACCAGGATGTCTACTCTCTCCACTGCTATTCAACAGTTTTGGAAGTCCTAGCCACAGCAATCAGAGAAGAAAAAGAAGTAAAAGGAATCCAAATTGGAAAGGAAGAATTAAAACTATCACTGTTTGCAGATGACATTATAGCATACCTAGAAAATCCTATGGATGCTACCAGAAAATTGTTAGAGCTCATCAATGAATTTGGTAAAGTTGCAGGACGTAAAATTAATACACAGAAATAAATTGTATATCTATATACCAACAATGAAAGATCAGAAAGAGAAACTAGAGAAACAGTCCCATTTACCATTGCATCAAAAAAAATAAAATACTTAAGAATAAAGCTACCTAAAGAGACAAAAGACCTGTACTCTGAAACTATAAGATGCTTTGAAAAAAATCAACGATGACACAAACAGATGGAAAGATATACCATGCTCTTGGATTGGAAGAATCAATATTGTCAAAATGACTATATTACCCAAGGCAATCTACAGATTCAATGAAATCCTATCAAACTACAAATAGCATTTTTTATAGAATTAGAACAAAATATTTCAAGTTTGGAAGCACAAAAGACCCAGAATAGCCAAAGACATCCTGAGAAAGAAAAATGGACCTGGAGGAATCAGGCTCCCTGACTTCAGACTATATTACAAAGCTACAGTCATCAAAACCATATGGTACTGGCACAAAAGCAGAAATATAGATCAATGGAAGAGGACAGAAAGTCCAGAATTAAACTCATGCACCCATGGTCAACAAATCTATGACAAAGTAGGCAATATACAATGGGAAGAAACAGCGTCCCTTCAATAAGTGGTGCTGGGAAAACTGGACAGCCACATGTAAAAGAATGAAATTAGAATACTTCCTAACACCACACACAAAAATAAACTCAAAATGGATTAAAGACCTAGATATAAGACCAGATACTATAAAACTCTTAGAGGAAAAAATAGGCTGAACACTCTCTGACAATATACCACAGCAATATCTTCTCAGCTCCCCTCCTAGAGTAATGACAATAATAACAAAACTAAACAAATGGGACCTAATTAAACTTAAAAGCTTTTGCACAGCAAAGTAAACCTTAAATGAAATGAGTAGACAACCCACAGAATGGGATAAGATACTTGCAAATGAAATGACTGACAAGGGATTAATTTCCAAAATACATAAACAACTACTGCAGCTCAATATCAAAAAAATAAAAAAAACCATCAAAAAGTGAACAGAAGATCTAAACAGACAATTCTACAAAGAATACATACAGAGGGCCAAAAAACACATGAAAAGATGTTCATCATCACTAATTGTTAGAGAAATGCAAATCAAAAATACTGTGAGGTACCACTTTACACCAGCCAGAATTGCCATCATCAAAAAGTCTACAGGTGAGTTCCCTTCATGGCTCAGTGGTTAACGAATCCGACTAGGAACCATGAGGTTGCGGGTTCGATCCCTGGCCTTGCTCAGTGGGTTAAGGATCTGGCGTTGCCGTGAGCTATGGTGTAGGTCGCGGACGCGGCTCAGATCCCGCGTTGCTGTGGCTGTGGCGAAGGCTGGCGGCTACAGCTCCTGTTAGACCCCTAGCCTGGGAACCTCCATATGCCACGGGTGAGGCCCTACATAAATGCAAAAAGACAAAAAAAAAAAAAAAGTCTACAAACAACAAATGCTGGAGAGGGTGTGGAGAAAAAGGAACCCTCTTAAAGTCCTGGTGGGAATGTAAACTGCTGCAACCACTATGGAAAACAGTATAGAGATTTCCCAAAAAACTAAAAATAAAATTACTATATGATCCAGAAATCTCACTCCTTGGCATCTATTAAAAGAAAAGCATGACTCAAAAAGATACATGTACCCCAATGTTCATTGCAGCATTACATAAAATACCCAAGACATGGAAGCAACCTAAATGTTCATCAACAGAGGAGTGGATAAAGATGTGGTACATATATACAATGGAATATTGCTCAGCCATGAAAATGAATGAAATAATACCATTTGCAGCAAGATGGATGGACCTAGAAATTACCATTCCAAGAGAAGTTAATCAGTGAGACATAGACATCATATGCTATCACTTATATGTGGAATCTAAAAAAAAAAAAAAGTTTACAATGAACTTATCTGCAGAACAGAAACAGAGTCACAGACTGGAAAACTTACGGTTACCAAAGGTGACAGGCTGGGGGTGAGCGGAAATGAACTGGGAGTTTGGGATGGAAATGTTTTAAAATTAGGTTGTGTTGATGGTTGTACAACTATAAATATAATAACATTTATTGAATTAAAAAAAAAAGCTCTGGAAGTTCCCTTCATGGCTCAGTGGTTAACAAACCCAACTAGGACCCATGAGGATGCAGGTTCGATCCCTGGCCTCGCTCAGTGGGTTGAGGATCTGATGTTGCCATGAGCTGTGGTGTAGGTCACAGAGGCGGCTTGGATCCTACATTCCTGTGGCTGTGGTGTAGGCCGCCAGCTGTAGCTTCAGTTCAACCCCTAGCCTGGGAACTTCCATATGCCAGGGGTATGGTCCTAAAAAATTAATAATAATAATATTTTTTAAATAAATTTTAAAAAAGGATCTGGTTAAAGTGTGGAGAATGTGTTGATGGATAAAAGAATGGAAGCAGACTATAGCTATAATCCCTAAGAGAGATATTAATGGTCTGAGTTAAGGTAAGAGAAGAGATGGGAAGAAATAAATGGATATGGGATACATTTTATCTACTTTTATTTATGTATTCATTTATTTGGCTGAACCCACAGCATGCAGAAATTCCTGGGCCAGAGATTAAACCTGTACCGCAGCAGTGACTTGAGACACAGCAGTGACAATACTGGATCCTTAACCCACTAAGTTATCAGGGAATTCCTGGGATATATCTACTGCTGATGACTTGCAAAGATTGAGACTAAAGGAAAGAGAGGAATCAAAAAATATGGACTCAAACTCCTAGATGTTTGCTTGCGAATCTGAATGAAGTATTTAAGCCATTTACTGAAATGTGCGATGCTGAGTTAGAAAGAGGTATGATGCGAGGTCTTCTCAGGATCTCCTAAAAACTGAAACTCACAAGGCTTCCATCAGTCACACTTGGTACAGATCTTATGAGAAGGATACAGGAACGAAATCCCAGTTATTCAGCAGGTCATGTCACAAGGTTTCTCTTCTGTTAGTTTCAAGGACAGTCCAATAGTAGCTCATTCAACGGTCCCTCTCACCAGGTGACAGCCCAAATGCAAGGATTTCAGATGTATATCTGTCAAGTGCAGAGGCTTACTTAATAGCCTTACTGCCTAGGAGCCAATATCTCTGTAACAACTCCAAGGCTATAGCTTCCAGTTTCCCAGAAAGGCTCACGGCAATTACAAAAATCATCACACATGGGGAAGCTGCACAGCATGCTTTCCCACCAGGTATTTATGGTTCCTTTATACTTCCTCCCATTCCAGGTTTAGATCACCAAACAGGGGTCATTTTTACTCTAAGAGAGTTTGCCTAGTAACATAGTTGATATCCTTACCCTCTTCAGGTCATTAGGAGAATAGGGCTACCGTTTGAAGGTCAGGTTCTTAGGGAAAGAAGGAAAAAGAGTTTTGCTAACTATTTACCCACGGGAGTAGAAATCAAGATTTCTGTTTTTGTCATGCCAAATATTAAATGGAGGTGTAAAATTTAATATACAAGTCTAGACCTCAACTGGGTAACTAAATTAAGGAGTTACTGGCATATTTAAAGTCCTGGCAGGAGTTCCCGTTGTGGCTCAGCATTTAGCGAACCTGACTAGCATCCATGAGGATGCGGGCCTGATCCCTGGCCTCGCCCAGTGGGTTAAGGGTCCAATGTTGCCATGAGCTGTGTTGTAGGCTGCAGATGCGGCTCGAATCCCGTGCTGCTGTGGCTGAGGCATAGGCCTGTGGCTACAGCTCTGATTGGACTCCTAGCCTGGGAACCTCCGTATGCTGCGAGCGTGGCCCTAAAAGACAAAAAGACAATCAATCAATCAATCAATCAATAATAAATCAATAATAAATAAATAAATAAAGTCCTGGTAGAAGAGAGGCTCACCTAGGAAAAGAGCACAGAGAGGAACAGAGGGCCTGGGGTAGAGCCCTGAGACTCTTTACAATCTAGAGGTCTAGAAAAGGCAGAGGAGCCAGGAGAGGAAACTAAGAAAAAGTGGCCAGTGAGGTGGGAGGAAAATGTGATGAAAATAGAGTCATAAAAAAACAAGATAAGGAGTTCCTGTTGTGGCTCAGTGGAAATGAACCCGACTAGCATTCATGAGGACGCGGGTCCGATCCCTGGCCTTGCTAAGTGGGTTAAGGATCCAGCATTGCCATGAGCTGTGTTGCAGGTTGCAGACGAGGCTTGGATCCTGCATTGCTGTAGCTGTGGTGAAGGCCGGCAGCTGCGGCTCTGATTCCACCCCTAGGCTGGGAACCTCCATGTGCCGCCAGTGAGGTCCTGAGAAGACAAAAGTAAAAGCAAAATAAAACAAACAACAAAAAAAGATAAGAAGTTAAAGAGGGAATGATAGGATAGGAAAAAAAAAAAAAACACTAGAGATACCAAGTAAGATGAGACCAGAAATGTAACCCACAGTATTGAGCAACAAGGAGACCATTAATGACATTTTCAAGGGCTATTCTCCTGGCCTGACTGGAGTGGACTGAGAATGGAAGGGGAGGAAGGGGGAAAAGTGACCCCTAAAAGTGGACAAGCAGCAGGAGTAAAGTGAGAAGTCAAGGAGGGCTTACAAATGGTGGATACCAGGCACATTTGCATGCTGACTGAACAATCCTATGTAGAACAGGAAATATGCAAGAATGAAAACCAAAAGGATGAGGGAGAATGAACACAGAGCTTAGAAGGGTTGGCTTTGGGAAGAAGCTGGTGCACATCCTTGTAACGAATGTAAAAGCAGCTGGTGTATTTCGGAGCATCCACCTAGTTCCTGAGTCCGAATCCTGGTGACACCTAAACTTTTTAGTATTTAACCCCACAGGCAATCAGTCCCATGGGATTCTAAAACAAACCAAAAGTTCCACGAGGTCAGGAGCTACATCTTATTTCACTTTGTACTTTCAGCACTAGGACTGTGCCTGACATAGCTGAGATCTCTAACAAGAAATGCAAAGGTCCAAAGCTCTAATGGTAGGTTGCATCAGGGAAAGATGAGAGATACTGGGGGACAGCCCATTAAGCTTTCCCTCAGTGACCTGAGGAAAGCAGGCCCTTGGGCTACTCCTGCTCCCAGAAAAATTCTGGCTCTCCTTTTTCCTTATGGAGATCATGTTTAGAGCCTTGCCTAGAGGTCAATTGCTTCTCTCCAGCTCCAGAGAGCAGGCCCTTGGGCCAACTGCCAGCCCTGCTTGGGGATGTTTTCCCCAATGGGTCTTCTCCATGCTTGATTTTAAAATTGCTGTAACTTGGGAGTTCCAGTCGTGGCTCAGCGGAAATGAATTTGACTAGTATCCACGAGAACACAGGTTCCATCCCTGACCTCACTCAGTGGATTAAGGATCCAGTGTGGCTGTGAGCTCTGGTGTAGGTCTCAGATGTGGCTTGGGATCTGGCGTTGCTGTGGCTGTGGTATAGACCGGCGGCTACAGCTCCAATTTGACTCCTAGCCTGGGAACCACCACATGCCACAGGTGCATTCCTAAAAAGATGATAGATAGATAGATAGATAGATAGATAGATAGATAGATAGATAGATAGATAGAGAGATAGATAGAGAGATAGAGAGATAGATAAGTAATGGGATGGAAAGATAGATGAGAAAGAAAAAAGAAAGAAAGAAAGAAAGAAAGAAAGAAAGAAAGAAAGAAAGGAAGGAAGGAAGATAGATAAAATAAAATTGTAGGAACTTTATCATTCACTCCAGTCTCTCTGAAAGCTCTTGGCTGTAGAGATGGGCTGTGGCCAGTAACCCCCTTAGAAATTCCTGGAGAAGAAACTTTCAAAGCATCACAGGCCTCAAGTTGGGTCTGTCTGGACATTTCCCCTGTGAGTGGAATCAGACATCAATGCAGTCTGATTTCTGTGATGGTAAAGCCCCCAAACTAACAAGAAATAAACTGGTTTATAGCTTTAATATTAAGGAACAGATTTAATAAATTCCTATGGAAGGAAAAAGTACTGCAATTTCTAAATATCTCTGTGGAAGCAAGTTTTCATTTGCAACTAGTTCAGCTCAAATCCTCACATGTCAGGATAAAAGGGAGGAAATCTTGCTCTAGAAAAGACAGCCCAAAGTTCAGTGACCCAGGATCCTGAAGCTCTTCGGGGTTCCTTCGGGCCAGATTTTTGTGTGTGTGAGAGGATTAATGAGCGAAGTTCTGTGAAGAGGCTGTACAAATTATTAAGAGCCATGCAAATCATAATGACCACTTTGGCTAATAGCTAAGTACAGATAGTTTAATAGGCACAGAGAGAGAGAGAGAGAGAAAGTGAGTGAGACACAGGAAAGATGAACTCTGTCAGTGTGTCGGAGTAAGAAAACTAGCAAAGGGAAACCAGGCTCAAGAGTGTGAAGCAGGTGAAGTAAGGAACAGGAATGTCTGGCGACACAGGGGAGCCAGAGGCTGGGCACGGACTAGGCAGCGAGCAGAGAGGTGCTCTCAGAGTGTTAGGGCCGCAAGAACCCTTGAGCTGGTCTATTCCAATACTCCCTTTAACAAGTGAGAACACAGAGGTCCAGAGAGCAAGACTGACCTGCACAGGGTCACACAGCCTATTAGTGGCAAAAGACAAGGCTATTTTCCTGAGAGCAGCCTGTACTTGGGTAGGTGGACAGACACCCAAAACTTGTCTCCTCAGATGGACTCTCCTCTGTCCTGAGGCTGCAGACTTGCTACCACTGTCTGAAATCACATGATTTGCAGTTGTATACCTGCCCCATAACTAAGGATGCTGCAATTTTGGGGGGGGAGAGTATGCACAGCAGAGAAGATGCTAGTATCATCAAGGCTGTGGATGTAGCATCGAGACCTTAGGCATTGGCAGCAAAGATGACAGCCTCACACACAGCCCCAGGGAAGTCTGCGGGGCAGCCCTCCATCCACACTATCAAACCCATGAAGCCAAGAAGTTACTAACTCACCAGTACCCATTTCAGGAGGTATCCAGGGGTTTGAGAACTTCTCCTAAAACTGCCTTGACAATAACTGCAAGTCAGTGAGGTCCTCTGCTGCCCGTGAACTGTTCTGGAGAGGATGAGGGCCCAAAGTACAGGAGCTTCATTACTGGGGAGTCTAGCCATCCTAGGCAAGGCGGAGAGACCTCTGAGAGGACAAGTGATGCTCTGGAGGGTGGAGCAGAATCTGTAACCCTGGCTGGTGAGCAAGCCATGGACCATGAGCCTCCATGAGCTCTGACATCTGACTGTCATAGCTGGAGCCATTGGGCTCCTATGAAGGGTCACCCTCAAGACTGCTTTGAGAACCAGCCCTGGTCTGATTGGAGTCTCAGCCTAGAAGTAGCTTGTTTTTACAAAATCTTTTTTCCTTCTTCTATTTTCCCTTCCATTTCTCATTAGTCCTATCTGGCCTGAAGGGTCCATACCCATGACTGCTCCTGATCTCAAATCTGCCTGCTGCCAACTATATAGTGACCAAGTGTCTGTGGCTGTTGCCTGGATATTCTTCAGTGGACTTTCTGGCTCTACCTGTGAAAATCTCTATTTTGCTTTTTCTACCAATGTCTGAGTCTCCTTCTTAAAGGGACAAAGAGATCAGAAGACGCCAGTGGGCTCAAGGCAACACCACGTTTCTGTCCTGATAAGTGACTTCATCTACATGGACCCGTTAATATCTTCTCTGAGACTAGCTGAAAGATGCTCTGGACATGGAAGCTATGTAGGCAAAGCAACTCAAGACCTCAAGGTATGACTTCCAAGGTTTGTTGCAAAGATTCCTGTCTTTTAATTCATCGCAAAGCATGTCATTTACAGATAAACCCTGCTCAGGTGAGGGCTCCAGACCATAACAGATACATTTCTAAAGTCTGCTCCAGTATGGAAAGAAGGAAGGGAGGGAGAGAGAGAAGAAGGAATTAATACAGGCTCTAAAAGAGAACGCTTAAGTCACTTGAGTTGAGTTGGATTCCCTTTGGAATTATTAAGGCTAACAACAGTAAAGTGTGACAGTGGAACATGTTTGTACAAGGGTGCCTGATGGTTGTCATTGTAACTTTTCAGGGGGCCGGTCATCATTTTAGGAGTTTGAGGAAGGTTCTTTCTGGAAAACAAAACAAGACAGTTGGGGAGTGCTATCAAATCTGTCTAAGGCTATAAGGAGCCAAGAAACCATGTACTCATTCATCCAACAATATTACTGACCATGAAGTAGGAATGTACCAGCTCTTGTCTAGGTGGCCACTAGGGACAAAACTAAGAGTAGTAGAAGATTCATGGCCATTAGTTCCTTAGAGGACAAATGAGACTAGATTTAACCCCATCTAGGGAAAGACGAAGCCTGACCAGGGATCTCATAATATCCTGACCAAATTTTATTGCAGTTTCTTGGAGAAGTGGGTAGGGTGTAGAAGCCATTAAAAATCTGTTTTTTGGAGTTCCCATCATGGTGCAGCAGAAATGAATCCAACTAGGAACCATGAGGTTGCAGGTTCGATCCCTGGCTGTGAGCTGTGGTGTAGGTCATAGACACAGCTCTGATCTGGCATGGCTATGGCTATGGTATAGGCTGGCAGCAACAGCTCCGATTAGAACCCTGGCCTGGGAACCTCCATATGCCGCAGGTGTGGCCTTAAAAAAGCAAACAAACAAAAAAAGACCAAAAAAATCTGTTTTTTATATACTTCTATCACCACCATCATTTAGGCAATATCCTCCAAAGTCCCACACATAAAAACATATTGCTGCTCTTTATTCTCTCCTCTAGATAGTTTGCATAGAATCTTCACGAACTCTGACCCTCATGGCAATAATAGGAAATAAGTAGATTAAATAGCAATACCTATTTTATAGGTGAGGAAACTGAGACTTGACCAAGAGCACATGACTACTAAGTGAAAAAAAGAGTGGCAAATTGGAAAAATAATTGGCCTGGGAAGTCAAAAGATAAAAGTTATGCTCCTCTATTTGTCACTAACTCAGACAGGTGGCCTTTCCCTCTTGACCTACTGCTTCTTCACCTAAGAAGTTACATTCTGTAGGAATCCTTCCGGTTCTCCACTATGAAATGATGAAACCATTACCTCCAGTGTAAGGGAGGACTGGAGATGAAGATACTTAATATCACCTGGCACTAGTGCCTTCCTGGGGACCAGGACTCTGAGAAGAGGCGGGTCATCCACAAAGGAACATTTTCCATGTTCCTAAACTTCTCCATCAAGAGAGATGCTTCACAGCATTTTCTTGTTTATTTATCCATTATTAATTCATTCATTCAATAGATGTTTATTTTCAACACAAACAAGGTGAATCCCATGTTTCTTCTACAATTTATATACAGCTGAGCGGCAAAGATAAATATGTGTTATGGCAGGAAACTCACTGGAGCTATAGCTCAGATGCCACACAAATGGCACTGACAAGATGCTCCTGTGAACAAACTCAAGTTCATGTTCATTTGGTCACTGGAGACCATATCAGTTGACAGAAGGAGACATCTGGTTGATCAAACACATTGGATGGACTGGGACTATCCTAGTCAAGGTCAGAAAGCAGGAAAAAGACATGGCAATGAGAATGGTGTGTTATCACCCAGGAGTGACTGGGCCGGATGGACTTGGCCAGCAGGAGGAAATGTTGCTTATGGAAATCGTGTGCTACTGGAAACAGAAAAATCCTAAAGGACCACAATATGTGCACCCTGGGGGAAGTGAAGAAAGCTGTGTGAGGATAACTCAGAGCTGATACAGGAGCACCTTAAATTTGCATCTCAGAACAGAAGTCTTTCTTGCACTTAGAAAAAAGACATCAGCAGTTCTCCAGTGCCTGGAACTGTGAGTTACAATCAAGGCAGGCCCGCTCCCCAAGAGGAAGGCACAGGCAGCCCCCCTAGGAAATATTATTCATGCCCAATTTTCAGGTTGAGAAAAACAGCCATGGTGACTCACTTTCTAATCATGTTTCCTAATGAGAATGCATCAGAATCATTAATTATGTTGTCACAGAAATAGGGTGAGTACCGCGGTTAAAAGATAAAGTCCACTTAGCAAGGCATACAGAGCCCCTCACAATTAATTTCAGTCTACCTTTTAGCCTCTTCTCCAGCGTCTGGAAAGTTTTCTCCCTAATTTCCATGCTGAGCAGGAGTTTTGCGGTTTGGGTGAAAATGGTTCTCCCTCCTGAAGCTGCAAGGATGAGTGTGATGGATCCCTGAGACAACCATGCAGGCAGTAGACCTCACAGGGAGCTGAAACGTGGTTTTCTTTCTTTGTCCTATCTTACATTCTGAGATTCTACCCCAAAGACCCTTCTTCCTCCTCTCAGATTTTAAGGCTCAGATTGGATGGGACCTACTCTTTCTGCTCCTCTCTCCAAAAGAAATAATCCCTCTCTTCTGTGTCTCATAGACTGATTCATATGTCAAATGACGCAGGGGCAACACCTCATTAAAGGTTAAATCTGTATATGTGCCCTGTTTTCACACTGGATTATGTGTGACCCTGATGGCAAGATTGTCACTTGTACCTGGCTTGGTGCCTAGCAAATGGAAGATATTCAGTAAGTGTTGGATGAAATAAAATTACATGGCCTGATATTTTGTATAACTATTAGAGGGTGTTATTTATTTAATAGAAAAAAGATTTTCCCACCCACCCCTTCAAAGGATAATGACTTGGCAAAAGACTAAGGATTTGAGGCTCCAGACTGTGATATCAAAATGGTCTTGGAAAAGAGGGTGAGGAGGAGCTATTCAAACATTGACTAGACGTCACACTTGACCCAGGTTTTCTCTCCTTTCAGCTTTCCCTTGATTCTAGAAATCTCATCATAAGAATGCCTAGACATCAAGTGTACCACCTAATGATTTTTGTTTATCAGTCTTCTGTGGTTTTATACTTTTTATTCATTGATGCTTCTCCAATATCCATGTAAGTCTGGTATGAAAATGGCAGAAAAAAAAACCCAAAATCCCAACTAGCAAACATTTAGTTTGTGAAGCTGCCACTGTGCTGCTCCTGCTTATTATTATTATTATTATTATTATTATTATTATTATTATCATCCTTTTTTTCTTTTTTTTAAGGACCTCACCTGCAACATATGGAAACTCCCAGGCTAGGGGTCAAATCAGAGCTGTAGCCGCCGGCCTACACCACAGCCACAGCAACGCCAGATCCGAGCCGCGTCTGTGACCTACACCACGGCTCACGGCAACGCTGGATCCTTAACCCACTGAGCAAGGCCAGGGATCAGACCCGCATCCGCACAGACACTAGTCGAATTCGTTGCCATGAGCCACAGCGGGAATACCCTCACTATCATCTGTGCTCTAAGGAATATTTCAGCCTTTGGAATCCCACTGGAGCAGGGAGCAAAAGAATATTACAGACTAGAGAGAAACCATCCAGACTAACTGAATATCATATTTTATTTTTATATAGAAAAACTGGTATCCCGGAGTTCCTGTTGTGGCTCAGCGGGTTACGAACCCGGCTAGTATCCATGAGGATGCAGGTTTGATCCCTGACCTCACTCAGTAGGTTAAGGATCCAGCATTGCTGTGAGCCATGGTGTAGGTCACACACGTGGCTGGGATCCCGAGTTCCTCTGGCTGTAGCAGAGGCCAGCAGCTGCAGCTCGGATTCAATCCCTAGCCTGGGAACTTCCATATGTCTGAGTTGCAGCCCTAAAAAGACAACAAAACAAAACAAAACAAAACAAAACTGGGTAATTTCCTAGAGAAAGGGAAATGGATTCTGAAGAGTCACCCTCTTGTCCATTCACTACAGAGTTTGTTGTCTTCAAGAGGCTAGTGGGATGGCCTTTAAACAATGAGTGGTCCAAAATCCAATGCCAGAGAGCAGTGATCCAACTTTTTCCAAGAGTTCCCACCAGGTAGGATGATTAAAGAGCACAGCAGGGCTGTGGGGCATTTCCTCTGTACTCACTCTCTGGTCTTAGAAAGGACTGGGTCAGAGGACCAGATACACGTGGGTTTGAATCCCAGCTCTCTTACTTTGTAACCCAGTGTCAAGCTTAATCTCTCCGTAGGCCTCTGATTCACAGATGTAACCTGGAAGCAAAAATGCCTACCTACTTCAAAGTGTTTTCAGAGAATTTAAAAACATAAAGCATCAAAATCATCTAGCAGGAGTTCCCATGATAGCTCAGCAGAAATGAATCCAACTAGTAACCATGAGGTTGCATGTTCGATCCCTGGCCTGCCTCGCTCAGTGGGTTAAGGATCCAATGTTGCCATGAGCTGTGGTGTAGGTTGCGGACACGGCTTGGATCTGGCATTGCTGTGTCTGTGGCGCAGGCTGGCAGCTGTAGCTCCAATTTGACCCCTAGCTTGGAAACCTCCATATGCCACAAGTATGGTCTTAAAAAGCAAATATATATATATATATATATATATATATATATATATATATATATATATATATATAATCATCCAGCATAGTGCCAAGTACATAGGTAATCAATTTTCTTTCTCTGTGCTTTAATTACTTGTTAAGAAAGAATAGAATCAGAATTAGGAGCTACAATAGGCTGAGTTCTCAATCCTTCCACCAAAGAGAAGATCCTATTATCTTGGTTTATGAGACACAGCTTGCACCTACATTCCCCCTGGTCCTTGCTGCAAAGGTAATGACTAACTCAGAGTTTGGCTATCCTGTTTCTGGATTTGGTTGCCTGCTACCTCTGTGTGATTCTTTCATTAGTGTGTTAATTAATGATGTCACGGTCTTTTTTCAGATCAGTTCCCTTTTTTTTTAGGGCCGCACCTGTGGCACATGGAGGTTCCCAGGCCAGGGCATGAATCAGAGCTACAGCTACCAGCCTACACCACAGCCACGGCAACTCAGGATCTGAGCCTTGTTTGAGACCTACACCACAGCTCACGACAACGCTGGATCCTTAACCCACTGAGCGAGGCCAGGGATCAAACCCGAAACCTCATGGTTACTGGTCAGATTTGTTTCTACTGCACCACAATGGGAACTGCAATCAGTTCCTTTTAGAGACTACATTTTGGTCTCTACACATGCCTAATCTCAAACATTATATGAGAGATTGCTCGTTTTTGCCCTGAAGTTCTGGAAAAAGCTCACTTTAGTCTCCTATAAACATAAGCACCTTCCTTGCCTACCTTTCCTCTTTGTGGCGTTGGGGGCAGGGGGGAATTAAATGAGTTTAGAGAGTGAAATCCTTAGACAAAATCAAAATCATTATGCAGATCAGGGTAGCATTATATGCACTGCTAGAGGGCTAAGATTTCATGGACCCAAAAGCAAACAATTTTCCCTGTTTCCCTCACTGCACTCCCCCTAAATGGACACTTTAGCCCAACTCTTGTGTGGAATCTTTTTTTTTTTCAAATTCTTTATCTTTATGAAATAATTTAGATTTTTCAGATAAGATGCAAAATAGTAGGGAATTCAAGAACAAAAATAGAAAAAAGTAGGGAATTCCCATATAACCCCTTGCCTGGCTTCTCATGGTGTTAGTGTTAGCATCTTATGTAACCATGGACCATTTATCAGAGCCATGAAATTATCATTGGTACAGTGAAAGTAAAGTTATAGAATTTATTCAGATTTCACCAGTTTTTCTAGTAATATCCTTCTTTTGTTCCAGGATACCACGTTGCATTTAGTTATCATATCTCATTCTCCTTTGACTCTTTAACAGCTTCTCAGCCTTCCCTAGTTTTTTTCGTGACCTTGACACCTTTAAATACACTGGTCAGATATTTCTTATACTGCTCCTCACTTTAGATTATCCAATATTTTCTCATAATTAGATAGAGTTTACAGATCTTGTGAAAGAATATCCCCTAAGAGAAGTGTGTTTCTCATTATATCACGTTAGGGAGTCCATGATGTCAATATGTATTACTGGTGATGTTAATCTTGATCACTTGGTTAAGGTAACCAAAGATCAGCCAAGTTTCTCTTGTTACTATGGTTACTATTTTCCCCTTCCCATATTCTGTCTGTTAGATGAAAGTCATTAAGTTCAGCCCACACTTATGGCCACTTGAGCACTTCATGATTTTCTGGCACTACATGATGCTCCAGACTCATCTTGCATTTTCCCTGCTCCAATCCTGGAATCAGCTATTTCTCCATCCGTCTTCCTGGAGAATGTAATGTAGAAACCAAGATCTGGGTGCTAAGTGAGCTGCATCTCATGATCAGCTTAAACATCAAAGAACACAACTATTGTCATAGTTTTGTGATTGATTCCCTCATCTCTTTACTCCTGATCTCTCCACTGAACAAGATACTACCTTGAATCTTTCTAACATATCTTCACTTATTCACTCACTCACTCATTCATTTATTATTCAATATTGAGCTCTTACCATGTATCAGATACTCTTGCATTCAACACTGGGAATGCAGTTGTCCTCTCGATAGTATATGAAGACATTCTTTGAAGTAATACCGTGCTGAGATGAAAAAGATAGGAACTAGTCAGGCAAAGGGAAAAGGGTGGAGGATGAGGTTAAAAAAATATATAAAAATTAAAAAAAAGCAAAAAACGGAAAATAAATACATGTTCTCCCCAGGGCATATGCCCAGAAGGACACTTAAAGAATCAGGATATTTCGGTTTTTTAAAGTTATTGATTAGATATTATTAATTAGATAATATCACTTTATAGTTAGTTCTGGTGAGGGAATGGGGCTGCTCTAACTATAAAGTGGGAAGTGGGAAGGAAATATATAAAATCTCCAACTACACAATAATGTTATGTAAAATAAATTAATGACTCAAAGCATAAAACATCAAAACCACTGCAAAATGCTAACCAACTATGTGTCCTAGAGCAATTCTATGTTATTTCAAATTAATGGAGAGAGAGAGAGAGAAACCAGTGCATGGCATTTAAAACACTATGTGCTGGGAACAGAGAAGCAAACCAGGAAGCCACAGCCCTGCCTTCAAGCAGCTTCATCTTCAGCACTGGAGAAGGGAAGTGAATGGAGCTACAGGGCATATTGTGAGGGATTTAACCCACTTGATGGTCACAAAAGCATCCTAGAGAAACTGGCACTAATGCTGAGGCTTAAAGGAAGAGCAGGAACTAGTGAAGAGAAGAAACCAAGATCTGGGTAGTTAGATGTACTGCATCTGGTGATCATCTTAAACCTCAAAGAACTCATCTATTATCATAGTTTTGTGACAAATTCCATAATCCCTTTATCTACTCAATCCTTCCACTGAACAGGATTCTATCCTGCCTCTCTTCAATCTCCATTTTCATTCATTCTTTCATTCTTTCACTCATTCAACATCAATTGAGAAGAGAGGAAAGAAAAACATCCTGGATTTAAGAATAGCCTTTGAGAAGGCCAGGATGAAAAGGAGCATAGTGTTTGCTTAAGGAACTTAAGGAAATGCATTATACCAAGAGGAAGAGAGCAGGAGAAAGAGAGGTAAAAAATGAGGCTAGAGACTTGGAAACACATGAAGTCCCAAAGCTCCTTCAAAGTCAGTTGAGGGTTTGGGGATATTATTCCAAGGACAGTGGAGAGTCATGTAAGGCTGCTAAGTCAATGACTGACCAGACTGGGTCACCTGGCTACAGCAGGGAGTATAGGCTGGAAGGGAGTAAAGCATTAACCCCTTTATGGCTTCATAAGGTGAATTTTCTTCCTGCCCCACAGAATTTGGGTGAGGATAAACAAGGGAACACAACCAAATTCCCTGGGATGATGTTTGCCACACAATACGTAGTCAGAAAATACCTTCTTTAGTCCAACAACGTTAATGCTTTTCATCTACTCTCATTTTTCTCTTCATTCCCATAACCATATTGGGGGTGGTGGCATTAACTTTTGAAACTTTTTGCAGCAATTAAAGCTGATTACTGAGCTATGAAAAGGAACCTGGGTTCTTCTTTAAGGCATATTTACAATAAGCCATAACATGCTGCGATATGAACTACACTGATGACGTAAGCCAAAGCTCAGAGGGAAGAATGACATCCATTCTCTCTGTCCTTAATGCTAGGCCAAATGTGTGGCACAGTGGACATCGACCCAGATTTCTTGACCAAATGAATGCTCTGGGAGCTCAGGGGGTAAAGCAGGAGGCTTGGGTGCACTGTAAATTCAGTCTCTTAGGACTTAATACAAGCTCATTGGGGACTATGGCTTTCTTTCTACATATTTTATTAACATTTGGAGTTATTGTTAGTATGCTTCCTGGTGTTTTGTTCCTGATGAAAGTTTTTCTGAATGATTAGTCACATTTTCAAATCAAAACTTCTCTACCATGAATCATACTATAATAACACAAAAACATCAAATCTATACTGAGATGCTTGGTTTGATAATATTAAGTTCCAAATTATCTATGCTATCTCTGAGTCACAGAAAATGTGAGGCAATTTTCATTCTCTATGGTTGACTTTTCCTACCACCTACATACACCCTGGCCACCTAACCTAACCCCTAGCTGATGTGTGTTTAGATAATCAAATTAATTTTATTCTTAGTCGGAGCAATAAACCAGTGAACTTGTACAAGAATCTTGTAATGTCAGTAAATGAGCTGACTGTGGGGTCATAATTAACACTGCTCCTTTTAATTAATATATGTAGTTCTCCCAACTTCTATGCTAATGCATTTTATTTCTGAGTCAAGTTGAAAAATGAAGTGAGTAATCATAATGGCTTTGGGAACATTTAGCATTACTGTGGGAAAGTTAAAAGCTAAAGCTGTTTCATTTCTGTGTTTACAGTTCTTCAGAGTCTCCTGGGGGAATTGACCTTGGTCAAATTGCTTACTATTCTTAGAGTTTTAACTATTTCAGATGAAAGTCGTGACTGCCTATTTTCAATGCATTAAAGTCTGAGTCAGTGGCTCCATGAGTGACAGATGTCTTGCACCGGTATGATCACCAAGGGAGGAGGGATGACAAATGCACTTCAAACACCTACACATGCCCCTCAGGAAAGAAATCGTTTTAAAGAAAACTTGAAAAATAATTCTGATACTCTTAGCAAAACTCTGTTGTTCTTATGCATTTGAAAGTACTTTTGTTATAAAACCCAAACTCCAACTAAGAGAGTTAAAAGTACAGAGAACGTGGAAAAATGAAATAGAAGTTCCTATTTCCCAGTTCAATCTCACAATCCCATTCCCTTGTGGGATGAGAAATCCCAAGTTTTCATTGTTAACAGTTTCTTGTTAATTTCTCCTTCAGAAATGCTTTTCTTACAGTCTGGGGGGTGGGGGGATACACTGAGGGTTTGGGATGGAAATGCTATCAAATTGAATTGTGATGATTTTTATACACCTATAATTGTAATAAAATTCATTAAGCAATAAAAAAAGAAAGAAAAGGAAATGCTTTTCTTTATATAGTTCTTTATACAACTATATATATTTCTTTATACAACTATTATATATTTTAACACAAATAGGATCATCCTATACAGAATTTTCTAATTTTCATTTTTCACTTAAAATTAGGTCAGCACATTTAGATCTTTTTTCTTCTTTCTAATGCCTGTATAGCACTACATATAGATGCACCATAATTTACCTACTAATGAGTACGTACATTGTTTCCTTTCTTTTTTCTGGCTATTAGAAATAATACTGTAATGAACACCTCTCAACACATTTTTTTCTTCATATATAAGCAAATATACCCATTTTATAAATTTCAAACAGGAATCCTAACACAGTTTTGAAGAACATTCTTCAGTTGAATTAGATGTCCAAATATACTGTTCTAACAACCCACAGGATAATTTAAGAAATGATGATGTGGTGGTGATATAATCATGTTCTGTTGAATCAGGCAACGTTCTAGTAATCTATTGCTACATAATAAACTACTCCAAAACGTAGTGTCTTAAAGAAAAAAACACACATTTATTTAGCTCAGGAATCTGTAACTTGTTCAGGGCTGGGCAGAGAAGGCCTGTGTCCACTCCACACAGCATCAGGTGGGTGTGGCTCAGCTGTGGAATAGAAGATCCACTCAAGTGACCCACTCACCTGGTTGGAACTGGTTTTCAGTTTGAAGGCTCAGTTGAGCCTGAGGGATGGGAACCCTCAATGTCTCTCTACAGAGATGGAGTGGGGTGGATATTGTTGCTTTTTACAACTTAGTCTTAGTCTTATAAAATTCGCTCATAGTGTCTCATCTGTACTATATTCATTGACCCTTCCAGGTCTAAGAGGACATTGGATGGAAATGTAGCAAGGTTCTATAAATGCAGGTGGGCTGGGAAATATTATTACAGCCACTGCAGGAAAATACCATTTGCCACAGTCAAAATATACCTTCTTCAACTCTAGATAGAGTTGAAGTTCAAAATATTATAAATGTTTACTTTTGGAACAAAGACATTCAAGTTTTATTTTACCTTCTCTTTTAATTCTGAAAAAATATTTTACCACAACCATCAGTTTTCTTTTTCTTTCTGGATATGGAATAGTCATGATAGTCCCAACTATGACTGAAAACTGTGGTATCTGATTTTTCTTTAACTGATGAGAAACAACTTGTTTTTCCATTTCCTTCTATTTAGCATAGCACCTAATGATAATAATAAGCATTATTTTTAATAATAAGCATTATTATTAAGATATTGTATCTTCACTTGACTGATAAAGAAATCTATGCAAAAAGGTAAAGCATCTTTTCTAAAATCATATTAGTGGTGTAGCTGGGAATGAGTGCAGGTCATTACACTAAGCCTAGGTTCTTACCATTAACTAAACTTTGCATTTGTCAAAAGTTTTGTTGTCAGGCTTATCAGTAGGAAAGTCTTTTTTAGCCCTGGTTGCCTTATGTTCTGTTTGAGAGACTGCTTGAACTAACAGAACAAAACAGGATACAAAAAGCCTATGTGAGAAGAACTAAAATACTATGTTGTTTCTTTTCCACCTTCTCCCAGCTCAATTTCATAGTTCTATAATGTAACACACTCTGATTAAAGGCTATATTAAGACAAGGAGTTAGTAGATAAAAGAAACTATAGAGAACTTGCTGGTGGGTAGAAGAAACCACAGAAAGCCTCATGCAGGGAGCTAATCTTGACTTGTGAGAGGAAGGAAAGATCTACTGTGACGACTCTGACAGTTCAGAGTTAGTTCTCAAAACTGGTTGTGCATCAGAATCACCTGGGGAGCTTAATAGCTACTCAATACTTAGATCTGACTCATGGAGACTCAGATTCAGTTGACAGAGTGTGGGCCTCGGAATACGATGTATCACATCAGATGAAGATGATGTAATAAGCCTTCAGATGTCTTTTGGAAAACAGAGCACTATTCATGCTTACATTATTTTTTTAAAAACTTCAATCTTTAGCATTTTTCAAAAAGTTTTGATGTCTTTCTCTCCTGTCATTAGTTTTTTTCTGGCTTCTTTTTTTTTCATTAATACATACAAGGTAATGCCTGTTCTTTAACAGAAGCCAATATTCTGACTCATTCTTCAGCAATTATCGTATTAGGTTATTACAACAGGTTTTATGCCGAATAAGATGAAACTCTATTTTGATGTTTTTTTTTGGAAATGAAAATGAATAAGCCTCCAAGAATATATGATTTAGGACTACTTGATACATTATTACATTTTCTTTAAATATTAAAGTTCACTGCCACTAAACTACACTAGTAGTGTTTGGTTGAAACTTCTTTTTTAGTACAGAAATGACTGCCTGACTCTTGGAATCAATGTTTGGTACAACTCTGGAAACTGGACAGATACTCCAGTGACTTACCAAAAGAGTGATTTCCCCAAGGAGTGAACTGTTAATATTTGGCATTTATCAGAACTTCCTGGAAGCAACTAAAAAGCTTTTAGACCTTTCCTTCTCCACTTCTCCAACTCTACAGTGCAGTATCAGGGTTCCCCAAAGCTATACTGAATATCTGTATACCGGGCCTCTTATATTCTTCAATCTCAACAGGAAATTCATTTGTTCATTTAACAGCCTTTTTGAATGTATACCATATTCTAGGCACTAGAAATACATGACGGAAATCATTCTTGTTTTAACGGTGCTTACCGTCTAATGTAAAAGAAAACACTATGTTATCAGGCAGAGTTCTACCATGGAAACAGAACAAGTATGAGATATACAGTGATATATATATACAGAGGGGGGTAGAAAGAGACATTTATTGCAAGAAACTGGCCTACATGGTTGTAGGGGTAGGAAAGTCGAAAATCCATTGGACAGGCCATAAGAAAAAGGAGGCTGGAAATTCTCAGGCAGAAGGTGATTGCTGCAGTTCATATAGATAGATGTTTCTCGGGGAAATTTCAGTACTGCCCTCAAAGCCTTTTGACTATTTGAATCAAACCCATCCACATTATGGAGAATGGTCTCTTCTATATAAAGTTAACTGATCGGAGTTCCCGTCGTAGCTCAGCGGTTAACGAATCCGACTAAGAACGATGAGATTGCGGGTTCAATCCCTGGGCTTGTTCAATGGGTTAAGGATCCGGCATTGCCGTGAGCTGTGGTGTAGGTTGCAGACGTGGCTCGGATCCTGCGTTGCTGTGGCTCTGGAGTAGGCCGGCTGGCTGCTATAGCTCTGTTTAGACCCCTAGCCTGGGAACCTCCACATGCTGTGAGTGCAGCCCTAGAAAAGGCAAAAAGACAAAAATAAATAAATAAAGTAAACTGATAGTAGATGTTATTCACATTGGTAGCAACACGTAGATTAGTGTCTGGTTGAATAATGGGGTACCACAGCCTAGCCAAAGTGGTACATAAAACTGATCAGCACAGTAATGTTTGGAAAATACTATGGTAGAGAAAGAATAAAATGCCAGTGGCTCACATAGCAGGGGCATTGATCTTAGCCTAAGGGGAGTCAGAAAATTAACGTAAGACCTTAAAAGTGAGTAGAGATGATCAAGATAAAGAGGTAGACGGGGAATATATTCTGGAATGTGGAAACAGTCAAAGGCCAGAGAAGGAGTACTAAAATCTCCTCTTGGAGTTCCCGTTATGGCTCAGGCTTAAGAACCTGACTAGCATCCATGAGGATGTGGTTTTTTTTTTTTGGCCTCGCTCACTGGGTTAAGGATCTGGCATTGAGACAAACTGCAGTGTAGATCACAGATGCAACTCAGACCTGACATTGCTATGGCTGTGGTGTAGGCCGGCAGCTGCAGCTCTGATTCGACTCCTATCTAGCCAGGGAAATTCCACATGCTGCAGATTAAAAAAAAAAAAAAAGGCTCTTCTCAGATTTTTTTCTGGCTTCCTTTTTTAGAATACAAGGTGATGGCTGTTCAACAGAAACCAATATTTTATTTTCTGTAATCATTATATTAACTTATTGTAATGTCCTTAGTGCTGAATCAGATGCAACTCTGTTTTCATGTTTTAATTAGCATTTCCAATTACCAGTGAGATGAAACATCTTTTCACATATTTATTTGACATTTAGGTTTTATCCTCTACAGATTCCCTGTTTTTAATCTTTGCATATTATTTTACTGGGTAGCTCTCTTTTCCTTAGTGACTACATATAATTTGGACATTTCCAGAAATCCCTTATCTTTATATGCATTGCAGATATATCTCACAGAGAACATCAATCCAAACTGAGAGGTACTTTGTAAACCTACAGTTACAGATGAGGGCAAGAGGGTCTCGTTAAATTAGAGAGTGCTGGAGTGACCTCAATTCCAGGCTCAGGTCTCACTTCTAAGACAGAGACCCCACACTGAGCAGGAACAATAGGGACACAGGAAAAGAAAGGGGTAAAGAGACAGCCCATCTTATAAAGCATGGTATTTTTAAATAATTCAAATAAATGACAGAAGAGGGATTTCTAGAACCCTGAATCTACCATGCTCCTTTCTAGTAGAGGCAAATTCACCCAGCTGAAATATAAGGACTAGGGAAGAAAACTAGTCAAACCTATTCAAAATTATTATCAGAAAACAAGGAAAATTCAGATCAGAATAACATTCTTTCAAGTAATGAAAACAAGAAATAACAACATGCCTAAAAATAAAGGAAAATTATATTCTACTATTTCTATTATTTTAATAATAATATTATTTTCTGTTTTTATATTTTAATAATATATTCTATTATTTTAAACAAATAATCTATAAGAAATTAAGAAAATGATATTTTATAAAAGAACAGCTTAAATTTAAATCAAAATAACTCAGAAATAATATTACTGGAGAAAAAAAGATTTGAAATGGAACTTACAAAAACAAGGAATGTATTAGGAATTTTACAATATATATATACTTTAGAAATGAAGACTAAATTTGAAGTAACACATTGATGAAAAAACATCATAGATAGTACATAAAGAAAAAGAAGAAAATGGAAAGGAGGGAAAATTTTTTTTTTGTCTTTTTGCCTTATCTAGAGCCACACCGTGGCATATGGAGGTTCCCAGGCCAGGGATCCCAAGCTACAGATGCCGGCCTACAACACAGCCACAGCAACGCGGGATCCGAGCCGCATCTGCAACCTTCACCACAGCTCATGGCAACGCGGGATCCTTAACCCACTGAGCAAGGCCAGGGATCAAACCTGCAACCTCATGGTTCTTAGTCGGATTTGTTAACCACTGAGCCACGACAGGAACTCCGGAAAATTTTAATTTAAAAGGGTTTAAGAGAACATTAAGAACATTAAGAGAATATTATGAAACAGTGTGTGTGCATGTGTGTGTGCATGTGATTAATTTCCAAGGAAGAAAATCAAAGCAACTGAACAGAATGCTAAAAAGCAATCATTGAAGAAAAACATTCTGAAATAAAAGATAATTCGAAATTACATCCTGAAAAGATACACTGTATACTCTGGAAATCAACCCACAATGATTGACAAGGCACACTGTAGTAAAATAATTAGAATTCAAAGAAAAAGAGAAATGAATTAAAATAGATATTCAATAACAAAAATTTTTAAAGCCTCTCTCAGCCAGAAAGTTTAAAATTATGCTACCAAACAACTCCATATAAAAGTAGAAATGCAAATACAATTACGGAATTTTTTAAGAATATTAGTGAAAGGAACATCTCAGAATCTGTGGGATACAGCTACTGTAGTTATCACAGTAAAGTTATGAAGTATCTATATCAATTCAAATAAAAGTCTGATTTTAACACAACATATTAGAAGTTATAGCCAATTCAATTATACAAAAGGAAGCAATTAGAGGATTAAGAATTGTAAAGGAAGAGATAAACCTATCTCTATTTGTAGGTAATAAAGTCTCTGGAAACCCAAAAATACAAAAGGACTATGCTTTAATAAAATAATAAATTAGTTGTAAAATTAGCATACAAAACCAACAATCTCTTGGAGTTCCCATTGTGACTCAGTGGTAATGAACCTAAATAGTATCCATGAGGATGTGGTTTTGATCCCTGGTCTCACTCAGTGGGTTTAGGATCCAGTGTTACCATGAGCTATGGTGTAGGTCACAGATGCAGATTAGATCTTGAGTTGCTGTGCCTGTGGTGTAGGCCAGCAGGTACAGCCCCAATTTGACCCCTAGCCTGGGAACTTCCATATACCATGCGTATGGCCCTTAGGAAGAAAGGAACAAAGAAGGAAAGAAGGAAGGAAGGAAGGAAGGAAGGAAGGAAGGAAGGAAGGAAGGAAGGAAGGAAGGAAGGAAGGTGCAAATTGAAATCTATTGAGAGAACATAGTTCACCAATCAGATGAGCAAAATTTCAAAGTTTGAGAACATGCTCTGTTGTCTAGGCTGAGGAGAACATACACTCTCATTCATTGCAAGGAAAAGTTCCTAACCTTCAAAGAATGAACTATATAATACACACAACAAAATTGATAAGTCTGAAAAAATATTACACTGTGTAAGCAAATATAATAGTCAATGGAGAAAAGCTGAAAGCCTTCCCACTAAAATCTGGAACAAGACAAGGATGCCCACTCTCACCACTGTTATTCAACATAGTACTGGAAGTACTAGCCACAGCAATTACACAAACAAAACAAATAAAAGGCATCCAAATAGGAAGAGAAAAGGTAAAACTGTCACTGTATGCAGATTGATACTATATATAGAAAACCCTAAGGACTCAACCCCAAAACTGCTTGAACTGATCAACATATTCAGCAAAGTAGCAGAATATAAGATTAACATTCAGAAACCAGTCGCTTTTCTGTATACTAACAATGAAATAATAGAAAAGGAAAACAAAAATGCAATACCTTTTAAAATTATACCCCAAAAAATCAAATACCTGGGAATAAACCTGACCAAGGAGGTGAAAGACTTATATGCTGAGAACTATAAAACATTAATCAAGGAAATTAAAGCAGATACAAAGAAATGGAAAGATATTCCATGCTCATGGGTTGGAAAAATTAAGACTGTAAAAATGGCCATACTACCCAAAGCAATCTACAAATTCAATGCAATCCCTATCAAATTACCCATGACATTTTTTACAGAACTAGAACAAACATCCACAAATTTATATGGAACCACAGAAGACCCAGAATTGCCAAAGCAATTCTGAGGAACAAAAACCAAGCAGAAGACATAACTCTCCCAAACTTCAGACAATATTACAGAGCCACAGTAATCAAGACAGTCTGATACTGGTACCAAAACAGACATACAGACCAGTGGAACAGAATAGAGAACCCAGAAATAAACCTAGACATGATCAATTAATCTTTGACAAGCGGCAAAAATATAAAATGGGAAAAAGACAGTCTTTTCAGCAAATATTGCTAGGAAATCTGGACAGCTGCATGCAAATCAATGAAACTAGAACACACTCTTAACACCATGCACAAAAATAAACTCAAAATGGCTTAAAGATTTAAATATAAGACATCATCAAACTCCTAGAAGAGAACATAGGCAAAACATTCTCTGACATCAACCTTACAAATGTTTTCTCAGGTCAGTCTCCCAAAGCAACGGTAATAAAAGCAAAACTAAATAAATGTGACCTAAAAAAAATGACAAGCTTTTGCACAGCAAAGAAAATCATAAAAAAAAACAGAAAGACAACTTACAGAATGGGAGAAAATAGTTTCAAATGATGCAACTGATAAGAGCTTAATCTCTAAAATATACAAACCACTTATACAACTCAACAGCAAAAAAGTCAACAACCCAACTGAAAAATGGGCAAAAGACCTGAAGAGACATTTCTCCAAAGATACACAGATGGCCAGGAAGCACATGAACAAATGCTCAACATCACTGATTACTAGAGAAATGCAAATCAAAACTACCATAAGGTACCACATCCCACCAGTCAGAATGGCCATCATTAACAAGTCCACAAACAACAAATGCTGGAGGGGGTGTGGAGAAAAGGGAACCCTCCTGCACTGTTGGTGGGAATGTAAGCTGGTGCAACCACTATGGAAAACAGTATGGAGGTTCCTTAAAAAAAAAAAAGGAGAATGCCTTTTGCAGCAATATGGATGGACTCTCATACTGAGTGAAGTAAGTTAGAGAAAGACAAATACCATATGATATCACTTATACCTGGAAGCTAATATACGGCACAAATGAACCTTTCCACAGAAAATAAAATCATGGACTTGGAGAACAGACTTGCGGTTACCAAGGTAGAGAGGGAGGGAGCGGGATGGAGTGGGAATTTGGGGTTAATAGATGCAAACTATTGTCATTAGAATGGATAAGCATAATTTTCAACTTTTAGGTTGTGCTTTTTTTTTTTTCAGTCGACACTGCAAATAAAACTTTTTTCTGGAGTGGACAGTTTGCAAGACTTGGCACTGAGCAAAGATATGATAGTACAGCATATCCAGGAGTCTCCCAGCATGGCCTCCCTCACACTGCTTTTTGACCTGGGAAGAAAAAGTAAGAATCCAAGGTGTCAAGTCTGTGGACTCTGGGCTCTGGGAAAGCAGGGGGATTGGACACCCCTGCTCCTGAGGATAGAGCACCTAGGCACAGGGTTCTCACTGAAACTGAGCAGGACCCTGTGGGGCTCCTGGGCACAAAGCTTGCTGTGTCCCCCATTTCTTATTGTTAGGGAATAAGCTTCAGGCTCCACAACCTTCCCTGAGTTCCAAGGGCAGCTTCAAACAGCTGCTAATCAGGAAAGGGAGGAGATGCAGAGACAAGGGAGGAACAGTCAAGAAACAAGAGCACCGCCTTGGGGCAGGGTCCTGAAGGAATATACATAACAATATCGTTGAGTTCTTCTGAAGAACTAAAACCCCCAACAAATGAACACCTGAGAGGTGGACCACCAGAACCAGTCCTGGGGCCACGTAACACCCACTCTGAAGAAGAATGTCTGTGACCTTATTTCTTACTCCCAAACTATAAAACCACTTTCTATTCTCTCTCAAAGGAGGGCACAGTCTTTCGGGCATTAGTCTGCTGTGGTCTCCTTTGCCTGGCAAAGCAATAAGCTATTCTTTCTCCTTGGCCAATAACTCTGTCTCCACGTTTCTATTTGGCACTGGTGGGCAGAGGTGGAGTTTCAGCAACATCACTGGCGTTGCCAGTGTGCTGGCCATTGTTCCTCTGTTGTCTACAAAATTTGTGTGTGTGTGGGGGGGGAGCTGTTTGTATGCCTTTTTTTTTTTAATGCCTTTTTTGCCCCTCTCGGAATATGACCCAAGAAAGGCAGATCCCTTCCTGAGACTGCAGCTCAGCAAATGCTCCCAGAAAAAGCGCTATGAAAACTGATTTCATTCTAAGAAGACTCCTCAGTCTGAAATCTTCCTGCACCGATGGTCCAGTGCTTCCTCAAACCCCCAAAATAAAAGCCACTACTGACAGTGACAGAGCCCTAGGAGTAGTGAGTGCTAGAAAAATCTTTGTGAATACATTAGGTTTGGGTCTAACAAGTTAAAACCATTTTGCTAGAGGACTCTGGTTTGATGGAAAAGTAGGAAGTGCTGGGAATTTGTCTCCCCAGCTACATAAAGACAGTTGCCTTAGCAGAATCTAAGGAAACTATTTTGGAATTCTGTTGGCTCCTTTAACAGTATTTAATGACTGTTTTCATTACAGCTTTTACCTTAAAGTCTATATTATATGTAATATGTATAAATACAGCTATCTCTTCTCCCTTGGTTTCCATTTTCATGGATTATCTTTTTACATCTCTTCACTTTGAGCCTCTGTGTGTCCTTATAGCTGAACTGAGGAGTCCCTTTTTTTTTTTGTCATTTTAGGGCTGCACCGATGGCATATGGAGGTTCCCAGGCTAGGGGTCAAATCGGAGCTGTAACCACCAGCCTACGCCCCAGCCGCAGCAACGCCAGATCCGAGCCGTGTCTGTAACCTACACCACAGCTCACGGCAACGCCGGATCCTTAACCTACTGAGCAAGGCCAGGTTTCAAACCCGCAACCTCATGGTTCCTAGTTGGATTCGTTAACTGCTGCGCCACAATGGGAACTCTGAACTGAGGAGTCTTAAAGCACCGAAACCAAGTGGGACCCTGCGGGGCTCCTGGACACGGATACACATAACAATATCTTTGAGCTCTTTTGCAGAACTAAAACCCCCAACAAATGGGAAGATGTTAATTACCTGATAAAGTATTCTTCATTCCAGAGAGAAGGTCACAGTTGGATAACCCTGAGAACCACAGAAACTCATCAGGAGACCACCTGAGGCCAGAATAAAGGAATACAAGCCCTGCGCACACCACCCTTGAACCATTGCTATAAAACTCCCCACCATCCTCCCAGGTTAGGATACAGTTTTTGAAGGCATAAGCCTGCTATGTCTCCCTTTGCCTGGCAAAGCAATAGAGCTATTCTTTTCTCCTTCACCCCAAACTCTTTGTCTCTGAGATTCCATTTGGTGTCGGTGCATAGAGGCCAGATTTCAGCAACAGCAGCATATAACTAGGTCTTGTTTTTTTATCCATTAAGCCACTCGGTGCCTTTTGATAGGATTTAATCCATGTTTAAAGTAAATATTGATAGGTAAGGATTTACAAATTACATCTTATTATTTTCTGGATGCTTTGTCAATCCTTTGTTCCCTTCTTTGTGAACTGATGACTTTCTGTGGTTTTATGTTTTTATTCCCTTCTCATCCTTTGTGTATCTACTCTAGGTTTTTGCTTCATGGTTACCATGAGGCTTACACGAAACATCTTATAGGTATTACAGTCTATTTTAAACAGAAAACTTAGAGTGTATATGTGATACTGTAATTTATAATATAAACTACATGTTTGATCTTCATCCCCCCCGCTTTTTTTTTTGTCTTTTCTAGGGCCGCACTCACCGCATATGGAGGTTCCCAGGCTAAGGGTCTAATCAGAGCTGTATGTAGTCGCCGGCCTATGCCACAGCCACAGCAACGCAGGATCTAAGCCGCATCTGCGACCTACACCACAGCTCACGGCAACGCTGGATCCTTAACCCACTTAGAGATTCCAGGGATCAAACCTGCAACCTCATGGTCACAGCCACAGCAACGCAGGATCTGAGCCGCATCTGCAACCTACACCACAGCTCACGGCAACGCCGGAATCTTAACCCACTTAGCAATGCCAGGGATCAAACCCGCAACCTCATGGTTCCTAGTCAGATTCCTTAACCACTGAGCTACAGTGGGAACTCCCTTCATCCCCTTTTCTGTCACAGATTCTCCTAAAACCCTTGGGCTTTCCTGTGATGAAAGGTGTCTCTTGTTATGTTAATGATATGACTTTTGAAATGCACCTAAGGATGGGGGCTAGCTGCCTGGAGGAAATAACCAGGTGATTAGAGGGTTTCCAGTCCCATCCCCCTGACCTCAAGGGAGAGGAAGGGGCTGGAGGTTGACTCAATTGCCAAAGGCCAATGATTTAATCAATTGTACCTATATAATAAAGCTTCCATAAAATCCTAAGTGATAGCCTCAGAGAGCTTTCTGGTTGGTGAACACGCAAGGCTTTGTGGATGGGGGCACTCAGAGCAGCACTAAAGCTCCACCCTTTCCCCATACCTTGTCCTATGCATCTCTATAATCTAGATGTTCCTGAGTTATACCTTGTTACAAGAAACCAGTAATCTACTAAGAAAATGTTTCTCTGACTTCTGCAAGTTGCTCTAGCAAATTAGTCAAACCCGAGGAGCTTGTTGGAATCTTCAGTCTACAGCCAGTCAGAAGCACAGGTCTTGCAACCAACATCTACAGGCATGGGGGGATTCTTGTAGGACTGAGCCCTTAGTCTGTGAGATCTGACTCTATCACCTGGTAGATATGAAATGAAGCCGGACCCTGTCGGGGGTTACAAGTCCTTTCCACACCTCCCACTTCTTAACTGCAGGAAATAGCTTCACTCAGCTTCCTGGACTTTCCCTCAGTTCCAAAGGCAGATTCAAACAGTTGCTATCAGGGAAGGGAGGGGATGCAGAAAAAAAGGAGCAGCAGCCAAGAAACTATAGGGACGCCTTGGGGCAGAGTCCTGTTCCTCCTCAAACAATATGTATAACAATATCTTTTGACTTCTTCTACAGGAACTAAGGCCCCCCACCCAGGGGGAAGATGGCAACTTCATGCTGAGTGTGATTCCTGGAGCACTGTCCTGTTACCTCAACATCAACCACTCAGAAGAAAGTCACACACCCTACAGCCCTCACTCCAAATTTTTGCCTATAAAAATTTCTTCCCTAAAACCACTGGGGAGGTTTCTGAGCACGAGCCGCCCCCATTCTCCTTGCTTGGCCCTATGATAAACCTTTCTCTGCTCCAACTCTGATGTTTTGGTTGGTTGGGCCTCCCTATGATAAACCTTTCTCTGCTCCAACTCTGATGTTTTGGTTGGTTGGGCCTCGCTGTGTGTTGGGCACATGAACTTGTGTTCAGTGACAAATAGTGTCAGAATTGGGTTGAATTCTGAACCCAGCCAGTGTTGGAGAATTGCATGGTGGTATGAACCCCAACTGGAATTATGATGAGAATTATGGTACACAAATGACTACCCTTTGTAAAATGGCTTGACTGGAACAATTTAGTAATGAGTTTGATGTAATTTATTCAAGGGAAAGCCATTCCTGGATAGGAAAGTACAATCTTCACAAGCAACAGAATACTCATCCCAAGGGATTTTGGGTAAGAATTAGTTTTACAGAGTGTTAAAAGAGGCGACTCAGAAATGCACAATTGGCTAAGAGGTCCTGTTTTCTAGTGTAAGCAAAAACTGAACTGGAGGATTGTGACTGGAACAGGTATTCTTGGCAGGTATTAAGTGCAGGCTGACTTAAGTTTAGGTTTGTGATGTGGCTGGGCTACTAGGCAGTTTGTAGATGCTGATACACACATTAACTTTAGGACTTTTACTCTCTCACCTACATATTTTATGTTTCCTGTTTTTTTGTTTTTGGGCTGCACCCGTGGCATATGGAAGTATCCAGGCTAGGGGTTGAATCGGATACAGCTGCCGGACACAGCCACAGCAACACCAGATCTGAGGCATGTCTACAACCTACACCACAGCTCACAGCAACACCATATCCTTAACCCACTGAGCAAGGCTAGGGATCAAACTTGTGTCCTCATGGAGACTAGCTGGGTTTGTTACTGATGAGCCATGATGGGAACTCCTATTTTATGTTCTTTTTTTTTTTTTCCTCTTAATGGATTTTATTTCAATTATAGGTGTACATAAATCATCACAAGTCAATTTTACAGATTTTGTATCCCAAACCCCCAGTGCATCCCCCCACCCCCCCAGATTGTCTTATTTGAAAAACCAAGGTTTTCCAAAGTCTGTGAGTCATTGTCTGTTCTGTAAGAAGGTTCATTGTGTCTT
>PVHT021183666.1:31420630-31452390 GCA_004024745.2 Catagonus wagneri
ACGTGGTGTATCACACTGATTGATGTGCGGATATTGAAGAATCCTTGCATCCCTGGGATAAATCCCACTTGATCGTGGTGTACAATCCTTTTAATGTATTGTTGGATTCGGTTGGCTAGTATTTTGTTGAGAATTTTTGCATCTATGTTCATCAGTGAGATTGGCCTGTAATTTTCTTTTTTTGTGGTATCTTTGTCTGATTTTGGTACCAGGGTGATGGTTGCCTCATAGAATGAGTTTGGGAGTGTCCCCTCTTCTGCAATTTTTTGGAATAGTTTCAGAAGGACTATTTTATGTTCTTAATGTCACAATTTACTTCTTTTTATATTGCCTATTAATAAATTATTGTAGCTATTGTCATTTTTAATAGTTTTGTCCTTTAATTTTTATTTTGGAGTTAAGTGATTAATAAATCACCATACTACCATTTTAGAGGACTCTGAATTTAACTGAATACATTTATCAGTGTATTGTATCTTTTTATATGCATTCATGTTACTAAATAGTCCTATCAGCTGCTCTCCCAGCCTCTCCACACCCACCAGTTGCATGGCATGCCTCAGTATTCAGGACGAAGAAGGAAGCGGGTCTCTTTGGCAGCATCCCACACAGCTGGGGAAGCTAGGCACTCCAACACTCACTTTCCCCAGAAGGAGAAATCACAGACCAAAAAGTTTTCTCTGTGTTTAACTGTGCTGCTTTGGGAGAAGTGTGATGTGGGCAAAGTGAAACTGTTTCACCTGCCTTCTTCAGTGCATCCACTCTCAGATTTTTTTTCTCCAATCGTGTGCACAGACTTGTCCACTGGACTAGTAGATGTCCACAGTAGCCTTCTCACTGATGAGTGACTGTCTAAATTAGTGTTCTTTGGGGGAAAGACTGTAGAAATCTTATTCTCCCATGATGATGACATCATTCTCCTTAATAGATTTTTTCTTTCTTTTTTTCTTTGTAGGGATACACCTACAGGATATGGAAGTTCCCAGGCTAAGGGTCCAATCAGCTGCAGCTGCCAGCCTAGCCACAGCCATAGCCACAGCTACAGCCATGCTGGATCCAAGTGGCTCATGGCAATGCCAGATCCTTAACCCACTGAGTGGGGCCAGGGATCAAACCCGTATCCTCATAGATACTACATTACCACTGAGCCACAATGGGAATTCCCTTAATATATTTTAAAAGATAGACATCATACAAAGTATCTTCTTTAACCACATGGAGATGAAGTTAGAAATCAATAACAGAAGCAAAACTGGAATATTGTAGAATCTGTGAAAATTAATGAGCGCATTCTGAAATAACCATTGGATCAAAAAAGAAATCAAGGGAAATTAGAACAGACTTAGAGACAAATGAAGATGAAAATACAAAATATCAAAACTTATAGGATGCAGTATAAACAGTGCTAAGGGCAAAATGTATAGCTATAAATGCTCATATTAAAAAAAAAAGATCTTAAATCAACTGACCTAACTTCACAACTTAAGGATCTAGAAAAGGAACAACTTAAACTCAAATATAAGAAGAAACGAAGTAATAGGAATTCCCATTGTTGTTCAGCTGGTTAGGAATCCAACATAATGTCCATGAGGATGCGAGTTCGATCCCTGGCCTTGCTCAGTACATTAAGGATTTGGCATTGCCACAAGCTGCAGTGTCAGTCGCAGATGTGGCTCAGATCCAGTATTGCTGTGGCTGTAGCATCTGATACGACCCTTGCCCAGGAACTTCCATATGCCACAGGTGCAGCCCTAAAAAAGAAAAAGAAAAAAAAGGAAATGAAGTAATAAAGTACAGTGGAAATAAGTGAGATAGAGAATAGAAAAATAATAGAAGAAACTGACAAAACTGAAAGCTAGTTCTTTGAAAAGATCCACAAAATTAACAAAGCTTGAACTATATGAACTAAGGAAAAAAGAAAGCTCAAGTTACTGAAATCAGAAATGATAGTGGGGACATTAACACAGGTTCTACAGAAATAAAATGGATTATAAGAGTACTATGAAAAATTGAATGCCTACAAATTGGAGAACCAAGATAAAGTGGAAAAATTCCTAGAAACACAAAAGCTACCAGGACTAAATCACAAAGAAACAGAAAACCCGAAACCAAGATAAAGTGGAAAAATTCCTAGAAACACAAAAGCTACCAGGACTAAATCACAAAGAAACAGAAAACCCGAACAGATCTGTAACCAAGGATACTGCAATAACTATGTAACTCCCAAAAAGCCCTGATTTGATGACTTCATGGTGATTTCTACCAAATATTTAAACAACTAATATCATTTCTTCTCAAATTTTTTCACCAAATTGAAGAAGGAACACTTCCTACTTATTTTGTGAGTCTAGTATTACCCTGATAACAAAGCCAGAAAAATACATTAAAAAGCAAAATAAAAAACAACAAAAACCACTACAGACTAATATTCTTTTTTTTCTTTTTTTGAGGCTATGCCCACAGCATACAGACATTTCCAGGCCAGAGATCAAATCCCCACCACAGCAGCAACAACTGCGATGACAATGACCACAAGACAACTCCAAGACTAATATTCTTTATGAACATTCATGCAAAAATCCTCAGCAAAATTTCGACAAGCTGGATTCTGCCTATTAAAGGAATTATACACCATAACAAAGAGGGATTTATTACTGGAATGCAATAACAGTTCAACATACATAAACTGAGCAATGTAATGCACTTCATTACCCGAATAAAGGATGAAAACCCCTCATGATCATCTCAATTAATGTAGAAAAAGCACTAGACAATATTCAGTGCACTTTTATGATGAAAGCACTCAACAAACTAGGAATAGAAGAAAACTACCTCAACATAATAAAGCTATAAATGAAGCAAACACAATACTTGCATAATCAGGGCACCAAGGATGGCTGTTCTCTTGCTCTCTGTACATCTCCTACTTGAATAGTATTTGCCTCACCTACTCACCTGACTGACCTTCCCTCTTCATCATAGAGCCTAATCAGTAAATGCCTATATATTTGCCAGGGCCTGGCTAGCGATTCTTCTAATCTTTAGATCAGACTATCTCCACCATGATAGTTTATCAAAGGCGTGTGCCCCTCTGTGGTTACCCTGATAAAACTGAGGTCAATTCCCCCTAAAACTGGTAACCTCTCTCCTTCCCTGGTAGCAAAGACTACTGTCACGTCCTGCCTGCCATCTGCCACACACAGTAGCATGTTGCTCTAGGACCTTGCTTCAGACATGTAAGATCTCTCAGCCATTAACCACTGATGTATCTGTCACTGACTCTGGGCTCTTTCTTTTTTCTTGCTTTTTAGGGCCACACTCATGGCATATGGAAGTTCCCAGGCTAGGAGTCGAATCAGACCTACAGCTGCCGGCCTACAACACAGCCACAGCAATGAAGGATCCGAGCAGCATCTGCGACCCACACCACAGCTCATGGCAACGGCGGATCCCTGACCCACTGAGCAAGGCAAGGGATCGAACCCATATCCTCACGGATACTAGTTAGATACATTTCTGCTGTGCCACAAAGGGAACTCCCTTGGCTGTTTCTTTGGTCTCAAGGCTGGGCAAGTACAGGGCTTGCAGGCCTATAGGGTGCACCCAACAATACTTGATGAAAGGCGGAAAGCTTTCCCTCTAAGATCGAGAACAAGGCAAGGATCCCCCCTTTCACCACTTTTATTCAACATTGTACTGGAAATTCTAATCAGAGCAATTGAGCAAGAAAAAGAAAAGGCATTCAAACTGGAAAGGAGGAAGTAAAATTATGACTTCAGAGATGATATGAGCTTATATGTAGAACACCCTAAAATTTTTTTAAAAGAAGTTAGAACCAATAAAGGAATTAAGCAAAGGAGCAGGATATAAAGTCTGCATGCAAAAACTAGCTGCATTTCTACGCACTAACAATCTAAAAAGGTAATTACAATAAACAATTTTACCTATAACAGAATCAGTAAGAATAAAATATAAATTAACTATGGAGGCAAAAGACTTGTACAATGGAAATGCAAAAATTATTAAAAGGAACTGAAGAATACATAAAGAAATGGAAACACCTCACGTTCATATACTGGAAGACAATACTGTTAAGATGTCAGTACCACCCAACTGTCACCAAGGCTGTTGCGCCAGAATCATACCCCTGCCCCTCTCTTGTATGGAAACCAATTGCTCTTATCTAAGTTTCAGGAGGAAGCTGCAAAGGGAAATACATTAGCATGCTAAATGACACACCTACCAGTGCTATGACAGTTGACAACTGCCTTGATGAAAAGCCAATACAAGGACCAAAAAGGAGTTTTGTATTGCAGATAACACACCCCTGTTCTCAGATAAGTCATGAATATTACCCCCACTCTTTCCAAATCCTTTCCTTTTACCTCAGCCATATATATATATATATATATATATATATATATATATATATATATGGTATCTCCACCTGAATCAGATTGAGAAGTTGATTTGCAAACTAAGTTCCCCCTTCTCTATTATTTGGCCATTGAATAAAGCTTGTGTTGTTTCAGTCTGAACATCGATTTCATTACTGGCTGTGCAAATCTGACCAGAAAAAGAAATTCCCTGGCTGAGACAAGGGGTCTTGGCCTGGGCTAGGACCTACTGGTGTAGGTCCAGGCAACCAGTTCAGTAATACAACCAATCCATAGATTTCATGCAGTCTTTATCAAAATCCCAATTACATTTTTTGCAGAAATGAAAAACCCATCCTAAAACTCATATGGCATCTCAAGGGAACCTGAATAGCTAAAACAATCTTGAAAAAGAAGAACAAAACAGGAGAACTCACATTTCCTGATTTTAAAACTTACCACAAAGCTACAGTAATCAAAAGGGGGGGTGGCATCGTTATAAAGACAGATAAATAGAACAATGGAATAGAAGAGAAAACTCAGGAGTTCCCATCGTACCTCAGCGGTAATGAACCCAACTAGTATCCTTGAGGACAGGGGTTCCATCCCTGGCCTCGGTCAGTGGGTTAAGCATCCGGCATTGCTATAGCTGTGGTGTAGGCCAGCACTTGCATCAACAGCTAACCTGGGAACTTCCATATGCCATGGGTGCAGCCCTAAAAAAGACCGCCCCCCCCAAAAAAGAGTAGAAAGCTCAGAAGTAATCTGATGATTTCTGACAAGAGTGTGAAGACTTCTATTCAATGGGAAAAGGACTGTCCTTTTAGCAATGGGGAAACTGAATATCCACATCAAAAGAATGAAGTTGTACCCTTACCTGACACCGTGTATAAGAATTAACTCAAAAGAATCAAAGCCCTAAATGTAAGACATAAAACTCTTTAAAAAGAAAACACAGGCAAAATCTTCATGGCATTGGATTTGGCAATGATTTCTTGGATATGACACCAAAGGCCCAAACAACAAAAGAAAAAATAGACAAATTGGACTGGATGAAAAAAAATTTTTTTTTCTTTTTTATGAGCAGATGTGTGGCATGTGGAAGTTCCCAGGCTAGGGTTGAATTGGAGCTGCAGCTGCCAGCCACAGCAACTATGGGATCCGAGTTGCATCTGCAACGTACACCACAGCTCGTGGCAACGCCGGATCCTTAACCCACTGAGCAAAGCCAGGGATCAAACCCACATCCTCATGGGTACTAGTCAGGTTCATAGCCCACTAAGCCACAATGGGAACTGCTGGATGGAAATTTTTTAATTTTGTACATGAAAGACAATATTAACAGTAAAAAGGCAACCCACTAAATGAGAGAGAGTATTTGCAAATCATATATCTGTCAAGTGATTAACATCCAGAATATATAGAGATCACCTAAAACTGAAAAAACACAAAAATAACCTGATTTAAAAGTGGGCAATGGCCTTGAATAGACATTTCTTCAAAAAAGATATGTGGCCAATAAACATATGAAAAGATGTTCAAAATCATTAATCATTAGGGAAAGGCAAGTCAAAAGTTCAGTAAGCTAGATACCACCTCACACCCATTAAGATGGTTACTATAAAAAATTTAAAAAAAAGTGTTAGCAAAGATTTAGATAAATTAGAATTTTTGTGCACTATTGGCAGGAATGTAAAGTGGTATAGCCACTGTGGAAAGCAGTTAGATGGCTCCTCAAAAATTAAAATAGAATTACTATATGATCCAATAAAATAGAATTACTATATACTCAAAAGAATTGAAAACAAGATTTTGTAGAGATTTTTGCGCACTCATGTTCATTATTCACAGTGGCTAAAACATGGAATCAAGATAAGTATCCAATGTATGAACGAATAAGCAAAATACTGTATAAACACACAATGGAATATCAGTCTTTAAAAGAAATGAAATTCTGACACACGCTACAGCATGAATGAAGATGAACCTTGAGCACATTACGTCAAGCGAAATAAGCCAGTACCTCAAAATCAAATACTATATGGTTCCTTTTATATGAGATTCTTAGAGTAGTCAAAAACATAAAAACAGAAAATAGAGTAAGTGGTTGCCAGTGTCCTGGAAGAATGGAGGATGGGGAGTTACTGTTTAATGGATACAGAGTTTCTGTTTCACAAGATGAAAAGACTTATGAAGATGGATGGTGATCATGTTTGCATGAAATTATGAATATATTTAATACCACTGAACTATACATGTAAAAATGGTTAGGATGGTAAATTCTGTTATGTGCATTTTACCGCATTTTAAAAAGTTTGAAACAACAACAAAACAAACGATTGTTGCCACTATCCCATACGTTCCCGACCAAGAGTAAATCCTGATCACATCTGCACTTTCTATTTGACCTCTCTTTAGCTGAGAAGGCAAACTACTGGCATTGACTTGCCTCGTTCTATTTGAACAAAATCAGCTTCCAGATAGAGAGGTCCTAGGAAGCCAAGAATAGGGTCAGGCAAGTGAGGCACTTGCCTTATTGCAAAACTTAAGGGGTGCCAAAAAGTCTCAGTAACCAAGGTAACTATTTTAGTATAATGTTTATAAAGATAAAAATTAATGTGAAAAAAATCCATGATAGGGAGTTCCCGTCGTGGCTCAGTGGTTAACAAATCCGCCTAGGAACCATGAGGTTGCAAGATCAATCCCTGGCCTTGCTCAGTGGGTTAAGGATCCAGCATTGCCGTGAGCTGTGGTGTAGGTTGCAGACACGGCTTGGATCTGGTGTTTCTGTGGCTGTGGCGTAGGCCGGTGGCTACAGCTCCGATTCAACCCCCAGCCTAGGAACCTCCATATGATGCGAGTGTGGCCCTAGAAAAGGCAAAAAGACAAAAAAAAAGAAAAAGAAAAAAATCCATGATAAAACATCTAAATTTTGAATAAAGACAGAGATCTGACAGGGCAAGGAATAGGTTGAAACAGGTGAGGAAGACCCATGTAACTGTAAGGTCCCTTCATTTGAAATGCTGTTATTTTTTTCATTTTTACATTTTTATTTTTTAAGTACTTCATTAATCATTATTTATCTCGATTTCTGTTTTTGTCACTCCCTTAAATTTTGCTCTAGAGAATGCCTCACTCGTTCACCCTAACCCAGTCCCACTTACCACCAGCTTTTACAAGTACCACCTCCTAATCAGGTGAAACAATTCACATGATTCATTTCTTCTCAGAGGTGTTTGTCACAGTTTTGATTCAGTACACCTGGTTTGCCTTGTGACTCCCCCATCTCTCCAATGGGCTCAAAAAATTATGATTTTGTAGGTTATCCAAATTTTCCTCTTTGTTAGGGTTGGAGTGACACTTTTGTTGCTCTCTAAATCCTAAGTAGGGGTAGAACTTTTTTTGTTGCCATTTTAATTATGTTTAATTGTATAACTCTGTGGCACATAGTTTATTCACAATGTTAAGTAACCACCATCACTATCTACTTCCAAAATCTGATCATCATCCAAACAGAAACTCAGTATCCATTGAATAATAACTGCCTATTCCTTCCTCCCTCCGCCCCTGGAACCCTCTACTATATTTTCTGTCTCTATGAGTTTGCCTATTCTAGGTACATACCTCATATCAGTAAAATCATATAATATTCATCATTTTGTGTCCGAGTTGTTTCACTTAGCATAATTTCCTCAGAATTGATCAATATTGTAGCTTGTGACAGAATTTCATTTCTTTTAAAGACTGAATCATATTCCACTGTGTGTACACACCACATCTCATTTATCTGTTCACCTGCTGACGGACACTTGGATTGTTTCCACTTTTCGGCTACTGTGAATAACGCTATTATGAACAATGTTGTACAAAATGTTTGAATCCCTGCTTTCAATTCTTTGGGGTATATAACTAGAAGTATCATTTCTTAAATTTAAACTTGTTTTTATTTTAAATGTCATATAAACATTACTGAAATTCAAAAAGGAGAAAAAAATTATTTCTATATAATTACTGTATTTCCTTCCTGGATTTTATTCCCATTTATTTTCTTCTTTGACAATAATGAACTGTGTCAGGTTCCCTGGGAAGCAGACTGAGTTGGAGATTTGCATGGAGAAAGTGGATTGGGGTGGGGGTTACTCCTAGATCAACACCTATCAGGGAGTGTAAAAAGAGTTTTGGGCAGAAAGGCAAGTTGAAATGCATAAGGAAGCCTGATCTCCCAAGGAACTCTAAAGCTGGCCCAGGACTTCAGACCTATACCTCCTTCAGACAAGGAGACTGGGCCTTTAAAGCCTCTCTGGACTAGCACGGTTTTCATGGTACATGACCTGTGCAATCACACAAGGCCCCTCCACACTCAGAAGAGCTCCATGTCTTGGTTTAATTATCACCTGTCACAGTCACTTGTTACTTTCTTAATTTTTGAACATGGGGCCCCACATTTTCATTTTCATTGGGCCCTGCAAATTACATCATCCTGTCATATTCAAAGAGAGTCATTCCCAGGGAGGGACCCAGGCCTTGACCAAAGCAACCTCTTTTGGCTGAAACCCATTCTCAGAAAGTGACTCATCAGGGAGCTAACAGCTCCCCACTGTCTAGCGAGCTGGAACAATGCAAACCTCAGTCCTGCAGGCAAGATTTGGATGGCAAATGACAGCAACCACTACAAAGAGCTTCAGATATATAGTCCTTTTACACAGTTGTAATTATGTAGCATGTCAGATTTGTTGTCTACTTTATACCTAATGTCATATCACACACATTTCCAGTGAAACTGTATTACCTTCATAGCTATTCTTTTAAACCATATGCAATATTTCAAGGGCAGATGTATTTTACTTAATGACTTCGTTTCCTTCATCGGTCATTATTTCTATATCTACTTTACCATTTCTGTTTAGTGGTATACAAGCTAAAGTGAGGGGTATGTAATTTTTCTCACCGGCGCCTCACATTTTCTGTGGAAACAATGAAATACAAACTTCTCTACTGACTTACTGTTGAAAAGTTAGGTTTCCAACTTCCTGCTATATAAATAATATTATGGAGTTTCTGTCATGGGTCAGTGAAAATGAATCTGATTAGCATCCATGAGGACACAGGTTTGATCCTGGCCTGGCTCAGTGGGTTAAGGATCCAGCGTTGCTGTGGGCTGGGGTGTAGGTCGCAGATGCAGCTCAGATCCTGCATTGCTATGCCTGTGGTTTTGGCTGGCAGCTGTAGTTCCGATTAGACTCCTAGCCTGGGAAACTCCATATGCCGCGAACGTGGCCCTAAAAAGACAAAAGACAAAAAAAAAAAAAAAAAGAAAGAAAAAAAAAATAAATAATGTTATAATGAACAACTTCCTTTACTCAAGATTTTCCATGATTGAGGTCAATTCCCTTAGTATAGGAGATTTCTATATGTAGAATTATTAGTTGAGGTAGGTCAATTTTATGGCTTTTGATACAAACCGACAAGTTTTTTTTTTAATTATATCAGTTACACACCCACAGATACAAGAGTACCACACATCCACAGCATCGTGGCCATCATTTTGTATTATTTTAAAAAATATTTTGTGGCTCACATTTTTTAAATGTTTTAAATTTTTTTTCTCATTTAATTTGGAAAATAGTACATCAAAGTCTAGACAAAAATTTACTACGGAAAAACTGAAACACAAAATTTGAAAGAATTGTACAGCAAATGCCCATATACCCAACACCTGAACTTAAACATTTTGTTATATTTGCTTTAACACATACATTGCTATCTAACCATCTCTCTGTCCATCAATACAGATTGTTTTTAATTTATCTCAAAGTAAGTAGTATTCAATTTATTCCTTTTTTTTTTTTTTTTTGGTCTTTTTTGTCTTTTCGGGGCCATACCCTCAGCATTTGGAGGTTCCCAGGCTAGGGATCCAATCAGAGCTACAGCTGCCGGCTGACACCTCAGCTACAGAAACGCGGGATCCGAGCCATGTCTGCAACCTACACCACAGCTCACAGCAATACCAGATCCTTAATCCACTGAGCAAGGCCAGGGATCAAACCCACAACCTCATGGTTCCTAGTCAGATTATTAACCACTGAGCCACAACGGGAACTCCCTCAATTTATTCTTTACTCCTCACTTTAGCATATGTATCACTAAACAAAGTTCAATATTTTTTTACTGGTCTTTTTAAATGTAAAATTTAAATACAATGAAATGCCTAAGTCTTAAGTGTACCATTTGCTGACTTTTGGCAAATGTATACATATATCTATGAAACACAAACCTCACTCAGGCCAAAAAGTTGCTTCACGCCTCTTTTCCATTAAACCCTGCCCTCAGTAGTGCCCCTTCCCAGAGGCAATGAATATTTTAAATTCTTTAAATCACAGTTTACTTGAGCCAGTTCTAAAATTTCAAATCAATGGAATTATACGGTATATAAGTCTTTGAGCTAAGGATTCTTTGACTCAGCATAACGTCTTCGAGATTCATCCCTGTCGTTTCATGTACTAGCAGGGTTTTTTCCCTTTTTTTATTGCAGAGTAGTATTCCATAGTGTGAATATACCAAGGTATTTATTGATGCTCCTATTAATGGACAACTGGGCTTTGTCCATTTTTTTATGAATAAAACCGTTATGAATTTCAAAGATTTCACATCTATTATTATGAGTGAAGTTGTGCATTTTCATTATATTTATCTACCAATTGTAATCTCTTCAATGAATCATATATTTACTCATGCCACTTGCTTAATAATTTCTTAGTTTCAATCATTTTCTATACAAATTTAAGAGCTTTTTTAATAGTAAAGATATTCTTTCCATAACTACATTACTTGTAGTTTGTATTTAACTATTTTTATAACTTGGGGCGGGCAGAAATAACCAAAGCTCAAAATTTACTTACAAAAGTTCTATTTCATAATATATTCTAAAACTACCTTAGATAATTAACTAAATGTATTTTAAGTAAATTTTTGTTTTCTTTGGAAATTTAATACCACTAGTACAGAAATACACATATCTGTAAAATTTGGAGAGACAAAATGAGTGGTTTAAATTTTATTTTAAATTCATGTGTAAGTTCTAGACTATCACTAGATTCATAGCTGAGAGCTTATTATGCAGTTCTGAAATTGAGTACTAAGTAGCCTCTGACTCTAATCACCAATTGTAGCGTAGATGGGGTTTTACTAGACCACCAAGCAATTCTTCAGTACCAGCTGGGTGTTCTATAATTCACCTAACTTCTGATATCATTTACCTGGAGATAGCATCAGACCCCACAGGTTAAGTGTTCAGTCCCCAAGTCTGAGCCCCTCCACACAAAATTTAGATGCTAACCACAGGTCCATGTTGTCACCTGTGATTCTTATAGACAGAGGTTCCCATGACCTTCTACTAGAGTTTGTTTAATTGCTAGAGTGGCTTACAGAACTCACTGAAACATTTTACTTACTAGAGTTACCAGTTTACTATAAGAGGTTATAACTCAGGAGCAGCCAGAAGAAAATGATGCATGGGGCAAGGAATGTGGGAAGAGGTACAGAACTTCCATGCTCTCTCCATTCAAGCCACTCTCCCTGCATCCCCATATGTTCATCAACACAGAAGTTTTCTGGAACCCATCTTTTCTGGGTTTTTATGAAGGGCTTGTTACATAGCCACGACTGATTAAATCACAGGCCACTGGTGATTAAATTCAAATCCAGCCCCTCCCCTACGCCAGATCAGGGAGTGAGGACAAAGGTCCCAACCTCTAATCACAGGGTTGGCTGCGCAGGCAAAGAGCTTACAGCTTTGGAGGCATTCCTAAACCACCTCATTAACACAACAAAAACACCCTTATCATTCCCACCACTTAGAAAATTCCTAGTTTTTGAAGTAGAGAGCCAAAAGCTTCCTATCAATGGACATATTGTGAGAGAAGTATAAAGAATGAAGTGCTTGCTAGCCTGGTATATATTAGGATATTATCAGAGAAAACAACGGCACCTGTCCTTGGGGAGCTGACAAATCCAGGTAGCAGGGTACCCAAGTGGGACTTTTACTTAGGGATCTGGAAGTAATGTTTTGAGATGGTTAATCTCATGTGTTGATTTGACTGGGCCGAGGAATGCCCAGATTGTTAGTAAAACATTTGAGTGTATCCTCAACGACTTTAAAGAATGGATTTTGTTACAACCATTTTCTATTCCTTTCTACTTGGAAAACAATGTCCCATACAGGACCAGTAACTTCAGAAATATTTCAGTACCACTTGCCATGAACACGATCATGGGGACAATAAGTTCTTGGGTATAAACTGGTTCTATGACCCAAACAGCAATTTCTGATCTCCAACACTTACCATATTTCCTGTGTGATACAGGCTTACAGAATTGTTTCTTTACATCAGAAAACTTAACTGTTAGTAACAATATGTTTATTCTGTGATTATTTGATTGTGAACTCATCCCCCCCAATAGACTATAAATCCCAGGAAAGTGGGGATTATGACTGATTTGGCACACTATTACATCCCTAGCATCTAGTCTAGTAGGTGATCAGTAATCCCGTGATGAATGACCGAAGGAACGTGTGGCAAGTCCAGAGCCCACATTTCTGGTTCTACTTGTGCTGCCTTGTGTGACCTTGGACAGAGAACTACATTTCCACTGAGTCTCAGATACCACATTTGGAAAAGGGTCTTCAACAAGATGGTCACTAAGGGTTCCTCCACTTCTAATCTCTTTAAATACAAGGAAAGGAACAGAAGATGATCCTTAGGGTGCTGGAGGAGAGGCAGGGGCAGGGGATGGTGGACTGAGCACCCCCAGCAAATGGTAGGAATGACTCCCGGAAGAAGCGTAATTTCTTTACAGCCATCTAGCCTTTGGAAAAATTGTGAAGAGAAAAAAGTTTCTCATTAGAAATCTCCTTTTTCTTTCTGCATCCTTTTCTTCAATCCCCACACCTGCCACCAACAACATAACCAACTCCAACAAACCAGTGTCATCATGCCTCCCATTCTGTCCTGCTTCTAAGAAATCGCTGAAATAAACAGACTCACGTTATAAATGAAGTTTTAGTAACTTTTTAACTTTACCCCCCTGCATCAAACTTTGTATATCGCAACTCAACTTGTTTCAGGGAATGCTTAACTCATAAAGATTTGATTTTAGGCAAGGTGGATACTTTTTTTAGTGGTCAAGCAGAGTTTTATAAAGCTTCTTAAATCCTACCAAGAGGCACCACTGCTCTGCCAGTCACCTTGGTGGCAGGCTCCTAGGAGTGCATGAAAAACCAACAGTACAAATACTTTCCTACATATCACTGAAACCAAATCATCATTTGGGAAAAAGGTGAGGCATGTAAGGTATTTACCTTGTGAGCAAAATTTAAAGGGCACCAAAAAGCTCAGTAATCAAGATAACATTTTAATGTAACACTTTAAAATAAAAATTAATGCAAAAATCCATGATGAACAACATACCACTTTTTTTTTTTTTTTTTTGCTTTTTAGGGCCACACCCACAGCATATGGAGGTTCCCAGGCTAGGGGTCGAATTAGCAATACAGCTGCCAGCCTACACACCACAGCCACAGCAACACCAGTTCCGAGCCGAGCCACGTATGCGACCTGTATCACAGCTCACAGCAACACCATATCCTTAACACACTGAGAGAGACCAGGGATGGAATCCACAACCTCACAGTTTCTAATGGGATTAGTTTCTGCTACGCCACAATGGGAACTCCCAAGATATCACATTTTTAATAAGCCAGTATAAGAACCGCTGATTTTTTTTTTTTCTTTTGCCTCAGGCTTCAATATGGTTCTACTAGGCACTTCCCTGTCACTCCTTTCCATTCTGATGAAACACAACCGTGAGTGCACATAAAGAAATGTGTGTGCTGACTGCATCATTGTGCACTGGGGTGAGCACCCAGGGCTCAGTCTGGGGATGCAGCCATCCAACTGGCAGGGAACCCTCAGAATAAAGGTAGGCTCTCAGAGTCCAAGAAAGAGGCTCTTGCTGGAGCACAGCAACTCTACTGAAACCATTACTTGTCTGCATACAGAAATATCAGTGCCTACATTTTTCTAGGCACGCATTCTGCCCGGCATACTGAAGATGTGATCTTCGCCATGAAATAGTGAAACTCTTCATTTCCTGTTCTACCAAACATCCCCGTCCTGATAAAAATTCATAAACATAATACTGGTTGTTTCCTAGCACTCTGGGAGCAAATACAGGTAGGGGGGATCAAAGAAAGCTATTTCTCTTTGCTGAGCCCTCAGTGAACACAAAAAAATGACGAAAATGATGACAGGGAAGGATCTGTGTTCTGAGAGACTTTTAGTGAGTCGTGACGCCCTCCCACACACACTGTCCCCAAGGGGCAGTGGGGGTGGGAAGGAGGCATCTGATCAGTGCCGTTAGTGAGTCAGGCTGCTGTCAGAGCGCCAGCTCTCGTCTGCTAACGTAGGCAGGGGGAGAATGCCAAAGGAGAAATGCTCCTTACTTTAAGTGAACGGTAGGATTTTTTATAATCCTTTTTGAAAATAGATGATAGAAGAGGGTCACACTTGAGCTAAGTACCATACTGCGTACCAGTTGTGGCCAGCCAGGCAATGAAAGCCTGATGAAGTTGGGGAAGGCAGCCATGGTGGACCTCAGCATCACTGTGCTCCACCTGCAAGGCTAGTAACTATCCTGGGCCATCTCCACTGACCTTTAGTGAACACTGAGGACTAAGTTTAGCAATGACCTCTCGTACAATTTTTTCCATTTTCCTAGAAGACCAGCGTGAAATGATAGGGTAACCTGAGTTAATCACATATACTGCACAATCATCACAACTGCTAAGGCATCACAAACAAAAATGCTTCCTAACATAAGGAGGAAAAATCAGATGAGTAAAAGGGGCAAAGCAGTATGATTAGCTTCTTTTTACAATGATGGGTCAGTTCTCTAATGGAGATTCTAAAGATTATCCCGCTCAGCTAAAAAAGTCAAATGCTGATAATCTCCTCAGCTTTCTATTCCGAAATAAGCAGACCTGGTTCCTAAAAAGATACCCAGAGAAAAGGGCTAGCCAACAGGGACGTAGGATCTGCCCCAGCCCAGTGAGGGAGGCCATGCTGTGGTGTCTTCTGAGCCCTAGTGTCAACAATCTGTAAAAGGCCTTGTTACCAGCCATGCCTTCAGCCCACCCCAGATCCACCCCCAGCAGACTCTGGAGCTGGGAAAAGCCAGGAGTAACTGAGCTCCAGAGCCCTACGCTCGGCCAATGGCCATGGAAGTGGGACAGTACCTTATCCGGATGGGATGCAACAGGAGCTTGCAGCTCCTACCCCGGCCACGTGGGAGCCTCAAGGAACACCTCGTGGAGCTGAGGTGTTCACTGCAGCCCTCAGAAGCGCTCTCTTCCCACTGCTCTTTGTAGGGGGTCCACTGGGGCAGCCTTCGGGGGCAGCCATCTATGGTCAACGCCTACTCACCAGGCGCCTTGCTCCCCCAAGTCTACGTGAAAAAGCAGAGCCTGGTGTGTATGACACGTGAGGCAGAAACCACCTGCCTCGGGCAGGGAGGATCCGGGCATTCCTTAGAGGGGGTGGGGGGGGTGCGGGGGATGGGGTCAAATGCTAGAGGACACAAGCAGTCAGAACTCCCCCCAATCGGCCTAGGACGCGGAGAAAACCCGGCCTGGAGGGGGCGGGGTCCTCGCGCCACGCAGCCTCAGCGGAGGTGGGCTGCTGCCCAGCCACGAGCCCCGCCCCCCGACGGCCATGTTGCCCCCCGCCTCCAGGGACGCCCTTTGTTTTCCTGCGCGCCTGCGCAGTGCGGCCCGGGGCCCCTTTGGCCTTGCATTCCCGCGAGACCGTCGCGACCTTCCGCGCTGGAGGATACGGGCCCAGCTTCTCGTGCCTGCTGAGCCGCACACAGCCTCTAGGTTAGCTTTCACCTCTGGCTTCTGGGGAGAACTAGGCGTCCAATTTCTACGACCCAGTTGATAGGCAACAGGAGGTTGTTGGATGTTTGCATTTGAGAATTGTCTGGTCTAGGCGTCCGCTGTGGGGACGAGAGCTCAGGTGAAGGCCCCTGGGAAATGACTGAAAGAGCGAATGAATTAATGAGTAAAAATCAGTGCGGAGTCCCACTACCGTCCACTCTCCGGAGCTAGGAGTGTCCCCACAGCAAACGCTGAGTCTGTGCCGCTGGGCCGGCCTTGATTGCAGTGCGGGCGCCTGGGGACAGGTCCTCTGGTTCTCCCGATTTTATGGAGCAGGAAACTGCAGTACAGGGCTGCTGAGTGACTTGCAGAGCAGGCCTGCTGAGCAGGCAGTGGTTTATATCTCTGCGAGCTAGCAGGGGGAAAAACCACAACACTAGCTTGCATTTGGAGGGGTGTTCAGATCTCATGGTGACGGAAGTTTCCAGAACATTGGCCCTGACCCAGTGAATCCATTCATTTGTAGGAAACAACCAGCCAGCTGTGTCAGGCGCTGGGAATGAAGAGGTGAAGAAGGCAGTCACAGCCCAATTTTAGGCAGTTATGGTCTGGTGAGAAAAAAAAATCTTACGGTAGGCCACAAATTGTACCTGTTGTGACGGAAAAGTACAGCAAGGCTGTTTGGCAATTATGATGTTTCAGGTTTGGTCTTGTATCCCTATTTAAACCAGTTTTTACAAGAATTATTCTAGGTTTCTGCAGTTCACTGATGGCTTGTATCACTGAAGGGAGGCTGGACTTAGATAAAGCAAATATGTATAATTCCTAGATTTTATTTTCCATCTTCCAGTTCTTGAGTGTATTTCCGTGGTTTTCACCAAATATATTTGATCTCTGGTATGTTGGCACGAAGCATTATTAGTGGTCCAGAGAAATCATAACATCTGAAAGCACAAGACCAGAGATTGAGTCCTCTTTCATCAGATAAAACTTGACCTTCATTTGTCTAAATCTTAATTGTTCCACATATGCCTAATGGCAATAATAATAACTGAACGCGGTTAAGTGCTACTCAAATGTTCTTGGTTATTAATTACAGAACAGTTTATTAGGCTTACAAAGTAAAAAGTGTTTTTAAACCAGTTGTGTGAAGTGGTGCCTTGCAGAATAGGAGATTGTTTTTCATACATAGATATTCCAAGTGAAAGGAACTCTGTATTTACTATGAACACTCTTTTGGGGAAGGGGTAATTTAAGACTTATAATAGATTACAGATTATAAATGTAGATCTAGTATAATGGATAAGAATTTGGCATGAGTAACCAGTTTTATTGCTGGTACAATTACTTGAGGCAAACACAGCTTTTTACAAAGATGGCTCTTTACTATAAATCTAATAGGACTAAACTGTGCTATTGGGTGCAAAGGTACAGAGGAAAAAGACAATGGAGCAAAAATGGAAAAGGATGCATGCACTGAGAGTAGACGAAGTTTGCCTAACTCTGCCTTAGGTGGTTTTCAGCTTACTAACGTGTTAATGCTTTAAACCAGTCGCCCTTTATCTTAGTTGGGAAATACCCCTCCAGGTCTCCCATTGTTTTAGAAGTATTTTCCAGTTTTGACAAAGTCTCAAAGTCTATGTGAGTTGTTAAAATACTATACCTTTCTAGGAAATGGGAGGGGACTATTATCTTCTGTATTTCTGGAAGACTGTGGAAAGTTGTTTGTATGGCTTATTTTTCCACTATTTTATGTTATGATTTGGAGATGTGTGCTCATAGGGGAAAAAAAAACAACTGAATTTTAAAATTGCTTATGAGAGGGAGTTTCCTAAGGGCTTAGTGGATTAAGGATCTCACATTGTCGCTGCTGTGGCTGTGGTTTGATCCCTGCCCTGGGAACTTCTGCATGCTGTAGGCCCGGCCAAATAAATAAATAGATAAAATTGCTTGTGAGAAATTACAGTTACTTCAAGTGATACCTACTTTTTATGAAGTCTGTGAATTAAATTTTCCCTTACAGTTCTTGAAAGGATGGCAAGCAGTCCTCAGGTCTTATATATTCATTTTAAAGGTGATCTTGAATAGAAACATCCCACATTGAGAATTACCACTTCTTTGGATGAACGTGCAGTGGCTTTAATCTCTTCATTCTGGATCTTCTTATTCAGCCATCTGCTCAGAATCCTCTACCCTCTTTTGATCTTAATGTAAAATCAAACCTCTTAACCTTGGCTTACAAAGTGGTTCCCGCCCTTGTTTATAAAAACCGGAAAATTGTTTTTCTTTTCTTTTAAGATACTGATGATCACACATCATTCCTAAAAGCTGAATATTATCCTCATTTCTTTCCACTTTATCTTTTACACTCTGTTTCCTACCTTACTCCCTGTTTCTTAAAGATGCTTTACAGCTGCATGTGGTAAATATTTCTCTGGGGAAAAAAAGACCTGATTTGCAGCCTTTAGAAAATTCTACTGTATAAATCCTCCCACATATCTACTTTCAAGCTACAATGCGGTATCACAGAACACAAAATTGGGAAGAGATGCAAGCAATGGCTTGCGTGAGCTGATATGAGCAGGCTCTATCATTTGACTTATACCATGTTCCCCTGGTCTCTATGCTAGAAAGCCGTTTAATGTCCCCCCATTGCCTTTCAATCCTCAGATCTCAAAGTTTATTTCTTAAGGTAGCTCTCTCCCTTAGTTCTTGGCAAGCCTATATCTTTGTTACATATACCTGTGTTGCACCATACACTCTTATTATTACTCATGTTTTATGTTAATGTTTGCTATCAAACTTCCCTATTCATCCTCCAATGAGAGTAAGGACTGTGTGTTTTCTGTTCCTCACTGTATCACTGTCACTGTATTAGTTGTGGCCTGCCATGAGACAGTACTGTAGACAGGGTAACTTAAACAGCAGACATGCATTTTCTTACAGTTCTTGAGACTGGAAGCTGGAGATTAGGTTCTTGGGAGGTCTCAGCCTGGCTTGCAGACAGCCACCTTCTTGTGTGCTCACATGGAACAGAGGGGATGAAGATAACGTAGACAGCTCTCTGGTACCTTTTTATAAAAAGATACTGATTTTGTATGAGGATCCCACATTCATAACTTCATCTAAACCTAGTTATTTCCTAAAGAACCTATCTATAGATACCATTACTTAGGGATTAGGCCTTCAACACTGATGTTTGAATGAGGCTGAATTATTTGATTACTCTTGGAAATCAGCTGAGCTCAGCACCACCTCACAAGATTATGCACCTGCCTTGCAGATAAACCCAGCATTCCTTGGCAGCTCCTCAGGTTCTGTGTATGTGACAGTGCTTTCTGATTTCTCTGGGGTTCTGTGGAGTTGCCTTTGCATTCCTGGGTCTTGTCCTGAGCCCAAGTTTCAAGAGACTGAAGGGCAAATAGCCTTAGTGATCCCGTCCTACCTGCAGGACCATTTCTCCTTTTCAAGTCCTCAGCTCTGGCTGTTGGGTATTCTGCCATTTCCAGAATTCTAGTCATAAGTGATTGCGTAGGCAGCTTTCCAGCAAAGGTAGTCTTCATCAGCTATGCTTGGGAATAGATCTGGCTATCTCATCAGAGATGTGTGGCAACCACCTGCCACTTTACAAGGCCATTTCCCATTCAGTTTTGAAGCTCCTACCATTCTTCACAGGACCTTCAGTAACTTCCTGTATCCAGAGAGATTGACTGATAGTTCTCATCTCCAGAGGACAAATAATTAAGTCGACCTGGATCCAGTGACTTGTGAGCTTATTGGGGCTCCTGTTGTTTATTTTTGTGGTTGCTTTGTTTTTCTGACAGAATGCTGTTCATTTTTACAGACGTGATATGATATCGCATTCCAGGAAAGCTTCCTGTCTAGATTAGATTAGAAAATAGCTCTTGTGCTACTTAAAAGATAACCACTTGTTAAAATGGGTTGTTTATTTTTTTGGGGGGAATCATATTATCACCTTTTTCTCCCATTTTTTTTTTTTAACTTGGAAATTCCCAGGCCAGGGAGTGAACCTGTGCCACAGCAGTGACAGCATTGGATCTTTAACCTGCTGACCCACCAGAGAACTCCAGAATACTTCTGATTTTGTGAATATTCTCTCCCATTTTTTATCACTTTTTTAAAAATTGAAATACTGTTGATATATACTATCATATTAGTTTCAGGTGTACAGTATAGCTATTTGACATTTTATACATATTACAAATTGATCGTCATGATAAGTCTAGTAGACATCTTTCACCATACAAAGTTATTATGATATTATTGACTATATTTCCCATGTTGTATATTATATCCCTATGGCTTATTAATTTTATAACTGAAAGTTTGTACCTCTTAATCCCCTTCACCTATTTCACCAAAGCCTCCCCACCTCCTGCTTTCTGGCAACCACCCGTTTGTTCTATCTGAGTATGCTTCTGTTTTGTTTTGTTTTGTTTTGTTTTTTCAGACTCTATGTATAAGTAAAATCATATGGTATTTGGATTTTGCCATCTAACTTATTCCACTTAGCATAATACCCTGTAGATGCATCCATGTTGTCACAAATAGCACAATTCCATGCTTTTTATCGCTGAGTAATATTCTATTGTCTATATATACCACACGTGTATCCATTCATCTATCAGTGGGTACTTGGTTCTTTCCATATCTTGGCTATTTTTTTATCTTGACTATTTTAAATAATGCTGTAATGGACATAGGAGTGCATATATCTTTTCTAGTTAGTTAACAGTTTTATTTACTTCAGATGAATATCCAGAAGTGTAATTGCTGGATTATACAGCAGTTCTAGTTTTGACTTTTTGAGGAACCTCCATAAGATTTTTCTTAGTGAGTGTACTAATTTACATTGCTTCCACAGTGTACAAGCCTTCCCTTTTCTCCACATCCTTGTTATTTGTTGTCTTTTTTATAATAGTCATTCTGACAGTTGTGAGGTGGTAAATCGCTGTGGTTTTGATTTTCATTTCCCTGTTGATTAGTGATGTTAAACATCTTTTCATGTGTCTGTTGGCTATCCTTATGTCTTTCTTTTTTTTTTTTTTGTCTTTTTGCCTTTTATGTGGAGCCGCACCCGCGGCATATGGAGGTTCCCAGGCTAGGGGTCTAACAGGAGCTGTAGCTGCCGGCCTTCACCACAGCCACAGCAACGCAGGATCCGAGCCGCATCTGCAACCTTCACCACAGCTCACGGTAACGCCGGATCCTTAACTCACTGAGCAAGGCCAGGGATCAAACCCGCAACCTCATGGTTCTTAGTTGGATTTGTTAACCACTGAGCCACGAAGGGAACTTCCCTTATGTCTTTCTTGGAAAAATGTCTGGATTCTCTGCCCACTTATTAATTGGATTGTTTGAGTTTTTTTGATACTGAGCTGTGTGAGTTTTTTATGTATTTTGGATATTAACCCCTTATCAACTCTATATCATTTGCAACTGTCTTCTTCCATTTAGTGGGCTGCCTTTTTGTTTTGCTGATGGTTTCCTTTGCTGTGCAAAAGTTTTTAATTTTATATAGTACTGTTTGTTTATTTTGGCTTCTGTTTCCTTTGCCTGAGGAAACAGATCCAAAAAAATAACGCTAGGACTGATATCAAGGAGCTTATCACCTATGATTTCTTGCAGGAGTTTTATGGTTTCAGATCTTACATTTAAGTTTCTTTTCTTTTCTTTTTTGCCACACCCACAGCATATGGAAGTTCCTGAGCCAGGGACTGAATCCAAGCCATAGCTGCAACCTGCACCCCAACTGCAGCAACACTGGATCCTTAAACCCACTGCATCAGGCTGCAGAGTCAACCCATACTTCTGCAGTGACCTGAGTCACTACAGTCAGGTTCTTAATGCACTGCACCACAGCGGGAACTTCACATTTAAGTCTTTAATACATTTTGTGTTTATTTTTGTATATGGTGTAAGAAAGTAGTCCAATTTCATTCTTTTGCATGTGGCTGTTCAATTGTTTATAGAAGGGATTATCTCCCCCCCCACACACACACTGTATATTTTTTCTTTCTTTGTTGTAAATTAATTGATCCTATAAGCACAGGATTATTCCTGGGCTCTCTGTTCTGTTCCACTGATCTATGTGTTTGTTTTTGTGCCAGTACTGAACAGTTTGGATTACTATTGCTTTGTAATGTAGTTTGAAATCAGGCAACGTGATACCTCCATCTTTGTTTTTCTTTCTTAAGATTGCTCTGGCCAAAATGGATTTTGATTACCACCTTTCTTCATGTCACAAACACTTACTGAACATCTACTATGCTTTGTTCTATGTTAAATGTTACAGGGGAGAGTAAAATGGATGCAGTTCCTGTGTGAATAGAACTTTTAGCTACAGCATTAGATAGTAATCAAATATTCACACTAATAAATGCATACACTAAGACTTAAATAGTAATCTAAGGAAAGATATGTACACTCTTGGAAATCAAATAAGAAAGAAATATAGCCTAGACTCAGGGTGGTTTCCTGGGAAGACTTCTCCAAGGAATCAACACTTAACTGAGATCTAAGAGGTGAGTAAGAGTTAACTGCGAATAGAGTAGATACAGGAAATTTGAAACAAGGAAATAGCATGTGGAAAGGCCCTGTTGGTAGGGAGAATGTGCAGATTCTGACAAACTGAAAGAAGGCCAGTGTAATTGGAGGTCAGAATGAGAGAGCATGGTGAGAAATGAGGCTAGAACAATAGTCAGGTGCTACTTCATACATAGCTTTAAAGATTTTGTTTAGGACATGGCTGTTGTAGGCTACATTTAAGTAGGCGAGAAACTACTTCTACGGTTTTCCTAGATCTACACATGAGCCAAGCTCTCCAGGAAGTTCCTAGAGTACTCCTGTTTATGCAAACAATCTCATCACTGTCCTGGCTAGCCTGAGTAGGAGAGATGAGGTCGAAATTTATAATGCTTGGCTCAGGGCCCTACAAGAAACAAAGGCAAGGCATTTGTTAGCTCTGCCAATCATTTATGTGCAGCAACTATTCCAGGAATATCCAGAAAAGTTTCACAAGGGTAGAAATATCTGAGGATCCAAATAATCAAAGAGCCTTCTCCCCTACCCCTGATACATTCTTGATAGGATGGATCCAGCTAATGAGGTAGCCCATAGAAGACCAAGTCCAGCCAGAGACTTAATAGTAAAGAAAATATGATTTACTTTAAAACCCCAACAATTAATACCCAGTCCTTTCTTCAGAAATCTGGTCTTCGTCACTGCCAACTATCTCTGGAAAGTCTGTCCATTATGGGTTTCTTGAGAACCAAGTGAAGCAGAAAATGAATTCTGCTTAATAGTAGAGGAATTTTCTAAGAGTCAGAATGATCCAAACATAGAATGAGCTACTTCAGGAGATAGTGACCTCATAATTTAAAAGTAAACTAGAAGACGACTTGGGGTATACTATAGGTAGATTTAAGCATTCAGGTTTTGTCTACATGGCCCTAGTGATTTCTGCCCACCTTGAGAATCTTAGAGGCAGAAAAAAGCGATGTGAAACAGTAGCTATAGTTTGCAGAGAAATGAGACGTTACAGAGAGAAAGAGGCCACTGGTAAACAGTACTCAATAATGAGGAAGAACATAAGAACTTCATTTTGTTTGGAGTGAAAGCAGTTTATGGCACTGCACCCAAACTGATCTGGACCTGGGACCAGGGGGAAGAAATCTGACATTGTATCCTCTGGGAACTGTGGGTTCTGACTTGAAATCAGTTCTGCATATCTAGCCAACTTCACTGAGTGTACTTTCTCAAAACCGGTATTAAGGAGTTCCTGTCATGGCTCAGTGGTTAACGAATCTGACTAGCATCCATGAGGACACAGGTTCAGTCCCTGACTTTGCTCAGTGGGTTTAGGATCCGGTGTTGCTGTGAGCTGTGGTGTAAATTGCAGGCACAGCTCAGATCCTGCATTGCTGTGGCTGTGGTGCAGGCCAGTAGCTACAGCTCCAATTTGACCCCTAGCCTGGGAACCTCCATGTTCAGTGGGTGCGGCCCTAAAAAACAAAAAACAAACAAAAACCACTGGTATTGAGCAAGTTATAGTTTGGATGGATATTGTCTATCTATTGCTGTTGATTTTTGTTTTGATATATATTGCTACTTAGCAAATTATCTCAAAACTTAGCAGCTCCAAAGAACAATACTTAATGTCTCACATAGTTTCTGAGAGTAGGTTGTCTGGGAGAAGCGTAGCAGGGTGGTTCTGGTTCAGTCTTTGTTAAGGTTGCTATCCAGCTCGCAGCTAGGTCTGCAGGCTCAAATGGGGCTGGAGAACCAATTCCTCCTCCTCCTGCCCTCCTCCTCCTCTCCCCCTCCCCCCGCCCCTCCTCCTCCCTTTTTCTTCTTATTCTTCTTCTTCTCCTTTTCCTCCTTCTTCTTCTCCTCTTCCTCCTTCTTTTTCTTCTTATTCTTCTTCTTATTATTCTCCTTCTCCTCCTCCTTCTTCGCCATTCCTGGAGCATGCAGAAGTTCCCAGGCCAGGGATCAAATACACATCACAGTAATGACCTGAGCCACAGTAGTGACAACACCAGATCCTTAATCTACCAAGCTACCAGGGAACTCCAAGAACCACTTCTAAACTCACTTATTTGGTTGTTGACAGGCCTCCATTCCTTGATAGCTATTGGTCAGAGACCTGCGTTCCTTGACACGGATTCCTCCATAATCTTCTTGAATGGCCTTGTTTCATGGTACCTGGTTTCCCACAGAGGAAGTGATTCAGAGGGAGAGACATGTGAGAAGGTAAGTGAAATAGTGCCCTCAAAGGAAGCAGGACTAGTGTCTAGAGCATATTAAGATCTTTACCATTAAATAGTAAGAAGATAAGGTGTCCAGTTAAAAATGGACAAAATAGTGGAACAGAAACTTTACAAAAGAATGTAAACAAATAGCCAATAAGTACATTTGACTGTAGTACATTATCGCTGTTACTTAAGGAGATACAAATCAAAATCTATAATGAGTTATAGTATCATTAGAATGGCTGAAATGATAAAGGCTGAAAATACCAATCCTTGTCAAGGTTGTGTGTAGCAAGTTAAATGATCTGAAATTTGTGCTGTGAGTGTAAAATGGCAGAGCCATTTGTAAATGGGCAAAAATTGTGAATAATATCATTAATCACATTAATTTCATATTTGTTGACGTGTAAGTGGATAAAGATATAAATATTTTCACCTTGCAGAAAAACTTCTATCATTTAACAAATATCTTTTGGAAAGGATCACATAATAAGTGTCTTAGAAATCTCAATAATTTTCCCAAGTAAAAAAAAAAGGTATAGAGATCATTTTATCTAACCTCAGTGCAAAATACCTGAAATTGAGTAACTGATGTATATTCTTAAAGTTAGAAATGCTCTTCTTAACAACTTTTGAGTCAAAGTGGAAATCAAAACACAAATTATAGACTATTTAAAAAATGAGGTCTTTCCATTGCATAATATGTCACATGGTTAAAGATGAACTTAGAGATCAAAATCAGAGCCTTATGTGGTTTCATAATTTATTAGCTCAACAAATATTTATTGAAGAGCTACTGTGTTCTAGAAATTATTCTAAACTCCAGGGATATAGATTCAAAACCATGTATCTTCATTCATAGAATGAATGTACATCCTAGTGGAAGTGCATAGACCAAAAAGCCATTATAAATATATAATATTTCAGATAGTGGTAAGTACTTTGTAAAAAATGAAGCCTAATATGGTAGATCAGAGAAGAGGTCTGAGTGGTAAGGGAAGCCAAATCCGAGAAGGTGGTGTTTCAGCAGAGTTCTGAAGGTAGGGAGGGAGTCAATCATAATGACACTGAGGGCATCATGTACAAGGCAGAGAAAACAGTAAGTTCAAAGACCCCAAGGAAGCTGGGAGCAGAGTAAGCAATGGTTTATTGACAGGAAGGGAGATTAGAGAAACTATATAGGGTCCGATCATGTAGTGCCTTCTTGACTACCATAAGGATTTTGATTCTTACTCTGGGGGAGGTGGGGAGCCTGTGGAAAGATTTGAGCAGAGGATAGACATGGTATGAGTTCTGTTTTAAAAAAGATCACTCCAGAATTATCTACGTAGAAAAGGGGTAGGAACAGATCAGTGGGGAGGTTGTTGTAATAATTCGGGTAAAACATGATGGAGACTTGGAATGGAATCAGTTATATTAAGAAAAATCGTTAAATACAACTACTCAAGAACCAGAAAAGGTAAGCAATTTAATTCAGTAATTCAACTCAGAAATCTAGAAAGAGACCAACTAAGCAAATTTTTGTGGGATAAGAGAATTAAGTGGGCCAAGAAGAAATTAATGAATTAGAAACTAGAAAGACAGTGAAGAGAGTTCCCATTGTGGTTCAGAGGGTTAAGAGCCTGACTAGTATCCGTGAGAATGTGGGTTCAATCCCTGGCCTTGCTCAGTGTGTTAAAGATCTGGTGTTGTCGCAAGCTGCAGTGTATGTCACAGATGCAGCTCGAATCTGGCATTGCTGTGGCTGTGTTGTAGGCTGGCCTCTGTGGCTCTGGTTTGACTCTTAGCTCAGGAACTTCCATAGGTCACAGATATGCCCATAAAAAATTTTTTTAAAAAAAAGGAAAGACAGCAGAATTGAAAAATAAATAAAATAAGTATAAAAGCCAGTGCTTTGAAAAGGTCGATAACATAGAAATTATTGAGAACTTTAGTGAGGAAAAGGGAAAAGACATATACAGTACATCCAGAATGAAAAAGAAGATATAACCTCAAAAATTGAAGATTTTAAATTATAACGAAAGAGTATAATTTGCTAATACATGCAAAAAATTTGAAATTAAAATGTTTTTGAAATATTGTAATGCTTTACAAAAATGCATGTAAATAGGAGTTCCTGTTGTGGCTTAGCGGTAACGAACCTGACTAGTATCCATTAGGACACAGGTTCATCCCTGGTCTTGCTCAGTGGGTTAAGGACCCCGTGTTGCCGTGAGCTGTAGTATAGGTGCAGCTTAGATCTACCTTTGCTGTGACTGTGATGTAGGCTGGCAGCTACAGCTCCAATTTTACCCTGAGCCTGAGAACTTCCATATGCCACAGGTGCAGCCCTGAAACACCAAAAAAAAAAAGGGGAGTTCCTTGGTTGCTTAGCAGTTAAGGATCTAGCACTGTCATGCTTGTGGCACAGGTTCGATAGGGATGCCCCAGGAACTTGTGCATGTCGTGGAAACGACCAAAAAAAAAAAAGATAGAATAAAATAAAATAATAGCAAAGCTGAATAACCATAGCGTAGCAGAAATTGGAAACCTTGCTAGGAACTATATTGTGAAAAGAACTCTGTGAGAAAGTTTCACAGGTGAATTACACCAACCTTAAGAAATATAGTTTTAATGCTGTTTACACTAATCTGAAACATAGAATAAGTTCAAAAGTTTGCCATCTCCTTTGATAACACTGACATAGCCCCAATTCTAAACAAAATAGTACAAAATTCTAAATAAATCATAAGTAAACTGAATTTAAAAATGTATTTTAGTAGATATCCTCTGACAAAGCAGAGTTTATGAAGAAGCAGTATAGTGATTTAAGAGCGCAGACTCCAGAGTCAAATAGCCTAGGAACAGATTTGCATCTTGAGATAGATCTCACAGATGTATGACTTTAGTTAATTTATTTAATCTCTCTGTACCTCAGTTCCCTCATCTATAAAAAAGACCTTTGATAGTATCTCCCTTATCCAGTTGTTGTAAGGATGAAAAGAGTTAATATCTGCAATTTCTTCTCATATAAATAGAGAAGAAAAGGCTGGAAGATGATCAGTGAAAATAAGGGTGGTATTTCAAATCAATGTGGGATGACTTGGCTTACTTAATGGTATTGAACATAATCTGATCAGTAATAAAATCTGTCACTCCTTTGTGCCTACAGGTAGCAGCCACGCAGAAATATTATCTGCCAGGAGTTCCCTTCATGGCTCAGTGGTTAACGAATCCGACTAAGGACCATGAGGTTGCGGGTTCAATCCCTGGCCTTGCTCAGTGGGTTAAGGATCCGGCGTTAGCCGTAAGCTGTGGTGTAGGTTGCAGACGTGGCTCGGATCCCACATTGCTGTGGCTGTGGCGAAGGCCGGCAGCTACAGCTCCTGTTAGACCCCTAGCCTGGGAACCTCCATATGCCATGGGTGTGGCTCTACATAAAGGCAAAAAGACAAAAAAAAAAAAAAACTATCTGTCAATATTAGTTTCTATTTTTAGAAATATGTTGGTTAAATTATTAAGTAAAGGAAAAAGGCCATAAGATAATATTCTATATAACAAAAGATATTTTGATACAACTTAGTATCTATTTATAATTTTTAAAAAATATCTGAATATCCAGTAAGAGAGTTTATTCATATAAATACATATATATATTCTTGAATATGAAAGAAGTTCTACTTGATATAATAACACAAATATGAAGTAAGATGTACTGTTATTTATAGATGTTACAATTGTCTACCTGGAAAGCCCAATGCAAATTAAAATCCAGTAGGATATTTTAAAAATTGATAATTATCTTAACTTCTCTCTGGAAAAATAAATGTGTGAAAATTGCCAAGAGCATTTTGAAAAAGAGAAATAGAAGGGTGCCTTTGCCCTACTAGTTATTAAACTGTCTTACTGGCGTATAAACATATAAATAGAAAAGAAAAGGCTGGAAGATGATCAGTGAAAATAAGGGTGGTGTTTCAAATCAATGTGGGATGACTTGGCTTACTTAATGGTATTTGGAACATAATCTGATCAGTAATAACATCTATTACTCCTTTGTGGGTGTAACCACTGTATGGTGTCTGAAATTCACCATATTGTCAGGGGATATTTGCAGAGCCAGTGTGGAATCTGGCACTGGGGAGATGGTACTAGAAGCTGTGGCTTATTGAGAAGAGTGCATTAATTCTCTAAGAACAATTCTTGATTTATATATATATTTCTCCTTTAGTTCTGTCAATTGTTTTACATAATTTGAGGCCACATGGTTGGGTGCACACGTATGTGTTCGTGACAAATATATTCTTCATGCTCAATCACTCGTTTATATACTAAAGTATATCACACCTTTCCTATAAGTTTTTTTGTCTTGAATTCTATTTTGACCATATAAGATATTACCTCAACTTATTTTTATTCGTATTTGTCTTATATATCTTTTACTACCCTTTTATCCTCAACCAATCTGAATCCTTATGTTGTTAATGTTTCTCATATAGAAAGACATTGATGGAGCCTTAAAAAAAAACTCAGCCTGATAGTCTTGTGTCTTTTAGTTGGTGACTTTAACTAACTTACAAGTATTTTAAAGTTATATAAGCATTTATTACATCATTCTTTTACATACAGTGCATTTATTATATGATTTGAGGTCTTTTTTTACTTCCACTTTCCATTGAATGGAATAGGTTCTCTTTGCTAGGTTGAAAGTTATGCATTCCTTGTAAATTATGATTATTGTCTTAACTTTAAAAAGACCTATACTTAGGAGTTCCCATCTTGGCTCAGTGGTAACAAATCCAACTAGTATCCGTGAGGACACAGGTTCGATCCCTGGCCTCGCTCAGTGGGTTAAAGGATCAAGCATTGCTGTGAGCTGTAGTGTAGGTCTTACATGTGGCTCGGATCCCACATTGCTGTAGCTGTGGCATAGGCCTACAGCTGCAACTCCAATTCAGCCCCTAGCCTGTGACATTCCATATGCTGTGAGTGTAGCCCTATTAAAAAAAAAAAGAAAGAAAAAAAAAGGGAAAGAAACAAGTGAATTTGCCACATTGGCTATTCAGCAGATTGGACTAAAACCCAAAATCTCAGTAAGAAGAAAAACAGGCTATAGAAGCAAAAATAATTCCATCCATTAATGCCTCCTGTGAGGGTCTATTTGAGCAGCCATAATAGAATATCAGAATGGATGATTTAAACAGCAGAAATTTATTTTCTCTTAGTTCTGGATACTGGAATTAGGAGATCAAGGTACCATCAGTGTTGGTGTATGGAGAGATCTTCCTGTCTTACAAATAAATGGCCTTTTACTTGCTGTGTCCTCACCTGACAGGGAAGAAAAGAAGAAGTATGAGAATTACGTTCAAGCTGAAGAAATGGTCCCTATAGCGACCTTGAGGCAGGAATTGCAGGAGTCTCCAGGTGCTTGAGGGGTTGGCCATCAGGTTGATGTAACTGCTGAAAATGAAAGCCTTTCTACAACTAAGCCTGAAGAAAATCGGGCCTAGAAGGAACCAGAGAATTGACCACAAACACAAAAGAGATGACTCCATTCATTCAATAAATATTTATTGAGTGCTGTTCTGTGCAGATGTACTGTTCTGTGAAGGGCATTCAGCAAATACACAATGGCCATATTCCTATCTATGTGAAATTTACACTGTTCACAGCATAGGTTACAAACAATAAACTAAATAAGTAAACATATATGCTATGATAGTAGGTAATGAAGAGTAAAGAGAAAAAATAAAGCAAAGTAGAAGACGGTCGGGGTGTTGGCAGGCTGGCATACAATTTCAGAAAAGGTGACATTAGAGATCTGGAGAAGGAGTCACTAGCTAAAAGCATTTTGCAGAGAGGTGCCAGCAGGTACAAATACTTGAGGGTACTGATGGAGAATGAGGAGTAGTGAGAAGGCAAATGTGAGGGAGAAGTATGATATGAGACCAGCCAGTAACGGGTCTAGATATGAGAGGAAGGGAAAATAAACTTGGACCTTGTAAGTCATTGCATTTCCCCAGTATTTACTTCTTGAAATGGGAAGTTAATGGAATATTTTTTGCCTAAGGGGAAGATGGTCTGATCTACCTTTATGGCTAAGGTAGGGCTATTGATTGAATGTAGACTGCATGGGAACAAGTTTCATAATTCTCTATGCTTTTAAAGAAATAACTGCTCAGTAGGAATAAGGGAATGACTTTTCTAACTAAGGAATACCAATTAACTGTCTACCAGTGAAACTGGCTGCCCAGTCACTTTGGATGTTACAGTGAGCTGCTGGTCACTGGCAGTCCCAGTAGATGCCAGGGATTTTGATACTGGGAAATTCCTACAGTACATGAACCATTAGGCCCTATGACATCCCAGATACATTTCCATTACTGAGAATCTCAGATTCCACAACATGTATCACCTCAGTCTCCCCATTTAGAATGTAAGCTGCATGAATGCAGAGGGTTTTGTCTGTTCTGTTCATTGCTTTATTCCTGGAGCTCAAATAGTGTCAAATAGATAGCAAACACTCAATTATTATTTCTTAAATATAGGAATGACTGTTAAAAGTTATTGCAGGACCCTGAGCAACATACTTTCCTTCTCTGCACCTGCGAGAGTAAATGTTGGATTGGATGGCACCTGAGGACCTTTCCAGGTCTGCCAGTCTGTGATGCCCTTTCAGGCTGTGAGCTCTCATTCTGAAGG